>CM045766.1:110257817-110857817 GCA_025200525.1 Camellia lanceoleosa | reverse complement strand
GTAAAACCGTCACAAAACACCTCCTTCTGAAACCCTACACCTTTCCCTTAAGGCAACATTATGGGTATGTGGAAGCATAAGGTAGACACCCCGACCAAGTTAGAACACTTCAGGCGGGAGTTTGACATTCCGGCCAACGTTCATCTGAGGTTGGCAGGGGAAAACGACTCCATCATGCCCGATAAAAACCTCATGCATTTCCCTGTTGTTGCCTTTGTTGAGTGCGAACTTAGGCTCCCACTCAACATCCTCTTTCGCGAGATACTTCATTACTATAAATTGAACCCAATGCAGCTCGCCATCAATTCCTACCGAGTCATCAATGGTATAATAGCCTTAGCCAAACAAGAGAATGCTAGGGTTACCTTAGCCGACATCCAATACTGCTACACCATGTGTGGCCTCAAATTGGAGAAAGGCTATATTTATTACCTCAAGCTGAGGTCCACAGAGTATAAAATTGTTGCCGACGTCCCAGATTCCAACAAGGGAGCCGAGAATGATTACTTCATTATCTCGAGGAACTGGGAGTTCGCTCCAAATAAGGACCTCCATCTCTACGCTCTTCTTCCTAACTGTTTTTGTAAAGGGTAATGGTAAGAGCCCAGTGTTTATACTTGTTTTTTAAAGTCTTCAATACTTTCCTTGTTCTAATGTTTGTTTTTCTTGCAGCTCTTCCCCAACCAGAAAAAGGCTTCCGCAAGTCCTTTTTCCCCAGCAAGGGTTTGAAGAAGCTATTGGATTTGCCAGTCCACAAGTGAAGAGCCCCTCTGGTACTCAACTTCATTCCCACTTACAAGTCGGTTCTTCCCAACATTCCAAAGAAGAAGAAGAATCAATCTCCTCCGTCTGCCACAACTCCACCAACAACTTCATCATCTCGGCCAGATTAAGGGTCAACCTCAGATCCAGCAGAACAACCATCTACCTCGGCTCCACAGTGTAGACACCCCATTTTTGACCGACCTTGAGCGCTTGGTGATGTTGCATATTGTGCTCGTTCTGAGGTTGCGGAAACACGGCTGCGAGCCTTGCCTTCGAACTTCCAGACTCTTTTGTGCTTTGTCTCGGTTTGCGAACCAGGTCCCGTTTTTTTCGTTTTCTCTTCCCGAAGGGAGGGAGAGGTCTCGTAGACCATCTCTTAGTGACCGTAGGCTACGTTTCGTGGTTGTAGGCCATTTTTCCTGTTTGGAGCCCAGTTTTCGATTTTCGGAGCCGTCGGTCGTATGCCTCGGTTCAGGACCACTTAACTACCTCCGTTTGCTCCGATTTTTTGCACACACCTTGTTTCCTCCCTTTTGAGGGACACTGTGGCCCGAGAGATCACCTTCGTAATCATACGCCACTTCCAATGCCTAACAGCCTGTTTTCGGGGCCCCAAACTACGCGTTTTGGCCCCCGAACCTTCGTTTTGCATCCGTCTTGGTCCATTTTTTATAGAGACCTTATTTTCATTGTGTAACAACCCCATCACGTATAATGATTAGTACTTGATTAATTAAGAGGATTTAAGATTTAATTGCTGAGTATTATAATTTATTTGGGATTTATGAGAATTGTGAAATCTGACTCGTATATGATTTGATTGAAGGTTTATTTTGGAATTAGAAATTAAGGGTCCAAATGGCTTAAGGGAGTGAAATTGAGAAGTTTAATCAATTAAATTTTAATTACGGACCCATTTGGGAGTTTAATTAAATATTCGATTCAGTTTAGTGAAATTGGGATTCGATTAATTAGGTCCTAATTGGAGTTGATTAAATTATGAAGATTAAGGATTGTGATTATTACGGATTAATTTATTTATGGGGTGTCCTATTTGAACATGTAATTTAATTGATGGAAACTTGGAATTTGATCAGAAATTGAAGACCTAAATGATTTAAGGAACCAAAATAATGGTGACAATAAGTTCAATTTATTATTTGGAGCCTTTTGGGAGTCTGATTAAAAATCTGATTCGAATCGATAAATTTAAATATATTTAATTAGGCTCTAATGGAAGTTAATTAGATTAATTAAATTATGGGAGATTTATGATTTGTTATAATTAATTTAACTATGTGTTGATTAAGATTTATCAAGATTAAGTGATGCTTAATTAAATTAATCCTAAACATAAATAGAATCTAGAATTAAAGGGTGTAATGAGCATGGGTGTATTCAGCAAATAGTGGGTGTGTGTATATGTGTGTGCACGTGTAAGGCTGTGGTCAAAAGTGAACTGTGCATGTGTGTGCTGGTGAGTTTAAGATGAGAGTGTTTTTCCTTGGGGCCAAAACAAACACAAGTAAAGAAGAAAGAAAAAAAAAAACAAGGAGAGTTAAGAGAATCAGAGGAGAAGAAGAGAGCTACGGGAGACAAAAACAATTCAAGGCAAATTTGTGGAAAAATTATTCTAAGGTAAGAAATCTCATCCTCTCCCCTCTATTGTTTAAATAATATAGATATAAATTGATTTAAGGTGAATTTTGAGGGAATTAGATTCAATTTTATGTAATCAAAGAAAAATGAAAGGGAAGATGAAGAAAATCAAGATTTTAGAACTCATCTTTGCATGTATGTGGATGATTATGGAAAATAAATTGGAAATTAATTATTTTAAGTTTAATTTGTGTTTTCCTCATAAATTTGGGCTCCATCTTTGCATGCATTAATGAAATTTTAGGAGATTTGAGAAATTAACTTCATGTTTGGTTATAAGAAGAACAAGTGGTGGTAAATTATAAATTCATGAACATTTGAGCTTAATTTTGAATAAAAATGGATTTTGATGTAGATGGTTTGATGTTGATTATAACCCCACACATGCAAATATTTTTCTAGGAGTTTTATAATTTCAATTTCATAATTTAAGGAGATAGAAAATAGTAAGAAATCAATTTTATGGGATTAGAAGGAAATTGGTGAGGAAATGATGATTTGGAACTAAAATCAAGTCTATGGAAATTTGGAAACTAATCCTAAAGTTTTGATTTTATTATGAAAACTAGGAATTTGTTTAATCCATGCATGTGATGTAATTAAGAGGTTTGTTCAAATTAAGCACATTTTAGAACATCTATGATTATAAATTAAGTTTTTGGTTAGAAATTGAGTTAAGTTGAATTTCTAAGAAATTGATTTGTGTAATTCATAATTAAGTTGATTTTGCTATTAATAATAAAATTGGGCCTATTTGTATTGCATACATCATGAATTTTGAAAATTTTGGATTAATTCAATCTCATATTTTGAAGAGAAAAATGGAATGTTTTATAAACATCAAGTTTATAGAAATTTAGAATTAATTCTAATGCTAGATAAAGTGTTGATTTAATAATTAGATTTTAATCCATACTTGTAATTTGAGATTTTATTTAAATTAAACATATTTTGGGACATCTATGGTTATGAATTAAATTAAGGTTATAAATTAAGTTAAGTTTTAGATTATGGAAATTAGTTGGAAAGTTTATAAAAATTTTCATGACTTCAATTTCATGATTTCAAGGAAAATAGAAAGAATTTGACGCCAATTTTATGTAACTAAAAAGAAAATGAGAGATTGGAGCTATGTTAAATTTATGGAATTCAATTTAGAGATTTATCACTGTGGAGTTGGGATTTGGCTTGATATGGAGAAAATGATTTCAAACTAAATTTGGCAATTGGGGTATGATTCTGAATAAATGATTTTGAGTAAATGATTGTGGAATAAATGATTTAGCAAATTATGACTTTAATAAATGATTCTCCATGTTGGAATACTAAAGTACATGTTTTGAGGCTTTAAATACCAAATTTGAACTTTAATTTCAATTTTAGAATTTCTGAATTTTTGTTGTCTGCTCGAGCGAAGAAAGTCTCACTCGAGCGTGAAAATCAAGCTCCCAGTAGTTTTTCAAATTTTACAATCCGCTCGAGCGACCAAAGTGGCGCTCGAGCGAAGACCCCATTTTCAGCACATTTTGGAAAGTTGCATTTAGTTCATATTTTTATCCTCATCTCTTTCCATTGCATTCTAGACACGATTTATGACTTAATAAAGAATAATAAGCTACTAATCAACATAGATTAGTTAGTTAAAGAATGAATCATTGATCTTGTGGTAATTATTTAAGAAGCCAAGTAAAGGATCAATCTATTTGAAAAAGAGGGACTTAGTAATGAAAGAATACGTGCATTAAGAACCCGGTTTATTTAAATGAGAAAGAATAAACGTAGTAGAACTTCGGACTATAGAGACCAGGAAGGAAAAGTTTAATCAATGATGTAATGTTGTATTTCAATGTGTATATGTTATGTGCTTGTGTAGGTCACGCGCCATTGCCTGCCTGATTTTCCTGATATGCCTAATCTGTCTGATTTGCCTCTGCAGCCATCTGTGAGTAATAACTTAGTAAAGATATGTTCAACTGTACTTATTTTCTGTGTGACAAAATGAGATCTGTTTTCTGAAATGATATGTTATGTACAATGAATGATTGTCCAATTTTTGACATGTATCCGTGACATCCTTAGTACCATGTGAGATTTATAGCCGTGACCCGGTATCGGAGGTTCCTTCATGGAACTTTACGCTTCATGCGTTCTGTTGTGTTACGCCTTAGGCGTTCTATTTGTGCACTAATGCCCGTGCCGGAGGCCCGCCATGGGGGCTTAGCTGTCTTGTTACCCGGATCCGGAGGTTCCTTCGCGGGAGCTAAGGAGGTTATTCATAACCTTACGCATTGCACGTTCTGTTTAGTTATGCTAATGGATGTATCACGTAAATGTAACTATGACTTATGATTTCTGTTGGTATATGATCTGATCAAGTATGAATTTGATAAAACTGAATTATGATTTCGATCTGATCAAGCATGATTTTGATACAATATGAATTGATTTATGAAATCTGTATGGACTCATTCATTGAAACTCTTTACTCTGTTATTATTCACTGGGCTTTAGCTTACTGTATTATTTATGTATGTAGGTGACTAAGCGCGTGACCAGGCTTAGAGGCATCTGTCTAGAATATGTTCTGTCAGCCAACCTATGTGCCTCCCGTGGAGGTTCCGGATATGTTAAGTGTTATCGTTATGTAATTTAAAGTTTAAGTTCAAGTTAGGTGTATTTTGAAAAAGGGGGACTAAGTTCCTTTCTGCCTAATCTCTATATATATATTATGACGTGAGGATGATATGTATATATGCATATAAAAAGTCTAAATTTTTCTGTCTCACATAAGTCTGCACAGCTCAATGGACGTTGTATATTCTTATTTGCTTCCGCTAGCCCCTAATATTATATTAATCTGTCTCAGAGGCCTTCGGTAATCTCAAGATTATTGGCCGGTTACGATGCTAAACCTATAGGGGCGGGTTTGGGTCGTGACACATTGTTAGGAAGGTTGTAAGAGGTTGGGAGGCCAGCAATTTTTCTGAAAAACCAGCTTTTTCTCTTCATTGCCCTTCGTCGCCCGTTTTTCTTACTAGAAAGCTGGTTTTTCCCATTCCCAGGCCACTTTTTCTGACTTTCCACCACACCGTTGTGTTGTACACACTTGGGAGGCCACCAATATGGGTAGGCCGGCCAACAATTGTCCTTGGCCCTTTTGAACCCCTCTAAAAAGCTGATTTTTCTCTCCTGGTTCACATTTTCTGGGTTTTGACCATACAGCTGTGTTGTACTTATCTTGGAGGCCACCTTTTTGGGGTGGCCGGCCAGCAATTTTTGTTGACCCCTTTGACCCCTAGTCGGCCGACCAAGGGAGGTGGCCCGTCGGCCACCTGGCCCTTTTGCACCTGGCTGGCCATTTTTGTCCCTCCTGGTGCATTCCAAATTGTCTATTGTTTTGCACTGCACCTCCTGCCCGAGGGTCTATCCTTTTGGGGGGAGATTTGAATTGGTTTTTCCCCCCTTTTCTTTGGCTCCTCTTCCTCTATATAACCAGCACCCTACTTCATTTCTAAGGGTTAGAAAAAACCAGCTGGAGCATTTGCATATAATCCTCCATATCTCTCTCATCCAAGCCTCAAAACACCATTGTCCTTGCACCATTTACACACCAACCCATAGCACAACACCTCTATCATCCATTCCAGCACCTTGGAGGCCATTTTCAAAGGTTGAAAGCTCATAATCTTGGATCAAAAGCTGCTAGAAAGCTACTCTTCAAGGGTAAGTCTCTATTTCCCTTTTTCTTGCCCTTTCTTGCTTCATCTATAAGCCATACTTGCAAGCATTTCTGGACTTTTTCATAAACTAAAAAGTGTCATGTTTTGAGCTCCTCTTGAAGATTGTATAAGGACACTTTTCTGTTTGAGGCCTCCTACACCCTTGCATGCTTTACCCCTCTTTGTAGGCCTTTTTTTGCATCATATCTTAGACCTACTTGTGAGCATATTCGAGATTTGCCATAAACTATAAAGTGTCATATTTTGAGCTTCTCTTCAAAAATTTTTAAGGGTTATTTGCTGTTTGAAGTCATTTACTGCCCTGTTTGTTCAATCTCTCTTTTAGGGCTATTTTTGCATGATATATTAGCCTTATTTGTGAACATTTTTGGAGCTCGAACTAAACTAAAAAATTCTTTTTTTGACATCTTCTTTAAGTTTCGTTAAGGTTCCATTTTTGTTTGGGGTCATTTTCCCCTTATGCAAGCTTCATTTCTTCATGAATAGGGCTTTGCATTAGAGCACTTGCATTGGCCATGGTTTGGCCTCTTAGCCACTAAAATCTAGTGGATTTTTAGTGGCTTAGATGCATTTTTGAGGACCAAAATTAGAGGGGGGTGACCCCCTCTCTCCTTGTCTTGTTTGGTGGTCTTTGGGGCCTTCCAAAGGGACTCTATTTTGCATGCATCGAAGTCATGTTTCAGGCCTCATTCTGTGAGTTTTGGGGTCTTTCTTGGCTTTTTCCAAGGCCCTTTTGGCCAGATTTTATGTCTACAATGCATGTGTAGAGCAATCCCATCTAAGGCCTTTCAAAGGGGCCTTTCTTTGCATGTTTTCTAGACCCATTTCAGGGCCAATTTTGCGAGTTTTAGGGCTGTTAGAGTTCATTTCCAGAGGTGGTTTTTCTATGTTTCATGTCTATCTTGTATGTGCTTAACAACCCCTTGCATGGCCCTCCAAAGAAGCCCCTCATTTTTGCATGCATTGGTTGCATTTCAGTGATTATTTGGGCATATTTTGACATATTTTATTCACTGTTTTTGGCGGGTTTGATGAGTTTTCATACGCTTCATATACATGCCATGTAAACCATGTTTGCTAGTCAAAGTTGCATGCTATTTTAGTCCATTGTGCTAGGATCTTTTGGTCATGCTTTGAACTAGAAGTGTTCATGTTTTGGGACTGCCTTGGCTCTGTCTTTATGCCTCATCATCAAATAATGCTGGCTTGGCTTAGCTATAAGCCAATACATGTGCCTAGTTTTGAGTTTCGGGGTTTACTTCATGCATCGGGTGGCATGTTTCCATGTTTCGGGATCACTTTGCATACTGTTTCAGAGCTGTAATTTATGCTATTACATGCCATCTTGCATCCCTTGTCATGCCTTGTTAGAGTTGCATGTTGTACCTTAAGTTCGGTCTTCGGTTTGCGTGCATGTGTACACACATTTCGGTTATCTCATTTTCATCTAATGGCTACTGATGTGGGTGTGGCTGAGGTCCACTCATGTTGGCGTAAGTCTATTATGCATTGTGTATGCCATTTCAATTCATAGCATTGCGTATGCTAGGTTGTATGTTAGAGCATTATGTATGCCTTACTATATCGTGCATTGTGTATGCCATCTCATAGCATTACGTATGCTAGGTTGCATGTTAGGATTGCATTCATGCATGTCATGCATATTGCATTGTGTTTGGGATAGAAGTTAGCCCAAACACGGAAACGAGGGACGTTCAGACTCAAGTGACGGAACGTGTCTCAATTCCCGATCACGACATTCCGGATTAACCATGATGGAGTCTAGGCCTTGTTGTGTTTATATGTGCATTCATTTCACATCGAAGTCGCAGTATTCGACTCTCGGCCATCATGCATCGAGATGCGTGATTGGTGGCACGAGGATCGAGGCAAGTATACATATGTGAAAATATTTTGCCATGCCCCTTTCGCCTCTCTGCAAGAAATCGAAACCGGCAGTCTTTTGAGGCTTCGCGCAATATTCTGGGCTTAATTGTAAATAGAGGCTAATCAGGGCATCGCAATGGATTTCCGCACAAGGCAATTCAAGCATGCATCATTCATCATTTGGAACAGAGCTGAGGCGGTCTATAGATTTGCGTGCTAGTTTATTGTTTTCCTAGTTAAATTTGTTAATTAATTAGGGTTTTGTACTTATTTGGACTGTATTATTTATTCGGATCAGATATTTATTCTGACCTCCCAAGTAGGCACAATTGTAATAAGTGTGCATGTGTGTGATGTATGTCTTCCAACCCCACGTCTTTCTCCCTTTTATTTACCAGCTTATGATGGTTAGATTAGGACATGTTTCAATTAGCATACTTATGCTCGCATATTTGCATTCATTCATCTGTCTTGCATGCACTGGGCTCGGCTCATCATACTAACGGCATTGTATTTCAATTCTGAGTTGAATATTTGTTAGTTGTATCATTTCACATGCCATCTTTAGAATAGCCAAGCCTGCTATAGTTGCATTCTTGCATGTGTTGCATTAGGCATTTCTGTATAGTTAGGATCATGCATGATTTCTAACATAGCTTCTGTTTTGGCTTGGAGTATTTGGTAAGAGTTTATGCTTTAGCATCCTTGCATGTGTGTGAGTGACTGCCATGATAGCATGCTTACCATGAGGCTATATGCTTATGTGATATATCTGCCTGAATGCCTGTGGATGAAGGTTGGGTTATTTGGATTGGAATAAATCATCAACTGTGAGTTTTAAGCCCACTAGATAGTGGCAAAACCATTTTTTCTAAGCCCACCTGAGGGTGGCAAAATCTGCATTTTAGCCTACTTGCAAGTAGCAAACCGTTTTCAAAACAAACATGAGATGTTTCGTTCCAATTCAAGCGATCCAGTCTATACTTGTATGCTGGGTGCATCACATAGTAATTCTAGGCTAATAACCGGAATAAGAATGCATAATGTTTTCAAAACTAGATATCATGGTTAGTAGAGGCCGATCTTTGATCGGGCGAGCGGGGGTGCTCACGGCGACCTTCCCAATCGTATCTAAGTTCCCGAGCCGAGGCAACTTTGGTGATGACGGACACGTGGCCTTAGGCAACGAGTCAGGGTTTCCTAAATTTTTCCAAAAATAAAATATTTAGGTGGCGACTCAGATTCCGCAAAGCAGTCCATGTTTGGCACTTCTTTCAAAAAAAAAATCTGTTTTCAAAAACGATTTGTCGGATTTGGACTCTTTGGTGATTTATCGATCTTGCATTGCACTTTGCGAGATTAGATTCAGAACCGTGACATTGAGTACTGAACTATAGTGAGCCCATATGACCAAAACGGGATTTCCCTCCCGGGATGTTCGGGGACGTCTACAGTTTCTGGCGACTCTGCTGGGGACTTAGAGAACTTGACTCGAACTCATGATATCTTGTTTTGATTGCACTTATGTGTTTCTTTGCATTGCATGTGCATTGGTGCACCTAGGACACCGTGTTTGCCATCTGCTATTCCTGAGCGGTTTGCCAGAGGCTGCGTGCCATAATGCTTACCGGTTACGGGCTCTGCCAGTATGGAAACACAAACCTCGATTTTTCTGGGGCACCCTTTCGACCATTCGACCTAGTGCATATTCGGAATCCGTAGTGACTATTCCAAACTAGGACAGGTTGCTTACCCGATGTAGGCTGTTTGAAACCGTTGCGTGCGTAGTGAAACCCTAACTTCTGACAAAATAGGACAGGGAAACCCTACCCCAACATAGGGGTGTTTTGGCTCTCACTTATCTGTTATGTGCTTTTAGAGTGCGCCTCACAGGAAATGCGTATCGGTTGCATGTTTAGGTATCAGTTCAAGGGCACCAGTCAAGATTTTGGGAATCAGTTATATCTGCGGGTGTCAGATTCAGTTTTTGGGCATGATTTTTGGGAACAGTGATCAGTAGTAGAGTACAGTTATTCAGCTATGCTTGTGTCTGTTCTGATTGGGCCGAAATGCTGCGTGTTTTCTCTTTTAGTTCAGAGATTTAGTACAGAATAACCAGTGTTCTCCTTCGCTGAGGCAAGATAGACATTTGATCCGTCAGTCAACATTCAGTTCAGCGGACTTATGACGACGCAAAGTTCGGAGGAAATTGTGGTTATGGTAGCCGCATTAGACCAAGGAATCATCTTGCAGGATGAGACCAATGTTGATGTACCGCATCCGCCCAGGTTGCCTGCCGCGCGCTTGGTCTGGACGCCACAGTTGTGTCAAGCTCGTGAGCCCACCACGTTTGAATTGATGGGAATGATCGGCAATCTTCAGCGATCTGTGGCTGATCTCGCCTATGGGATCTCGGCTTCGCCACCAACCACATTCTACACCGGGAACTTCGTACCGCAAGAGCCCCCGCTACTAGGGGGAATTATGATCGAGCTCAGCCAACCTGAGGCTATCTCAAGCTATGGCCATGACATGGCAACAACAACCGGGTTTCGCTCTGATATAGCAACCCAGACCCTCGATCAAGCTGAGGCCAGAGGTAAGAATAAGGTGAGAATAGATGCCGATCCCGTTGAACAACTGTTGTGGGCAGTCGAGGCTTTGAAAGTCGGAGGATTGAGTAAACAGCAAATATTCGCAGTGGTGGCTAAAACTGTGGATGATGCTTTTCCCATTCCAACCGAGGGGAGTTTCTGTCAGACAAAAAATCGGGATAGGCCCCGTCATGCCAGAATAGTTCCCTCAAATTCTAACCCTGCACCGGGAAAAGATTAGAAAGCCAAGGTGGCACCTGCCGATCCTTTTGCCAGTGCATCCAGCAAAAGTCAGCAAACTTCGAAGTATCTGCCCTGAGGGCGCAGAGTCTTCTACGCCCTTTATATGCCTTTGTCCAAAGCTCTCCAAATCTTTGTTGGACAAGGCCATCTCAAACCCCTTGAGCCTCGGCCTCTCCCGAACCTTCTTTCAGCTATGCATGATGCTACCCAATACTGCGTGTACCATCAAGAACCGGCCGTACCATCGATAACCGCTCGCTTCGCCATGAAGTACATGATCTATTTGACAATCTGGTCATCCTCTTGCCGAAGCTCAAGAAAGTCTATCTAAGACCGGATCGGCGAACTTGAGGATAATGTGATGTGATCGGGATGAACCACTGCGGGCGGCAAGACTTTACTCGATATGGTGTATGGCACGATCGCTTTGAGCATTTGTGAATCTTTTTTTTTTTTTCGACTTGGGTATTGAGTCATCTTGTTGTGTTGTATTGAGTCATTTTTTGTACAGTTAGTCATTTTTTCATCGAGTCGCTTAGGGTCTGCCTTGTTGTACCGAGTCATCTGCTTTGTTGAGTCGGGTGATTTCGGGTGTTACCTCGGACATCACTTGCTTGTTTTGTGTTTGTCTTTTCGCTTTTCTTTTGAGTCTGTTTCTGTCAGGGGAGCCATTACACAGAGATCTAATCGAAACAAATTGTTGTTGTCATGTTTTTGTGCTTGTTCCTCTTTGAGCTTTGTTGCCAAAGAAACTTGAATGAAACGCAGCAGCATTTCACCGCTCTTTTGTGCCTTGAATTCATTACATCGACCTAAGTTTTTCAAAAACTCTTTTTGAACACCGGTGAAAACGAAAAGGAAAGAATTCCTCGGGATTTGCAAAAATTTGATCAAGTGAGAGAAAGAGAGGCGTGCTAAGCCCTTAATGATTGAGATATGTTTGTTAACGTGAGTACTGAGAAGGATTCTGGCTTGATCCAGATTGGCTCCACATTGTCTTCTGCGCGAGCGATTTGTCGTTTTCTTAAAAGTTTTCAAAAAAATATTTTGCGCAGTTGTCACGACCCCAACCCGCCCCTATGGGTTAAGGACACGACTGGCCAGTAATCCTGTGATTACCTACGGCCTCAAACCAAAACGGACATAACTCGTCAGAGGAAAGGGGCCAAACGGAAGCAAAAATTTAAAACTTTGTCCATAGAGCGATGCTTATGTGCACATCAAACAAACCATGCTCACATGTGTTAATAACCCACATCAAAAGTATAGTAGCATAAACTTCTTTACAACAGGATCATCTAAACTGAGCCAACCCATAACAGGCTACATACAAATGTACACAAAACCCTTGCCAACAAAACAAAATACAATTACATAATAAAATGGCAAGGACGGGTCTCACACGCGTGAGACACAAGGTCGACTCTCCAAGACTCATGTTGTTCATGGTAGACTTCACTGGGTTTGTACTTCTCTTGGCTCACCTACAAACACATGAATGAGTGTGAGCGATAGCCCAGTGAATAATATCAAAGACAGAAATTACATAACAATTGTAGAACAACATATTCCAGACGGCCTTGGGCCCAATTTGTATTTCTATTTAACAGATATATATATCTAAATACAAATCAAGTGACTGCAATTCCAAACATTCCGGCCCTTGGCCCATTCAGATTTCCATCATTGTCAAGACGGCCTTTGGCCCATTTGATTATGTCAAAACGGCCTTTGGCCTACATATTCGTATCAAAACGGCCTTTGGCCCACACATTCGTATCAAAACGGCCTTTGGCCCACCCATTCGTATCGAAACGGCCTTTGGCCCACCCATTCATATCAAAACGGCCTTTGGCCCACACATTCGTATCAAAACGGCCTTTGGCCCACACATTCGTATCAAAACGGCCTTTGGCCCACACATTCGTATCAAAACGGCCTTCGGCCCACTCATTCGTATCAAAACAGCCTTCGGCCCACTCATTCATGTCAAAACGACCTTGGGTCCATTCAGGTTTATCAAAATGACCTTTGGTCCATTCATGTTCAACTTACATCCACAATCCCAATTAGCAGTTCATAAGCTTTAAGGGAATAAACAATGGAACATTCATAAGCATTCAAATATCGATATTACTCACAGTGACCAGCTTGTGGATCTGCCCTAGAACTTGACCCTACACATTTCATGAACACAAAAAGGGTCACTAACAATTCAATCCGTTCTTTAATTCACATACTCCTCATTAGGCTTTATTCATATCTCAATAACTCATTTACAATGCTTAGCATATGCTTAAGAGTGCTTGCAAGAGAAAGAGAACGGAAAACAGAACACAAAATGCAAAAACAGGATTTCAGAAAATAGGGTCCCCGCTCGAGCGGACCCTTAGGTCTGCAAAAGTACTGGTTGCCTTCAATTCCAGCTCGAGCGTGAACTCGGCTGCTCGAGCGGACTGCCTGCCTACATAGCTCCTCGCTCGAGCGTCAACTTCCCCGCTTGAGCGGGAACTATGTCTGCAGAAAATGCTGGGAGCACAAAATTTACGCTCGAGCGGCGGTTTCTCCGCTCGAGCGGACATCGAAATTCTGGAAATTCCAGATTGTGTTCTTGAGCTCCCTTCAACCATTCCAGCCACATTCCTTGTATATAATGGCTCAAATATCACACATACACATACTAACATGATACCAATACCAATTTACAACATTAGAAAGCTCAATTTCTCAAAATAAATACATGCATGGCTCAAATTGCACCAAACTCAGTACTAACACAACCATTTCATGCATTCAACTCTTGTACCCTTATAATCTGCACATGCATGTGGTACATTATTCTCATTCTCAACTTATGTGATGAAGAGATGGTCAAGAACATGATCTTCAACTAAAAACTCACATAGATCATGCATTTGGTGCTCAAATATGAAAATTCAAAGCAATTACATACATGCATGCAAACCTTGACCTTCAATCCAACACATACAACTCAAATCCCTTTCAATTCTCACTTTGACCATAAATCAACTTTGAATACACAAAATTGCCCATTAAACTCATGAATTACTCACCTAGAAGCTTTGATCTTCTAAGCTCTAGTTAATTCTTGAGCTAAATCTTCAAATTCCAATGATTGAGCCAACAATTATACAATTCTCTCCTTCCCTCTCTCTACAGCCGGCCCTCTCTATGTTTTGAGTCCCAAGTTCAGTCAAATGAAGTGAATAAGAGAGAATAGGGAGTGTAGAAACTTACAACAAAACCCACTAAGGCCAAATAATATTAATAAAGTAATTGGGCTCTAATTTATCAATTAAATCAATTAATCTAGCCCGAATCAATTTTTCAATTAAATTTTACCGTAGGCTCTAAAAATTATGCCAATCACAATGGCGTAATCCATTTCGGGTTCTGTGGCCGATAAGGCCCTCAATTTAATTTCCAAAGCAGATTATTCAAACAGATTTTCCTACGGTGAACAGATAGAGTTCCAAAATCACATATATCCACATAATGGCACATAAAATCATATCAAAACATATAATCACATACGTATTAGGGACCAATTAACATAATATAGAACAGGGGTATCACAGCAGTCCTGCGAAGACCTGTGTGAAATCGCTCTTGAGATTGTGCAGCCTAGGATCGCTCTCAGCCTCAAGATTCAACCCCTTGCTCTCAAAACCTTGAACGTGAATTCAGAATGTTCAATGGCCAACCGCAATGTGAGGCTTGTATGGCCAGATCAGAAGCACCCCTCGAACTAGGGGCAGAAGACGTCAGATAATGCACTCGAAGAGTCAAAGACGAAGGTTAGCAAGAACACCAAATCCCAGAAGGGAAGAAAGAAGAAAGTTTTGTTAAAGAGTAACCGAGTTCCTATCCACAACACTAGGGGCAAATTCAAATTTATTGGATGGACTCTGTGATCGTCAATCTAATAGCGCCCACTCTCTTGGATTCAGACGACTTCAGGATCTCGAAACCATTTGACATGGACAAAGCTACACTTTTACCCTTGAGAGGCTCGCTGGGCCGAAAACCCGGAAGGGCGACCCAGGCAAAAGTTAGAGCAAAGAAAAAGAACAAAAAAATGGAAAAAAAAAAAGAGAAGAAAAGCAAAGAAAAGAACAAAAAAGAAAAGAAAAGAAATGAAAAAAAAAAAAAAAACAGAGCTCGCAAGGTTGAAAACCCAAAAGGGCGGCCCTGGCAAAAGTTAGAGCACAAAAGGAGAGGTTAATACCCGAGTGTACCTTACCCCGAACTACGTAAGACTTGATTCCCATCTTTGGGATACGTAGGCAACTTCATTTTGAAGTCTAGTCGTGAAACACTTCAAATTGATTGTGCCCATGTAATGGTTTTGATCATCTTCGCCTTCTCTGTATCCGAGAATTTGGTTGTGTTCGTCACTCTGAGGACTGACTACAATGCGCTACGGTGCCATTCAAACAAGGGGCAACTTTCCATTGCCATTCAATGCGCTGCGGTGCCATTCAAATAAGAGGCAACTTTCCGTTGCCATTCAATGCGCTGCAGTGTCGTTCAAACAAGGGGCAACTTTCTGTTGCCACGCAGCTCCCCTCAAGCAAGGGGCAATTTTCCTTCGAATCTGAGGTTATGCATCTCGAGAGTGGGTTCTATACGCGTTGAGCAGTGGCCGTTTACAAAAATATTTTTTGAGAATTTTTAATGAAGTCGACTAATTCTCTCGAAAAGTATTTCATTTTTCCAAAACTAGACCATTTCTTGGATCCAAAAAAGGAAAATTTTCAGTGCTCATAACCTAACTCGCATGATTTCAAATCAGAAAATCGAACAAGCGCGTTAATCTAACTCTCATTTTGGTTAAAATTATTTTAAGCAGAAGCCAAAAAAAAACAAAAATGGTCAAAATAATGAACTAAGGGCACAGTTGAGTCAGGTTTCCTGTCTTTTCCCCGTTGTCAGTACATTTGCCAGAAAGGGCACCATACTTGCCAAGAATGGCACTCTACCTGTCGGAAAAGGGCACAGTTGAAGCTGTCAACAAAGGGGTTGAAAGCTATATGCTAGGGGCGCGAGCCCGCAACTTCCTGTTTATCCATCGACCACCTAGGGGAGGGATAACAAAATGAGAGATTGAAGAATAAAGAGATGTAAGTTGAGAGAAAAAGTGAGAAAAGGGCTTTTTCGTGAAAAACAGGGCTTGAGGGCCAAGTGATGAGAGAATCACAAATTAGAAAGGGTGGGAAACAAATACCCAGAGAAACTGGCTCCTCACGATCTGAGAGTTCTCTCGTCTTTCCAATACGTCTGAGTGTCGTGTCTTTTGCTTTCTCTCGATTCTTGTTTTGTGTCGTTTTGAGTGTCACTCGGTGTGTTTAGGTTATTTTACCTTGTTTTTCCTTTGTTGAGTTCTGTTTAGGTTGCTTTACCTTTGTTTTTCGTTGTTGAGTCGTTTTGGCTGTGGTCAATTGTAGGCTCAATACCCGGTTGAGAAATCATTCTCAATTTCAATTTCAAAAAAAAAAAAAATCGCTTTGTGCTCAAAGTGCTGTGCCATTCTCCATGCTTGTGCAAAACGAGATTTTGTTCTTTCAAAAATCGCAGGGTTCAACCCGAGTCATGTGAAAACAGTAAAACCGGGACCTATCTGAAGCTATATAGGTTCCAGACTTCGAAGCAAAAGAAAAAAGGAAAAAATGTTGGGCATCTGAGTTTGTTTCAACTTTTGCAAGTTCCGTCATCACATCCTGTATGTTCAGAATGAGCTGTGTGTTCAAAATTAAAAGAATACTATGTTATGAGCCGTGTTCAGACGAAAGTTGTCGTGTCATGAGTCATGCGTGTTCAAAATGAAAAGAATAAGCTACGTGTTCATAATTAAGAATGAAATTGTCGTGTTCATAATTAAAACATATGAGCTGTGTGTTTAGAATTGAAATGTATAAGCTGCGTGTTCAAAAAGAATTAAGAATGAGCTGTGTGTTCAGAAATGAAAATATATGAGCTGCGTGTTCAGAATTGAAATATGTGAGTCAAGTGTTCAAAATGAAGTGGATGAGCCGTGGTGTTCGAAATGAAAATTTATGAGTCATGTGTTTAGAATTAAGAATGAGTCAAGAAATGAAAATGTATGAGCTACGTGTTCGTAATCAAATGCATGAGCCGTGCAAATGAAATGAATGAGTCAGGAGTTCAAAAGTGAAATGTAAGAACTGGTGTTCAATGTGCGCCAAGGCAAATAAAATCAGGTCATTTGTTCACCATCAAAGTTTGGGTCATGTTTAACTTTCAAAACTGGGTCAGGTGTTCACTCTCAAGGGTTTGGGTTGCGTGTTCAACTTTCAAAAATTGCGGGCTGTGTGTTCACTCTCAAGGGTTTGGGCTGCGTGTTCAACTTTCAAAAACTGTGGGTTGTGTGTTCACTCTCAAGGGTTTAGACTGCGTGTTCAACTTTCAAAACTGTGGGCTGTGTATTCACCTCAAGAGTGTGCTGTGTGTTCACATTCGAAAATGGGCTGCGTGTTCAGAAATTCAAAAGTTTGGGCTGCGCGTTCAACCTTCAAATAAGTGTGTGCTGCGTGTTCACAATCAAAAAATGGGCTACGCAGAATAACCCTCGTCGATTATCGATAAACCATCAATTAGCTACCGTTACCGCTAAACCGAATCGATAATGACCGATAATGGAATTAATCAAGTCAATGGATCGATTGAAATCGAAACTGAAATTGAATAAGTTTATCTATTGAATTGCATATCACATCTGTTTGATTGATTGATTATCTGTTTGAATTCATGTGTTTAAACTGCAAATTGAAGGCCTTATCGGCGGCCGAATAAAAAATGGATTTATGTTTTGGAATCACTAGAATTTATGTGATTTAATGGTATGTTTATCCAAAATGTGATTAGGTTAAATATTGATTAATTGAAGAGTTGGGCTTAATTACGGAATTGCCATCGAGTGGGCTTTGTTTATTTTTATTCTTTGACCTCATATTACACTTGAAACAACTCATTCTATCAGCCATTTCCTTGTGCCCAACCGACCATAGAGAGAGGGAAGTAGAGAGAGTTGATTTCACCTTGTATTTTGGCTTGTTGACTTGAAGAATTGAAGAAATTGTTAGAGAATTGTCAAATTAAGCCTCCAAACCTTGAATACAAGACTTAGGTAAGAGAATACAACCCTTTAATTGTGAGTTTAAGCTAATTCTTGCATGATTCTTGCCAAATTGTTGAGTTGAGTCTTGTCTTAGTTCTAGCATGTTGAAATAGAACATAATTCATGCATGCATGTTTGAATTGATGAGTTTTGAGGTGTTTCCATGGTAGATTGTACATGCATGTCCATGTTAAGCTATAGTCCATGTTTTCATTTTGTTTTCCAACTATTGAGCTCAATTGAGCAAGGATTGAAGCTTAATTTTGGTTTAAAACTCATGCATTGCATGTTTGAAATTGTTCTTGAAATTGGGTTTGAATTTTGGATTTAATTGACTCACCTTTGGGGCTTGAATTCATAAATTGGCTTTTGAAACTTGTTATACATTGTTTTGGGATGTATTTTCCAGAATTTGAGCCCAAGAGGTCAAGAATTGAGTTAAGAATGCTTGGTTTGAGCTTGGAAGGCAAATATGGAAATTCCAGATTTGGCTTCTTCGCCCGAGCGAAGGATTCCTCGCTCGAGCGACCAACGTTTTCTCTGAGCCACGCTCGAGCGAAGGATTGGTGGCTCGAGCGTAAAAATCAAACATCCAGTACTTTTACTGTTTCATCAGACCGCTCAAGCGAAGGATTGTTCGCTCGAGCGAAGCCTTTGATTTTGTAACCTCACTCGAACGAGACCCCTGTTTTCAGCAACTTTTGAAAAATGCCTTCCAACTGTATTTTTGCATCCTCATCCCATCCTAGGCATTCTTAGGCCTAGTTTAAGGCATCTTAATGAGGATTTAGACATAGAACCACACCGAGGGAATTTAGGGATTTAATTATCATCCTTCCCGACTGTGAAACTTAATGTGTGTTCTATTTGTTAACTATTTAGGGTTGGTTTCTCAGACGCCATTTAGTCGCTATTAGCCCAATCTCGTGAGTAACGATTGTGTAAAGATACGCTCAAAATGGTTATCTTTTGAATATCGAATCGAACTGCTTATTGAACTGATATAGTTTACAATAAATGAATGTCTTGTATTCAACCGACAGGCATCCTTAGCAATTATCATATCACATAGAGCTCTCGGTTCCCTTGTGGAACCATACTGCTTATTGATTGATGGCCATCTCATCGTTGGGTTCATAAGACCCGTCCTTCCGACCTATCGCTTATAGGCTAATGGGTGTACCACATATGATCGATTGATCGAAATATCGAAGATCGAATATCATGTAATGAATCGATTTCATTATCAGAAGGACATTCATTCATAACCTCTTTACGCATTATGTTATTCATCGGGCTTTAGCTCACTGCTTATATATATATGTAGGTTCTCAAGAGCCTGCACCGGAGCTAGGAGCGCGTGGTTGGTCCCCGCTTTGTCAAGCCAGCCTATGTGCCTCACTGCAAGGTTTCGAATTGCCATGCTATGGCTTGGGGTGTTTTTGTGTCCCCATCGGACTCCTTATCGCTTTGTACCATCAGATAGATCGCTTTTCGCTTTTATCAGATCATACCGAGGATTAGGTCCTCGCATCAATGTTGTATATGATTGTATAGATCAGATCGTTTCTAAACTGCTTGAATGCATGAAAATGTTTTTGGCATACGATTTTCACAATTTCAACTGACACTAGTTATTTATCAGATATTCCGCCAGCTCAGACTTTGTTTAATCAGATATCGCTCAAGAGGCCTTCTAGAATCTCTTGACATCGCCGTTACGGTGCCAAACCCATAGGACCGGGTTTGGGTCGACATGCGTGTTCGAATTCAAAAGTTTGGGTGCTGCTCAACCTTCAAACAAGAGTGTGTTCACATTCAAATGGGTCATGTTCAGAATTCAAAAGTTTGGGCTACGCGTTCAACCTTCAAACAAGTGTGTGCTGTGTGTTCACAATCAAAAAATGGGCTGCATGTTCAGAAATTCAAAAGTTTGGGCTGCGCATTCGACCTTCAAACAAGTGTGTGCTACGTGTTCACAATCAAAAATGGGTCATGGTTCAGAATTCAAAAGTTTGGGTCAGGTGGTTCAACTTTCAACAAATGTGTGTTATGTGTTCACATTCAAAATAGGTCGTGTTCAAGTTCAAGAGTTTGGGTCGTGTTCAACTTTCAACAAGTATGTGTGCGGTGCACAATCAAAATTTGAGTTGCGGTTCAAAAGTCAAGTGTCTAAGCCAGGTGTTCAAAGCTTCAAAAAAAAAAAACTATGGGTCAGGTGTTCATCTCAAAGTTCGAAATGTGTGTTCAACATCAAGTGTTTAGGTTGTGTGTTCAGACTTCAAAAACAAGTGAGTGTGTGTTCAACTCTCAACCAAGGTGTGTCAGTGTGTTCACCGAAAATTTGGGTCATGGTTCAGAATTCAACATTGGGTCATGGTTCAACTCTCAACCAAGCAGGTGCTATGTGTTCACCTCAAAATTTGGGTCATGGTTCAGAATTCAACAGCTTGGGTCTTGTTCAACTCTCAATCATCAGGTGCTATGTGTTCACCTCAAAATTTGGGTCATGGTTCAGACTTCAAAGACAAGGTCGTGGTTTAACTTTCAACAAGTGTGTGCTGCGTGTTCACAATCAAAAAATGGGCTGCATGTTCAGAAATTCAAAAGTTTGAACTGCGTGTTCAACTTTCAAAAACTGTGGGCTGTGTGTTCATGACAACAAGTTTGAGTTGTGTGTTCAGATTTTAAGAAAATGTAGGCCGCGTGTTCACCGCAAGAGTTTGAGCTGTGTGTTCAGATTTCAAGAAATTGTGAGCTGCGTGTTCATGACAAAAGTTTGAGCTGTGTATTCAGATTTCAAAAATGTGGGCTGCGTGTTCACGCCAAAAGTTTAAGCTGTGTGTTTAGAAATTCAAGTGATTGAGCTGTGTGTTCGAAATGCAAACCAAACGCTGTGTTATGGACTGAGTATTCAGATTGAGCAGTGTTATGAGCTGTGTGCTCGAAGAACGAGTCAGGTGCTCAAACGAAGCTGCAGTTCAAGAACGAAGCTGTGCCCGAAATGAGTTGTGAGCCCGAAGAACTAGTTGTGTGCCCGAAGAACGAGCTGTGTGCTCGAAACGAGCTGTGTGCCCGAAAATGAACCGTGTGCCCGAAATGAACTGTGTGCCCGAATGAGCTGTGTGCCCCGATAAACAGAGTGCTGTGTTTCGAGCTGTATGCCGAAAGAACAGAATTTTGTGTTGTGAGCCGCGTGCCAAACGACCAAAGTGTTGTGTTGTGAGCTGTGTGCCAAATGAATGGAATGCTATGTCGTAAGTTATGTACCAAGTCCTGCATTGTGCATGCATTTCACTCGCGCTATTTTGCGCATCGCACTATTTTGTGCACCTTTACTTGCATTATGCATGCATTTACACTCGCGCTACCTTGCGCACCTCACCTGCACTTGTTAGTGCATTGCATTGCGCTATCTTGCGCACCTTACCTGTATCACACTGTTTTGTGCATCTGCTCGCACTATTTTGTGCACCTTTAGCATCGCATTATTTTGTGCATCTACTCGCACTGTTTTGTGCACCTTTAGCTCGCACTGTCTTGTGCACTCACCTGGTCTGGAAGACCTTAAATCCTGCACCTTTATTCGCATTGTCTTGTGCACTCTCTGGTCTAGGAGACCTTAAATCCTCTAAATGTGCAATTCCTTTAGTGTTTGTCATGCTCGAACGACTTCCGGTGGTCTGGTATAGCCACCTGCCTTTGTTTGTGGTGAGTTCCTAAGAGACCAATTGAGACGATAGAAACTAGAGTTTGAATGGCTCTTGCCTAGAACGCAAAGGTTCGAGATTTCCAAGACTAAAGTCTGGTTTAAATACCCAGAGGTATATCCTCGACTTGAAATCTGTATGGCAGCCCCATAGATTGAGATAGCATGTGTATACACCTCAATTCTGGATACTGAACCAACCTAGTCTGTCACCCTGTTGGAGAATAGGGAAAGCTGTGACCATAGTCAGGGAAAAAAGTAGTACCTGTGGTTCGACTAAGAAGAAGCAAAAGACCCCCAGCAGCATCAGGCACGATGTTGTATGTACGGTTCATTTGAGGCTGGTGCGACCAGACGAGCCGCACAGGTATTGTATCCCCTTCGTGTGAGACGTGGCGAGAATTTAATGATTCTCCGCATTCTTCAACTGCATGAAATGTAGTATTACTTTGCATTCTTGCTTAAAACTGTTGCATCTATTGTGAATATTTGCTTCATTACAGCTTGCTGCTCTGCATGATCATTGAGTTACATCCGGCTTTGTGCATATCGTTTTGCATTTTGTCCCCTGCCTGCGGGCATGCCTGCAGGCACATCTTTGTTATCTTGTATATTTGTCTAAGTCTTCGGCCTTGTCAAAAATGGGTCGTCTCTGGGCTTTGACATTCACTCCCGTCACTTATGACTTTCAAGTTCTGTCAAAGAGAGGCAACTGTAGACACCCCATTTTTTACCGACCTTAAGACTCAGATGTCACCGATTGAGCGCTTGGTGATGTTGCATATTGTGCTCGTTCTGAGGTTGCGGAAACACGGCTACGAGCCTTGCCTCCGAACTTCTGGACTCTTTTGTGCTTTGCCTCGGTTTGCGAACCAGGTCCCATTTTCTCCGTTTTCTTCCCGCGGAGGGAGAGGTCTCAGAGACCATCTCTCGGTCAGAGGCTACGCTTCATGGTCGAGGCCATTTTTCTCTTATGGAGCCTCGGTTTTTGGAGCCGTCGGCAGGTGCCTCGGTTCGAACTACTTAACTACCTCCGCTTGCTCGGTTTTGGCACACACCTTGTTTCCTCCCTTGAGGGACATCAGGCCCGAGAGATCACTGTCGTGATCATACGCCACTTCCTGGTGCCCTAATTTATTTTCGGGCGAATCAATGCGTTTGCCCCTGAACCTTCGTTTTGCATCCGTCTTGGTCCATTTTTGGCGGAGACCTTATTTTCATTGTTAGGAAGGTTGTAGGAGGTTGGGAGGCCAGCAATTTTTCTGAAAAACCAGCTTTTTCTCTTCATTGCCCTTCGTCGCCCGTTTTTCTTACTAGAAAGCTGGTTTTTCCCATTCCCAGGTCACTTTTTCTGACTTTCCACCACACCGTTGTGTTGTACACACCTGGGAGGCCACCAATATGGGTAGGCCGGCTAGCAATTGTCCTTGGCCCTTTTGAACCCCTCTAAAAAGCTAGTTTTTCTCTCTCCTGGTTCACATTTTTTGGGATTTGACCATACAGCTGTATTGCACTCATCTGGGAGGCCACCTTTTTGGGGTGGCTGGCCAGCAATTCTTGTTGACCCCTTTGACCCCTGGTCGGCCGACCAATGGAGGTGGCTGGCCGGCCACCTGGCCCTTTTGCACCTGGCCGGCCATTTTTGTCCCTCTTGGTGCATTCCAGCTGTGCTAGCTGTTTTGCACCAGACCTCCTGCCCGAGGGTCTGTCCTTTTGGGGGGGGATTTGAATTGGTTTTTCCCCCCTTTTCTTTGGCTCCTCTTTCTCTATATAACCAGCACCCTACTTCATTTCTAAGGGTTAGAAAAAACCAACTGGAGCATTTGTATATAATCCTCCATATCTCTCTCATCCAAGCCTCAAAACACCCTTGTCCTTGCACCATTTACACACCAACCCATAGCACAACACCTCCATTATCTATTCCAGCACCTTGGAGGCCATTTGCAAAGGTTAAAAGCTCATAATCTTGGATCAAAAGCTGTTGGAAAGCTACTCTTCAAGGGTAAGTCTCTATTTCCCTTTTTCTTGCCTTTTCTTGCTTCATCTATAAGCCATACTTGCAAGCATTTTTGGACTTTTTCATAAACTAAAAAGTGTCATATTTTGAGCTCCTCTTGAAGATTGTATAAGGACACTTTTCTGTTTGAGGCCTCCTACACCCTTGCATGCTTTACCCCTCTTTGTAGGCCTTTTTTTTTGCATCATATCTTAGACCTACTTGTGAGCATATTCGAGATTTTTCATAAACTATAAAGTGTCATATTTTGAGCTTCTCTTCAAATTTTTTTAAGGGTTATTTGCTGTTTGAAGTCATTTACTGCCCTGTTTGTTCAATCTCTCCTTTAGGGCTATTTTTGCATGATATATTAGCCTTATTTGTGAATATTTTTGGACCTCGACCTAAACTAAAAAAGTCTTGTTTTGACATCTTCTTCAAGTTTGGTTAAGGTTCCATTTTTGTTTGGGGTCATTTTCCCCTTATGCATGCTTCATCTTTTCATGAATAGGGCTTTGCATTAGAGCACTTGCATTGGCCATGGTTTGGCCTTTTAGCCACTGAAATATAGTGGATTTTTAGTAGCTTAGATGCATTTTTGAGGACCAAAATTAGAGGGGGGTGACCCCCTCTCTCCTTGTCTTGTTTGGTGGTCATTTGGGCCTTCCAAAGGGACTCTATTTTGCATGCATCGAAGTCATGTTTCAGGCCTTATTCTGTGAGTTTTGGGGTCTGCCTTGGCTCTGTCCAAGGCCCTTTTGGCCAGATTTTATGTCTACAATGCATGTGTAGAGCAATCCCATCCAAGGCCTTTCAAAGGGGCCTTTCTTTGCATGCTTCCTAGACCTATTTCAGGGCCAATTTGGTGAGTTTTAGGACTATCAAAGTTCATTTCCAGAGGTGGTTTTGCTATGCTTCATGTCTATCTTGTATGTGCTTAACAACTCCTTGCATGGCCCTCCAACGAAGCCCCTCATTTTTGCATGCATTGGTTGCATTTCAGTGATTATTTGGGCATATTTTGACATATTTTATTCACTGTTTTTGGCGGGTTTGATGAGTTTTCATACGCTTCATATACATGCCATGTAAACCATGTTTGCTAGTCAAAGTTGCATGCTATTTTAGTCCATTGTGCTAGGATCTTTTGGTCATGCTTTGAACTAGAAGTGTTCATGTTTTGGGACTGCCTTGGCTCTGTCTTTATGCCTCATCATCAAATAATGCTTGCTTTGCATAGCTATAAGCCAATACATGTGCCTAGTTTTGAGTTTCGGGGTTTACTTCATGCATCGGGTGGCATGTTTCCATGTTTCGGGATCACTTTGCATACTGTTTCAGAGCTGTAATTTATGCTATTACATGCCATCTTGCATCCCTTGTCATGCCTTGTTAGAGTTGCATGTTGTACCTTAAGTTCGGTCTTCGGTTTGCGTGCATGTGTACACACATTTCGGTTATCTCATTTTCATCTAATGGCTACTGATGTGGGTGTGGCTGAGGTCCACTCATGTTGGCATAAGTCCATTATGCATTGTGTATGCCATTTCAATTCATAGCATTGCGTATGCTAGGTTGTATATTAGAGCATTATGTATGCCTTACTACATCGTGCATTGTGTATGCCATCTCATAGCATTACGTATGCTAGGTTGCATGTTAGGATTGCATTCATGCATGTCATGCATATTGCATTGTGTTTGGGATAGGAGTTAGCCCAAACACGGGAAACGAGGGACGTTTCGTACTCCAAGTGACGGAACGTGTCTCAATTCCCGGTCACCGACATTCCGGATTAACCATGATGGAGTCTAGGCCTTGTTTTGTTTATATGTGCATTCATTTCACATCGAGTCGTGCAATTCGACTCCTCGGCCATCATTCATCGAGATGCGTGATTGGTGGCACGAGAATCAAGGCAAGCATATATATGTGAAAATACTTTGCCATGCCCCTTTCTCGCTCTCTGTTGCAGCAAATCAAAAACTGGCAGTCTTTTGAGGCTTCACGCAATATTCTGGGCTTAATTGTAAACAGAGGCTAATTGGGGCATCGCAATGGATTTCCGCGCAAGGCAACTCAAGCATGCATCATTCATCATTTGGAACAGAGCTGAGGCGGTCTATGGATTTGCGTGCTAGTTTACTGCTTTCCTAGTTAAATTTGTTAATTAATTAGGGTTTTGTACTTATTTGGACTGTATTATTTATTCGGATCAGATATTTATTCTATTCTCCCAAGTAGGGCAAAATTGTAATAAGTGTGTATGTGTGTGATTTATGTCTTCTAACCCCACCTTTTCTCCCTTTTATTTACCAAATTTTATGATGGTTAGATTAGGTATGTTTCAATTAGCATACTTATGCTCGCATATTTGCATTCATTCATCTGTCTTGCATGCACTGCTCAAGACATCATACTAACTGCATTGTATTTCAATTCCGAGTTGAATACTTGTTAGTTGTAGCATTTCACATGTCATCTTTAGAATAGCCGAGCCTGCTATAGTTGCATTCTTGCATGTGTTGCATTAGGCATTTCTGTATAGTTAGGATCATGCATGATTTCTAACATAGCTTCTGTTTTGGCTTGGAGTACTTGGTAAGAGTTTATGCTTTAGCATCCTTGCATATGTGTAAGTGACTGCCATGATAGCATGCTTACTATGAGGCTATATCCCTATGTGATATATCTGCCTGAATGCTTGTGGTTGAAGGTTGGGTTATTTGGATTGGAACAAATCATCAACTGTGAGTTTAAGCCCACTAGATAGTGGCAAAACCATTTTTTCTAAGCCCACCTGAGGGTGGCAAAATCTACATTTTAGCCTACTTGCGAGTAGCAAACCGTTTTCAAAACAAACATGAGATATTTCGTTCCAATTCAGGCGATCCAGTCTATACTTGTATGTTGTGCGCATCACATAGTAATTCTAGGCTAATAACCGGAATAAGACCGCATAATGTTTTCAAAACTAGATATCATGGTTAGTAGAGGCCGATCTTTGATCGGGCGAGCGTGGGTGCTCACGAAGTGACCTTCCCCAATCGTACCCAAGTTCCCAAGCCGAGGCAACTTTGGTGATGACGGATACGTGGCCTTAGGCAATGAGTCAGGGTTTCCTAAATTTTCCCAAAAATAAAATATTTAGGTGGCTACTCTGTATTTGGCAAAGCAGTCCATGTTTGGCACATCTTTCAAAAAAAAAAATCTGTTTTCAAAAATGATTTGCTAGATTTGGACTCTTTGGTGATTTATCGATCTTGCATTGCACTTTGCGAGATTAGATTCAGAACTGTGACATTAAGTCCTGAACTGTTGTGCGCCCATATGAACAAAATGGGATTTCCCTCTCGGGACGTTCGGGGACGTCTACACACAGCTGATCCCGCCATCCCAACGCTGATGCCACACATCGAACTACAATTCTGCCGAGATGGGTCGCAAGAAGATCCATCAAGATCTTTTAGCCGACATCCCTATCTCGGTTGACACTCAACCAAATTTCAACCAAAGCCAAAACAAAAAGGTCAAGAAGGCTCAGCCAAAGGCAACGGTGGCTCAGATTGACATTGAGGACACCTTGCCAATTTCAAAATTGGCTTCGAGCAAGAAGATCCCCTCCGTCCCCAAGAAGAGGCCTGCCGAGGTTGAACCATCCCAATTAACTCGGTCAAAGAGGCCGATGTCCGAATTTGTCACGACCTCGGGGCCAGTGAAATCTGATGCCTCCTAGGCCCCTCCGATCACCATCGAAGACAAGCCACCAGAGCGGTCGAAGTCGGCGTCGCCTCTCCACGGCTTTTGTTGCCTAAATGACCTTAACCGGAACGCCGAGATGAGCAAGTATGAAAACTTTGCTCTGATGCTCCAGCACTCTGTTCAACTAAGTCTTCCACACTTGGTATTTTTCTTTCTCTATTCCTTTATACTCAGAGAATTTTGCTAACTTTTGTTCTATTGATTTTCTTTCAGGTGATCCAGCACACCCACTCATTCTTTATGCAAGCTTTTGAAATGAGGAAGGCGTTGGCTGACAAAATAAGGGAGGTCGCCGCTCTACAAAAGTCCCTCAACAGGGCCAAGGACAAGATGAAGACCCTGGCAGATCAAGCCGAGGTAGTTGTAAAAGGTAAGGATGAGGCCGAAGAAAAAACGGATATCGCTGAGGCCATCAACAAAGTTCTTGAGGCCCAGAAGAAAAAGGCCGAGGAAAAGACGGCTGAGGCCCAAAAAGAACTTCAAGATGCCCTAGCCGCAAAGGAGGCCGAGATCAAGACCGCCGATGAGAGGACCTACGTAGAGGGGGTGGCCGACGTCAATGAGGATTATAAAAAACAAGTGAAGCAGGCATGCAACAAGGGTTTCATCCTTAGTTGGATGGCTGCTCTAAAAAAGCTTGATGTCCTCGAGGACTCCTCTCTCAAGAAAGACGATGTCCTACCCCTGTCATTCCCTCTACACCAAGCCAATCCGAAGACGATTCTGAGTCTGAGGAGGAAGCTTTGGTGAGGAAGTCGAAGGAAGCTGCTGGGGCCAAGTCCCTTAGTCCAAATGAGTAAGTCCTAGACTTGACTCAGGATGAGGAGGGTGGGGAAGTCTCCAAGGATGCTACTTCTGAGAAGGCAACATCAGACATACCTATCGCCAATAAGAGCCTCGACCAAACCTTTCAAGAAATAGATGTCGAGCTCGCGGCTGAGAAGGCCGCCGAGATGTCTTCTCAGCAGTCTCTTGAGCTCCAGACCCAAACGGCCAGAGGCGCTGAAGAGCCTTAGCTTGATATTTTTGTCCTTTGTACTTTTTTCCTTTCTTTGAAATAATGTAAGCTCTTTATGTGGCCGACATGCCATCTTTTGAATGTAAATACAGCTTCTTCTTTTAAATGCTTGTATGTTTGTCTTCCCTTTACTGCTCTTGTATGACTCTCATACTTAGAATATTTTGCATATCTTCAATGTACACCTTAACTGTGTAATCTTCTCGGGGTGAAATACCTCGGTTATACCCACCAACGGTTTACATCGGCAAGTACATAAGTACTTATTTTAATACAACCTTGACCTTAACTTGTAAATTTCTTCACAAATTTCAACAAGTGTTCAGTTCAACTTCAACTTGTAAATTTTTCACAAATTTCAACATGTGTTAAACATGACCTTAGTTTAACTCCAACTTGTAAACTCAAGTTTCAACAAGTGTTAAACATGCTTTCAGTTTAACTTCAACTTGTAAATTTTTCTCAAATTTCAACAAGTGTTAGACATGACCTCGGTTTAACTTCAACTTTTAAATTTTTCTTAAATTTCAACAAGTGTTAAACATGACCTCTGTTTAACTTCAACTTGTAAATTTTTCACAAATTTCAACAAGTGTTAAACATAACCTTAGTTTAGCTCCAACTTGTAAACTCAAGTTTCAACAAGTGTTAAATATGCTCTCAGTTTAACTTTAACTTGTAAATTTTTCTCAAATTTCAACAAGTGTTAAACATGACCTCGGTTTAACATCAACTTGTAAATTTTTCACAAATTTCAACAGTGTTAAACATGACCTTGGTTTAATTTCAACTTGTAAATTTTTCACAAATTTCAATGAGTGTTAAACTAATTTTAACTTGTGATTTCTACCTTTTCAGGAACCATTTTCCAACTCTCTGCCCCCTAATGTGAACTTAAGTTCCACTTGGGCTCTCATTATGCATGTATTCCAGAAACATCGTCAAGTATCTTATCAATTGTAAGTGTAAAAAAATCAAGCTAAAATTTTATTTATTACTTCAGCTACTAACAAAAAACAAGATAGTCTAATGATAGAAAAATTTCAGATTGCAAGTATTCCAGGGCCTTGGCAACTCTTTGCCTTCATTATCTTCAAGCCGATATGGCCCATTGCCCAATACCGAGATGACCTCCCAATTCGGGCCAAGCTTGCCCTCTCTGGGATCCTTCTTGTTACTGATGACTTTCCTCAAGACCAGGTCACCGACTTGAAACTCCCTTGGGTTGACCTTCTTATTATAAGTCCCGCAAGTCGTCATTGGTATACCGCCAAAATTGCAATACTATCTCCTTTCTTTCTTCTAGCAGATCCAGATCTCGAGCTAAGAGTACATCATTAGTTCCATTCTCCACTGCCTGGGTTCTTATTCCTGGGATGTCGACCTCCAGCTGAATGACTGCTTTTGTGCCATAAGCCATGGCAAATGGGGATTCCCCCGTTGATCTTCTCGGCGTAGTCCGATATGCCCAGAGTACACTGGGCAATTTATCCACCCACTTTCCCTTTGCTGTTTGCAGCCTCTTCTTTATCCCGTCCAAGATAACTTTGTTGGAAGCTTCTGCTTGTCCATTGCTTTGAGGAAAACTTGGGGTGGAAAAATAATTCTTGACTTTGAATTTTGTAAAGAAGCTCTTAATTAGCTTACTGTCAAACTGTGTTCTATTGTCTGCAACTAGTGCTCTTGGGATCCCAAACCTGGTGATGATGTTCTTCCATATGAAGCTCTTTACAAGAGGTTCAGCTTCTATTCACTTGGTGAAGTAATCTGTTGCTACCAGCAGGTACTTCCTTTGCCCAGTTGCTTGGGGCAGTTTTCCAACGAGATCCATGCCCCACTGGGCAAACGGCCAAAGACTGGATACCGGGTTTAGGTCTGCTGCTGGTTGGTGTATCAGAGGTGCAAACCTTTGGCACTTTTCACACTTCTTAACATAGGCTTCTGCATCTTTCTGCATGTAAGGCCACCAATACCCCTGGGTAATGGTCCTATGAGCAAGTGATCTGCCCCCAGCGTGGCTTCCGTATATTCCTTCATGTATTTCGTACAAAAAATCTTCCACTTGTGAAGGATGTACACACCTCAAAAGGGGTCCAGTGAAGGATCTTCTGTAGAGATGTCCCTCTACTGTCAGACTGAATCTTGCCGATTTCAATCTGATCTTGTGTGCCTCTTTGTGATCATCTGGCAGTTTTCTTTCTTTCAGGAATGCTATTATTGCGTCCATCCAGCTTGGTCCCATGTCCACACACATTACTTCACGCTCTGTGGTCAGTGGTTCGATGCTCGGGCTCGACAAGTAGTCAACCATTATCGTCCTTGCCTTTTCAGGTTGCATTGCATTAGCCAGGTTGGCCAGGGCATCGGCGTGACTGCTATCATCTTAGCTAATCTGCTGTAGCTAGAAATTCTGAAATGGGGCCATCAATCACGACCTCCTTTACATAAGCTGACATCCTTTCGTCTTGGGTTGCAAACTCGCCTATTGTCTGGTTGACTATAAGCTGAGAGTCACAGAAGACTATCACCTCATCTCGCTTTATCGCTATTGCCGCTTTATCCTGCAATCAAGGTTTCATACTCTGCTTCATTGTTTGAGGCCTTGAACCCTAAACGAATGGATTGTTCTAATATCTGTCCATCTGGAGATACCAGTACTACTTCTGCCCCTGCTTCTTGTTGGTTTAAACTCTCATTAACAAACAGTCGAAAGGAGTATGTAAATACTGCAGGGCCTGATTTTTTCTTCTTTCCTTTGTTCTATTGCCCTTGGCTGGGCTCCTCTTTGCTCGCTTGGACATCATTTACCCTAGCTCAACGGAGCCCGATGTACGATAGCTCCTAGCGTGAACTCGGCCACAAAGTCGACTAAGACTTGGCCTTTGATTGTTGTTCTGGGTCTGTATTCCAGGTCATATTGGCCCAAGTCCACTGCCCGCCTAGCTATTCTGTCTGTCAGATCTCCCTACTGCAACAGGGACTTCAAAAGGTGTTCGGTTAGCACCACAATTTTGTGGGCTTGAAAGTAATGGTTCAGCTTCTTTGAAGCCATTACTAAAGCCAGCGCTAACTTCTCCAGGGGTAAATACCTGGTTTCTACATAAGCCAGGGTTTTGCTTACATAGTAAACAGCCCTTTGTTCCCCTTTTTCTTCTCGGACTACACTACGCTTACCGCATGTTCCGAAATTGCTAAGTACAGGAACAGCTCCTCTCCAGGTTCTGGATTTGAGAGAACTGGAGTCGTGGTTAAATACTTCTTTAAGTCGGCCAAGGTGGCCTTGCACTCATCGGTCTATAAGAAGTCTGTTGCTTTCTTCACTAGGCTGAAGAAAGGTTTGCACTTGTTTGAGCTTCTGCTTATGAACCTATTCAAGACAGCAGCCCTTCCAGTCAGCAGCTGCACCTATTTTGCCGACGTCGGGCTCTTCAACTCTAGGATGGCCTTGATTTGATCTGGGTTGGCCTCAATGCCCCTTTCTGGTCACCAGGTATCCCAAGAACTTACCAGATCCCCCAAGAACTTACCAGATCCAACTCCAAATGCACACTTCGATGCATTGAGTCGGAGCCAATATGTTTTAAGGATATCAAAGATTGCTTTTAGGTCGACCAGATGACCTTCAAGTTCCTAGGTCTTTACGACCATGTCATCGATGTAAACTTCCACTGTTCGGCCGATCAGGTATCTGAACATCTTGGTTACCAATCTCTAGTAAGTTGCTCCTACGTTTTTCAACCGAAAAGGCATCACTCTGTAGCAATACAGCCCTTTTGAGGTGATAAACGCAGTCTTCTCCTCATCTGGGGGGTACATGGCTATCTGATGGTACCCCCTGTGGGCATCTAAGAAGCTCATCTTTCCATGCCCTGAAGTGGCATCCATCAGTTGGTCTATCTTAGGTAATGGGAAACTGCCTTTGGGACAGGCCTTGTTTAGGCTGGTAAAGTCCACGCAGACCCTCCATTTACCATTCTTTTTCTTCACCACCACTGTGTTCGATAGCCATGTCGGATAATTTACCTCTCGAATGGCTCTGGCCTCCAAAAATCTATCTACTTCCTTTTCCACTGCCTCAACATGCATCAACGTCGGTCTTCTTGCTCGCTAGATTACAGGTTTAGCCGACCTGTCTACGTTTAGTTTATGGCAAGTGACCTCAAGGTCAATGCCAGACATCTCGTAAGGCGTCCAAGCAAATACTTAATGTTTGCTCTCAAGAAAGCCTCCAGTTCTTTTCCTCTTCCTCGGCTAAGCCCGAGCCGAGAAGGAAGAAGCGTTCCTCATCCCCAGGTTGGACAAGGATTTTCTTCAGGGCTTCTTCACTCTTCTCGGCTAGCTCTTTGTCGACATCATCTAGGATTTCCACATTCTCGTCTTTGATCTCTACTGTCTCTGGTTCTCGTATGCTGCAGGTGGATTTCATTGCTGCCATGGAGCAGTTCTTTGCCTGCAGCTGGTCCCTTCTAACCTCTTCTATCCCATGCTCTATTGGGAACCGCAATAGTTGATGCAGTGTTGAGGAATGTTTCATTGCATGCAGCCATGGCCTCCCCAGTATAGCATTGTAGGGGGACGGTATGTCGATTATGGTGAATTCTGTCTTCACCCTCTTGGTGCCAGCCTGCACCTCTAAGCTTGTCGCTCGTGGCCACGCTTGTTCCATTGAACTCAACCATTGGGTCGTTAGACTGCTCCATATCGTCTGGGTGAAGGCCAAGCTCCTTGTAACACCTGACATACATGATGTCACAAGAGCTTCCTTGGTTAATTAGGATGCGCTTCACTTGGCACTCCCAAACCTGGAGGGACACTACCAAGGCATCGTTATATGGATGCTGCACCATCTCAAGGTCGGCTTTAGTAAAGGACACTACTGGTCCCTGGCACTCCTCATCCTGAGGTCTTTTCTCCCAGACCTGGTACACGTGCTGCAAGTGCTTTACCTTCTGGGTCTCCCTCCGCATTTTGTTTTCGTTGACCTTCGAGTGAATTACATTAATTACCCGAGGTCCACTTGCCTACGGTTGCTGTACTGGGGAAGGTGGAGCTGCTGGTGCCTAAGGTAGTCTTGCTTGTTTTTTCCTTGTCCTGGCTTCATCTACAAGGTCCCTTAAATGGCCTTGCCTTACCAGGTTTTCCAGGTGTGCTTTCAAGGCTCTGCAACCCTGAGTCAGATGCCCATCTTCATTGTGGTAAGCACAATGCTTACCAAGGCTTCTTCCCATAAACTCTCTTGGTACCCTTGTTGGTGCTCTAAAATAGGGTTGGGTTCGGATTTTCTCCAAGACTTTGTAAACCGGAATTCGAAATACGGTTGTGACTGCATGAGCAGCCCTTAATCCGATTTCTGGTTTGTTGTATCCACCATCACCTCGGCTTCGCTTCGGCGAGCCGTTTTTCTTCTCTGGTTTCGGCGCCTTTGTTACTGACGTATCCTCCTTGGTCCTGGCGTACTTCTCTATTCTGGCCATTAATTCCTCCATACTTTTTGGCAGTGTTTTTGCCAATGACTTTCGGAGCAGACAATTATCTTTTAGGACGTTCTTAAATGATACGACCGCCACCTCTTGATTGCATTCTGGTACCTGGTTGAATACCTCATAGTACCTTTTGGCATAGGCCCTCAGGTTTTCGTCCTCACCAATTTTCAGAGCCATCAGGGCATCCACCCTTAATGGCTGTAGTTTGTTCGTCACGAACCTGGCCACAAACATCTCGGCTAGGCCTTTCCAGGTTTTCACAGTTTCTTTCGGCAACTTGTGAAACCAGTCTGATACAATTTCTCCGAAGGATGAGGGGAACACCTTGCAAAGCAACGGCTCGTTCCCGGTGTATAACGTCATCGAGTTCAGGTACAAACCGACGTAAAAGTTGGGGTCCGACTTCCCATCGTAGATCTAGAACCTCGGCATACTGAATCTTTTCGGGGTCTCAAATTTGTCCAACTCCACCGAGAATGGTGTTCTCGGCTTCACAGGGGAAGTTACCTCGGCATTTTGTTGCTTTCTCTTTAGGTAATCTCTCAAATCCTCTTTGGTCTGCCCAGAAGCTCGGCTATCTCCTGACTTCAGCCTTTTAGGTGCATTGCCCTCAGCTTCGTTATGAGCCTTCTTCGACCTTTCTTCATTAGTTGCGTCAAAGCACAACTCCTACCTTTGAACATGCTGATGTTCTCTGGGGTCTGCTTCCTCGGTGCGATGTGTCCTTCGAGATTCTTCCCTTCTCGACTCTCCTTGCCCGACCTTTCTTGAAGGCCAATGAGAGTGTTTTTCGCTCCTGGTGTGCTGAGGGGCTACAGGGATTGTTTTCTGCCCTCCCTTCTAAGCATTGGCCGCTGGAATCGGCGTGTCCTGCAATAGGAATGGTGGCTGCATGACGTTGTTTTGCATCATGAAATTGACGATCGATTGCAGGTTTGCCAATTTGTTTGCCATCCCCTTCATCTCTTCGTCCCTCCGTAGGCATCTCTCCTTCCATACCTGGAGGTTATCCTCGTTATAGTACTCGTTTCGATCTGATTTCTTCTGTACGTCACCCTCCTGGCCGACGTCATTTCCTTCATGATTCTTATCACGAGTTTCTTCGTTGCAATTGTCTCATTTGACGTCAAGGTCAATAGGTCTTCCACTCCCAGTAGAAGTGTCATCCCCAACCTTCTCTCTCTGTCCGTCGTTGGCCATCTATTCTCCTTTCTTTCCCACAGACGGCACCAAATTGTGTGTGTCAATTTCTGACCACACTGCCAACTCAGTATTCAACTGGAGAGCATTGGCAGAATAGATGGTGCCTAAATGACCTACAACAGAAAGAAGAGATTCCGGCGGTGGTTCGTCCACCCGGGGGCACTTCGACGATCAAGTTAGTTATCTCTCAAAGATATCAAAAAGTGCTCAATTTACTATTCAAAGTACAAATTGCGTACCTTAGACCCATGGGGGTGCCTCTCTTTTATAGTTAACCCAATCTTAGTCCCAATAAAAGCCTAGCTTCAATGGACTTTAGCGCAGTGCTTATCTTGGACTCTTCAATAGATAAAGATAAACTCCCTAAGAGCTTTATCCTTATCTAGGCTGGGGTCCTTCCTCATTCTAGGACTCTTGTCCCTTATCCGCTTATCTCAGATTCTGATATCTTTGGAGATAACCTTAGCTTAGCCGAGATCACCTCGGCATCACGACCAGGACACGTGGCACCTCGGCTGACACGTTGGCGTCACCTTGGCCACGTGCTAGTACTCAGAAAATATATCCCCACAATATGTATGTTATTATACTTGGAATTTTAGCTTTTATCACTATGAAGTCAGTAAGTTTGATTGTTTAGAAGCACATTATTTTATTTTCATTTTTGTTTTTAGTGCAATCGAGGCCAAAGGCCAGACAGACAAGCAAAAGAAAAAAACAAAGCTGTCTATGTACACCTAGAGTTTTCCCCAACATTTGGTGATCATATGGTGGGATTTTTTTGTTTTTATTTTTTCTAATTTGGGAAAATAATTTCACATTATGATTGTTAATTTATGTGTGTTTACTCACTTAAGCATATGGTCAAGTACATGGTGGATAAAAGTTTTATATCTGATTGTCAATTTATGTGTGTGTTTCATTTTGGCATATGGTAAGACTCATTTTTGGATTTTCTAGTGAAAAAGTATTTAGATCTTATATTACTGAGTGCTCTTCGAGTCGCAAAATCTCAGACGCATGTCTGACTTTTTGGATTCAATCTTCTTCAATTTTACGAAATTTTCAGGATTCATAAGCCTAAAAAAGTGTGAAGATCGAACAACAACAATGAAAGATGATTTTCCAATTTCATTCTTTTGTTCCAATTTCAATTCCCACATGTTATAGAGTACATTCAGAGAATTTCTTTTTTATTTTATTTTTGTAATGGCTTGTGATTTGTCTTTTCCTTTTCTTTTTTTTAATATAAAAAATTTGTTTTTGCTTTGTTCTTCCTCACTGTTGTGATGATTTCAAAGCTTTTATTGATGTTCTGCCTGAATTAATGAGTTTTTTGCATTATTGTGTTCATATAAAGTTCGATTTGTGAATCAACAAACATGTTTGGTTTTACGAAGACCATGCCTTTAGTCATTTTGTTTTTTTCCCTTTCCAAATCATGATCTTAGTTTCTATCTGAATCTTTAATTCTAGAATTTCTTTCTTTGTTGGGTGTTGAATCTTTAATTCTAGAATTTCTTTCTTGCTGTTGCCTTTTTCTTTCACCCAAATTGAAGACTCTAATAGAGTATATTGGATTTCTGAGATTTCAGTGAATAAATTGTGATGAAATATCATATTTTATCTCTTATGATTTTTTGTTGGGCTTCACTCAAGTGATAAAGACTTCTTTCTTTTTTCTTCTTCTTATCAATTTGTTTTTAATTTAAGTTATGTTTGATTTTTGTCAATTTATGATTTACATGATTTAGCATGAAATCACGAATTGTTAAGCTATTTTTTAATCAGGAATTTCTAGTCTGTATGAATAGGTGGTTAAATTTTCCCTCTTCTATTTCTTTAAACCTTTTACGACAATTCTCATGGTGTATGATCCTTTAGTAGTAAAAGTATTCTATAACTATTTACTTTGTGCCTTCTACTAATTTGTTCTCAATCTTCTTGTCCTCATAGTTGTTATTAGACCAAGCATCAATAAACCTTCCAGGATGTGGACTTTGGAAAAATAAAACTGTCTTATTAGCTATAAAAATTTCATAACTTGGGAATTATTGTCTTTGTTTGAGTGGGGTTGGAAATTGGCTGGTTTGGAAATGTTGGAATTTTTCCCCTTTTTTATGATTCATGGCAAAGTCTTTGTTTATTGATACATATTGACAAACACATGGTGTGCAGGGGCAGGGGTGAAAACAAAAAGGCCACAAACATGTGTGCAAGGGAAATTCTATTTCCAACACCCTAATAAACTCAAGACAAATCTTTTCTCAATACACATCCTCATTAATTTAATTATTAAATAATTATCTCAACCCACATCCTTAAAATTACAAACAACTCCTTCACTAATATGTACACACACTTCACAATTTTCACCCACACCCGTGAAGACCAAACTGTCCCCATTGCATCTGTACTTCAAATTTCAAACAACAGGAAAGAAGAGGAAAGTTCAAACAGGAAAGTAAAAAAAAAAAAAAAAAAAAAATCTGCATTTTCCTCACCTCCATTGAAGATTTCAAGATCTCCATTCAATATCTACTAAACACTATTGAAAATCTTGTTTAAGGTAAGAAATCTTTCAATTTTATTATTACATTTATCATTTTATTGTTGGATTGACAATTTTCGGTTCTCTTTTCACTCCATTGGCATGAAAGTAGGGCAGAATGGCGATTGCAGGTTCTCGGCACTGGGTTGCCGAGTAAATGTTTTTCATTCGGAACTACACCACCGAATATTGAGCATGATTTCGTTCATAGATATCCGAAAAATATAGATAAATTCGTTGTTCATGTTCCGAATATATTCTATATTTTCGGTTCCCTTAAGCCGAATAAATGCAATAATTTCGGTAGTTTATTGATGAAATATTTGTGTGATTTCGGTTCTGAAGTGCCGAATGGTTTTTTTTTTTTTTTTTTTTTTTTTTCTTTTTTTTTCATATAGAACTAGGTTACATAGGCCACCAATATTTGTTTTACTTTAGGTTCAATTTTATTTGATGGGTTTGTTTATGTATTTAATTTTTTTCTCCAAATTGAATGCATAACAATAGAAACAAAAAACAGTGCATTATTGGTATGTTCACGTGATATTGTTAGCTTAGTAGTTGGGTCTTCATAAATTTTGTTAGCTAAATAGGTGAACAAAACAATTGCATTATATAGAGTATTAAAAGCTTGAGTTAATTTCACATCCAAATTGTGAATTTAATGGTCTATAACTGTGTATTAGATTTCATTAAGGTGGCATTGTTAGGCTACTTATTACCCGCATTGATGTGATCCTTTTATGAGAGTGCTTATTATGTTTCATTATATTGTGTTAATAAGAACAACTTTTCTTATGTAGATGGATGTCGGTCCTAGTGAACGTCGATCAATAATGTACTTTCGAAGACTCGATGAATTAGAGAGACGTGGGCGTGGACGTGGGCGTGGACGTGGACGTGCTCGAGTGCATGATGATGACATGCACATTGGCATGGATGATGATCCTATACATGGGGCACCAGTTGTGGATGATATTGCTATGGATGATGACCCTATTGGTGATGATGCTGACATTGTTGATGAAGATATCCTTACTCACCATTTCCTAAGGTCCAACCGATCCATCAATCCTTAAAAGTTTTAAAAGTCATGTTGCCGCAGCCTATTTGGAATGGTCTTGATGAAAGGTCGGCCCTTAAAGTGTCATAATCACTCATCTAAGATTCGTCAGGGCCATGGTGCTAAGTGGCTGGAACAAGGAAACAACGGTACATTTGTAAACATTGTGGAGATGTCGTGACTAGCACAATTAGCTCGTCATAACATACTCGCTTTGTCAATAAAATTGTAGTGTCTAGTTTTGTTGAGAGATGGCAATAGGAGACAAACACCTTCCATTTGACCAAGTGAGAGATGACTATCACATTGGACGATGTCGCCACTATCCTAGGGCTGCCCATTGTAGGCAAATCTATTAGTGTCGCGTAAGTATTGGCTGTGTAGGTCGTAAGTTTGTACATTAGTAGTTAATACATTAGAAATTGATGAGCAAGAAGTCAGACATGAGATGTCTACTGCTGGAGGCAATTCAGTGAGGCTTGAGTGGTTGAGGGCACACTTTCATAATGTCACAGACAATGATTCAATGGAAAGAATTGCATGTGCAGGTAGAGCATACTTGCTATTTTTGTTGGGTTGTACACTTTTTAGTGACAAGACATGTACTAGGGTCCCCGTTGTTTATTTGAGTTTGTTGTCCGACTTGACGACTGTATCATCATATGCTTGGGGTGCTGCTGCATTGGCATACTTATATAGACAGCTTGGGATGCTAGCAGTCCGGGCGTTAAACAAATAAGGCTCTAGCAGCACCTTCTTAAAAGAGCCGGGTACACTGACTCTCTGAGGATGGATTTATGAGCACTTTCGTGGGATCCGGCCACACTTGAATATGAATTACACTCGAGACATGCCACATATTTACCGTTGGACTTCTCGGAGAGGTGTGGTGAAGAGAGACACAATTGCTTTTTTTGAGGAGCTTGATAGGTTGGGTGTACATGATGTAAGTTGAAAAGTCCTTCAAAATTTGAAATTCTATATCATACAAAATTTACAGCTTGTCATATCTTACGTCTGATTTTATTGTTTGTAGGTTATTTGGGACCCGCATCAGTTTTGCGCAAGATGTCCATCCATGTCATCCATTCCGTGCTCTACCACTTGCCTAAAGTGTTTGGAAGTAGTTGAACCATATCACCCTCGATAGAGTGTTGAGACAGTTTGGCGAGAGTGCAATAATCCCTAATCCACCACTTGGCCCTATATTGCTTCTCGAGAGGAGCCACACTACCACTACGCAATGTTATGTATGCATACTTGGACATCATTTGGGAGGCATGGGACAACCATGTGTTATCTCGACGGAGGAGAGTACACCGAAGACGCAACACCTTTGGATTGTGCTCACGGTTACATGGATTGGTACCAAACCATTACCCATATGTACGACATAAAACCCATCGCTGTCGTTCTCAAGTGGATCCGAATATCCATCATTATCGGTATCTAGCCAAGACCGCCGGGTGTATCCTTTTTTTTTCTTTTACATTGCAAATTATTTATGTAAACTGCTACAAAACCGTGAGACATAATGTTATATTTGTTCTCGTAATGCAACGTAGTGTCACATATACATCGTTACTCATCCTTTCATTGAGGTCACTATGAGGATAGTGTTCAACATCCCGATAGGGTCAGATACGCGAATTGATGCAATCGAACAACTTCTTCAAGATCGGCACATTAGTGAAGCTGCCCCCAAAGACATCCACTCGTGGCTGGGTCACACTTCTAGCTTCCATCCATCATCGCTTTGGAGCACATTACACTCGCCGTCAATGAAGTTAGTAGTAGTTCATAATGTTAGCACATGTAGTTTCTGATGGTGTTGGTAGATATATAAGGGGACAAATATTATTATTATCTTCGAATTTTGTATCTTTTGGATTACGCATAAGCGCCATGTCGTTTTTTGTGGTGAATCGGATGGATTGAACTACTATTTAGTATATATATATATATTTCATTTACATACTTGTTGAATCCAATGGCATTTTGCAATTGCACTTGGTTAATATTATTATCATTACGTTTTGTGTTCAGACAATGTAAAAATAATATGACATCCATTCCAAAAATTGGAGAACTATAATATTCTATTTTGCAAAACAAAACTGACCATTACGAAATCCAATGGCAAAATGCTATTTACCTCATTACTGTAAACTAGTAAATCATAAAAACTAATGTCCTAACCCTCTCATTACTACTCTGTAATACCTCAATCTATGTGAACTACATCAAATGTGTCTCGAGTAGCTACATTAGGTCCTATGTTGTCTTTGAATTTTTGAACGCGGCTAATATATGCATTCTCCCATTCTGACGCACAAGGGTGATGGTGAACTCGCCAAAGCACGGCAATGGGAGGAACTGGATGACCGGCTTCCAAAAACAGCTCCACATACATCGAAAAAATTACATATCTTTACAAAATACATAAAATTTGCAATTACACAAATATTACACAACAATGATTGGTTATTTTCATAACTTATACCTGCACAAAATAATTTCCATTGACAAATCCAATGGCAATCTCGCGACGATCAGCTAGGGTTACTGGCGGTGATCTCAAAGGTAAGAAAGTGAGACAACATTGCATCAAGGTAATGACAAGTGGTACAATACTACATTATAAAATGATGCAATAAGATGGCCCATGTCGCATAGTCATCCAACGATCAAAACTGCGCTCGCGCTTATTTTCAAAATATGAAAGGATGTGTGTCAGCTCCTTAACCCTCTCATGCGACCCAAATAGTATGACGTATTCATCTCTGTGATTATTCAATTCAAGTAGCAGATCACGCCTAACTTGGTCTTGCACCCATTATTCTCCAAGACCAAGTAAACACCGATATAGCTCACCCCGCAATAGCGAATCCACAATTCCCATCACCGCTTACATCCTTTATCAACTTTATGAATGGTATTAACATAGGCGGAAGTCGCTAAAGATATGCACTCTGTGAAACTTATTCTTGTACGATATGTCTTTGTTTTCACATTCCGCTTCTCATGCACTTTTGATCGAGCTCTCTTTTTTTTGGTATTTGAAGCTAATGTGCTTTGGCTATCATGCTCATCATCAACCAACTCAAATGCACACGGGTTTTACGACGCATTTAAGATATATCAATTTTCTTATGTCCTCGACGTGGATTAGGTTTCACATCGGGCTCAATAAGAAAAGTGTTTGGCCGATTTGCAATTTCCTCAACTTCTTCAACATATCCAATTGCGTGCTAATATCGTAATCTTCAACCGCTTTAAAATCAACTCAAGTTCGGGATACAAGTAGATTCCAACCATTTTCGTTTCCTTCGATTATGCACACATATAGTGAGGCGCGCCAATGTACATGTATGCTAATGAAGTGGAATAGGGCGGCCTTGTCTTGTGTAATTGCAAATCCGTGAGCACATCTAGGTAAACCATGTGTGCGCCTAAGAACACACCCACATGATGCAACATCAATTCCAACTGACCATTTGATCTCTTGCTCTCGCTAACACATACCCAACGCACAAATAGAAACATTACCCCGAGTTTTTTTTGAATTGAGAAGGTTTGAATTGATGTTGTGCAGCTTGTCAAACTCTTCTCAAATGATGCTTTAATTTAAATGTCTTGCAACTCAAGTAGACAATGTATTTTTTCAAATGAAACCTCAAATGTCGTTTGACTTGAACCTAATTGCCTCTTCAATCTAGCATGAGCACTCTCAACCCCTTCATATGGATGTAAACCAAAATAGTCAAGCATAATAATTAAAAATAACAATATGATTTATTAAAATAAAAAATGAAAAAACAAATCTTCTGGAATTGGTTGTAACATTGCCAAAATGCATACACATGTCTCAGATGTACCAACAATGAATTTTTCTTGATACGGATTCAACCAACTCCGCGGTAACAAGAACATATTTGATTGCCTCCTGATAGTTCTTGAAATCCTTATGTAGTGTTGCAAGGTGATCATTGTATTCCTCTTCAAAGGATAACAATATCAAATAGTTCCATGCAAAGGTTAAACTTGTCCCATTTTTCTTTTGTCTCAAACATTTTCTTGCATTTTGTCAATACATTTTTATTAATATGCCAACGACATAACAAATGTCGAGCATTCGGGAAGGTGTTGTCAATGGCATTCATCAAAGCAAGCTCTCTATGCGTGCGGCGGACAATGACTTCGTAAAACATCGCTGCCTATAAGATCACGCAATGCTTGTAACGCCCATGCATAATTATCAACCCGCTCAGTTTGCAAGTATGCGATAGCCACGGAGAATGTCATATGAGTTGATGTTACTCCCACAATTTCAAGAAGAGGAAGCCGATATCTATTCGTCTTATATGTGCAATCCATAATCAACACACGAGGGAATGTACGAAGCAAATCCAAACTCACTGGATGTGCCCAAAACAAGTCCGTGACAGTCATAGAGCCTTCCTCACATCGATGACGCTCAATGTACTTATGTTTCGCTAATTCACCTAGTAGTTGTTGCATCTGGGATCTACCAGCTTTCTGTAAAACCCTACATCGATGTCGTACATTGTAAACTGTCTTCATTGTGCTCATATTAAGGGCATCCATCTGTTTGAGTGTAATGAGTATCTCTTTTGGTCTTACTAGGCTCTTCGACATATCAACTAATAGCGACTTTTCATTAGCTGATAATCTCCCTGCATATGAATGTCCTTGGAGATGCTCACGCCATTGGATGATTATGCGACATATAAACTACATTCAATGTCCATTCATCGCTTGTTTTCAACTTGAATGCCCTCAAATCAAATGGACATTCGCACTTCTTCGCACTAGCTCGCACTTCTTCGCGCGTTGTCTCAATAAGTCTTTTGGGCCATCTTTGACTTTTTACACTTTTTTACAATCTATACTTCCCACTCGCCACAAGCAAGATAAATTCTTGGTCTCTTACGACCACCACCATAGTCCGACGCCCTTATAATAATAACAAAGCCATTTATCCTTCCAATGTCTCGTACCCAAGTGAGTAATTCATCTTTACTGTCGAAAACCTATATATGATGTCACATAACTTTCATAATAACAAACTAAAACAAACTAAATAATGCAAATTTATGAACTTACAAATTTTATGTTAAAAATTACCTGTTTAGCTGTAAAATGACTAGTACAATCCACCATAATATCCGATCGAGTCTCAGATTCTTCAGTGCATGCCATCTGAATAGGAGGGGAAAAACTGTAATTCGGTTCTACAGAGCCGAAATAAAAACAAAATTTCGGAACCTAACTGCCGAAAATAGTAATAAAATTCTAAATATCAGATCCGAATTTATGTATTTTGTTCGGCACACATATACTGAAAAAAATTTAAAAAATCGGTATATTACTGACGAAATAATTATATTAATTCGGAATCTAATTACCGAATTAATTAAATAAATTCGGCCCTGGATCACCGACTAAAAAACGCAAAAAAAAACAAAAATTTACTCCACGATTTTACCTTTTCAACACTGATTCTGCTGTCACCATTGCTTGAGTTTGAACTGGCATAGGTTTGCAACTCTTCCATATCAAAATCAAATAAAAAATATTGAACTAATAATTAAACGATGTTTATAATTTAGTATAAACTTAAAGATTAAAGCAATAAAGAAGATGTTTTGTTTGCAAATAAGAGAGAAGAGTACAGAGTGTATAACAAGCAAAGTGACTTCAAAAAAAAATTAGGGTTTAATTTTTTTATTTCAAATAGTGTACATTGAGATATTTTAATTTTAAAAGGATGTGTACAGAGAGTTTATATATATAATAATAGGGGGTTGATTAATGACTATTATAGTAAATTACAAATAGGATATAATTGTCATTAATTTATTTTTTCATTAAGTGTGTTGACTGAGTATATCAGGGTGTTGGAAATAGAATTTCCCTGTGTGCAAGGGTGAAAAACAATATGGGTAAATATTATTTAACACACTTGTAAATAGTAGGCATGAAATTACAGATGTAATTACCAAGATTTGCAACGATAGGAGCGAAGTTTTGGATGCCCAATTTTGACAGCGTCACGGCAACAACAACATCGACAATGATGGGAAGAACATGATAACAGCAACTCCATCCACAAGATATGTATATATATGTGTTGTTCGAAGAGGTAACATTTGTTTTCTTCTTCATTGTCGGCGTAGCTCATCTGAATTCCACATAACTCACCCAAATTCTTCAACCCAATTTGGCAAGGGGGAGCTTTGGGAAATGAATAATGCTATATGTACCAATTAATATACTAACTAGTGTACTAATAGATGATGTGGCATAATTTTAGAGGTTTTGGGTATTTATAATTTGTATAATAAATAGAGTCAATAATAATAGCATAATACTAGTTGGTACACTAATTTGTACACTAATTGATACATGTAGCACCACCATTGGGAAATAGGCCAAGAGCATACCACTGTTTTGAAACTTATACAAGGAGCTTTGGAACTTGTTTGTTTCTACCGTCGTATGTGTGGCTAAGCTGAAGGCCATGTAGCCAAGAAGCCCCAGCGCTACACATCTATTACACCACTCTTACTTTCTTTTTATATATGTTATAAATATATACACATATATATTACATTGTATATATTATTATTATTATTATTATTATTGTTCATTGTTAAAACAACAGTTTACAGTGGAGGTTGATGAGGCTTGGGTCCATTTATATATAAGAACACAAAAGCAACAATAAAACTTACTATTCTAATTAGTCTATTTCTTCATTACAGAATAGGAAGTTCATATATATATTACATTGTATACATTTGATCTGTTTATTTATTTATTTATTTTGGTGCTTTGGATTTGAAACTGTTCAATCTAGATTTGGATACATTTGATGTGTTTTTTTTTGGGTAGTTATTGATTGTTGTTGTGTTAGTGTTGATGTTGATGAAATAGCTTGCAGATATATAGGTTCAACAGATTCATATGTTTTGTTTCACACGTTGAGAGAAAGTAGGTTCAATAGATTAGATATAAAAAATGAACAAATAGGTCAACAAATTCAACAACTAAAAAAATAAGATCAAAATTTAAACAAATGTTTGATTACTCTGCAAAAATTGTACAGTTCAAAATTATACAACTAAAATTTGTACAGATAAAAATATTGAATAGGTAAAAAGCTAGACAGGTAAAATTTGGACAAATAGAAAATTTGAATAGATAGAAAATTTAAATAGAAAAAATGAACATATAGACAACAAATTTGAACAGATAGATAAATTTGAATATATAGACAAAAAATTTAAATATATAGACATAAATTTGAACAATTGGTCAAAGAAAAGTCAAACAAATAAAAAAAAATAAGTCAATGGATAAAATTAAAAACAAAATGTCTTATAGGATTTCTCACCAAACTGTTTCATAAAATATGGACTTCCCACCAACAAAAAAGAAACCACTGGACTTAATACCTTAAATAATTTGTATAGTGAATTTTTTTTAATCAATTTTTCCTTGTTATTTTCATCAAAGAAGGACCATTGAAGAGGTTCTGGCTAAATTTTCTTAAAAATGGAGGCCTTGGAAAAAAAAAAGAAAAGAAAAGTAAGGCGACGGTGTCTAAGTGATAGCAGTGTGACTCTGCGAGGGTGATAGCAGTGACCTCACATGCACTCATCAACTATCAAGATTAGAGGTGTACACAGTGTGGTTCGAACGATTTGAGAGTAAAATTATAAATCATATGGCGGATTGGCGTTTGAGCGGTTTTAGACAGATTAGCGGATTGAAAAATATTCTAACTAATTATCAAGCATTTATATAAAATATAACATTAATTTGCATAATATTTTTTTTATATATAACACAAACTAACTTTATATAATATTTTTCATATATATAACTACTAATTTATAAAATTTCAAATCTTAAATCTCTATCATACTAATTTTTATTTTGATATTTCATTAGATGTTAAAAAATATATATGTATTAACTATAACAGAACGGAGCGGTTTCGAAGACAAATAATAAATTTTAAAGTTTAATTCGCGGTTAGCAAATAAAGCGGTGCGAATTAATACAGAAGCGGATATACCGATCCGTCCAAACCGGCAACCGAATCGATCGCATTTTAGACAGATGCATGATGACGAGCTGACGGTTGTAGATTGACTTTTTTCAATCCACCTAGTTTTGGACTGATGGTGGATTTGAGATTCCTTTGGCCGCAACCGAACCGCCAAACCGCGAGCACCCCTAGTAATTTGTAAGATTTTATATTTTCAATTTATTTAAACATTCTGTTTGTATTTTCAATTGAAAAAGAGTTTAGATATTCTATTGTATTTTCAATTTGTTTTCAATTTAGAAATCTTTTTATAAAATGTCAACAATTGATATTTGATATTTTTGTGTGAAAAATATAAGACTTAATTTTGTCATTTAAAAAAAATCAAATTAAATAGTTTTTGAATAAAAAAAAAGTAATGAAATAGTTTTGATAATGCATGAATTTTTTATATGTATTTATTATTAGTATTTAACAATTTATTTGATAATTTTTTGGTTATATTGAGTTGAATTGTTATCCAAAAAAAAAAAATGTTAACAAGTTGTTGTATTATATTCAAAATTTGTAAAAGTTTAAACTGCCAAACCGATTCGCATTTATTCAGCAATCCGCTCAAGTCAATTCGGCCAACGGATGCGAATTAATTTTTTTCAATCCACCTATTTAACAGATGGATGGCGGATTAGAGATTCGCAATCGAACCGCGAACACTCCTAATTTTAATAGATTATGTTGTATTTTGCACAACCTTAAGAGGATCAATTCAGGTTATGTTAGGAATAAATTTTTTGGACTAAAATAGTCACAAAAAAATAAAATAAGTTAAAAAATTAATAAGATAAAATGTCATATATAAACTATAATCATTTCATTTTTTATCTCATAAAAAATTAAAAAAAATCAAAAAATTAATCCCAAACTAATAGCCTCCGTTTGGCAAGAACTTTTTTGGACTTTTTTGGCTATTTTAGCCACAAAAGACAAAATAGGTTTTTTTGGTCACAAAAAACAAAACATCACATTCAACCCATAATCATTACACTCCTCTTTCACAAAAAAAGTCAAAAAAGTCAAAAAGTCAAAAAGCCCTTCCCAAACCAATCTTTTAAGTCTAGGTTAAAAAAATCAAAAAAATAAAAAAGCCAAAAAGTCAACTCACTTCCCAAACAGAGGCTAAAAAAAAATTAAAAAGCCAAAAAAACTAGCCAACGCCCAAACGAAGGCTTAAGAGGATTAGAAAACCCTAGACCCTTTTTCGTGATCGTTCGCCTAATTCTCGGTTTGATACAGCTAGCTACAACGATTCACACACAAACAATTGCTGAAGAATTAACATGGAAGATTCAAGTAATCAGAAGAAAAAGCAAGCAATCGAAGATGGTGAAGAAGACAGAATCAGCAGTTTACCAGATCCGATTCTTCACGAAATCCTCTCTTCCATGGACCTCAAATACGCAATTCAGACCTGCGCGCTGTCAAAACGATGGAGGTATCTCTGGACTTCCCTCCCCAATCTCCGCTTCGATTTCGACCCATATCCACCTCCCAACGATTCCCGAAGGCTTCAATTCGCACACTTCGTGAACCAAGTCTTGTCTCAGAGAGACACCAACTCCAATCTCTGCAATTTCTACTTCTCTCCCTATTTTTGTGACCACCCAAGCTTCATCGAGAATTCCCTCTCTTACGCAATTTCCCACAATGTTCAACAACTCCATGTTGCGGCATTTTGTCATCCCAATACATATCAACTTCCTCTCTGTTTGATTAACTCTGAATCTCTCAAATCTCTCACATTCGAGTATGGAAGCCAAGTTCCTCTCGACAAATCATTGGCCTTGCCGGGATTGAAGACTCTGCATATTACGGGTTTCTTAAATGGGTCTGCCCATTTCATCACTGAGACTGTTGGGAATTGTCCCAATTTGGAAACTTTGATCTTGGATTGCTTGCAGCTAAATGATTTTAATATCACTGCTCCGAAACTTAAGAAGTTGGAATTATGGTACGATGATGAAGGTTGGCTTTCAGACTATTATCAATTGGACTTTGATGGATTGGACCCTGTCCCTGATGAACAGAAGATTGTGGTTTCGGCACCTAGACTGACTTCATTCAAGCTGGAAGGTAGAGTTTCACCAGTCTTTTCTGCGACGAGTCTTCCTTGTTTGGACAATGTTGATATCGACATAAGGGTTCCTTTCAATGCAATTATCGAGCGAAGCTTGTCGCTCAATGTGATAAACATGCTTGGTCAGCTTCGAGAAGCAAGCTCTGTTACATTGTCGCTGATAACCCTTGAGGTAATTTGATATTATTGATATTGTTGTACCAGGTTGACTTTATATTATTTGCTTTTGCTTCTAGATCGTGTAAAATAAAAATTAAGTTTGGTATGTGGATATGTTTTATGGCAAATTTCACTTTATACCGTTCTAGTTTGGCCCATGTGCGGATTACGCCCTCTCATTTGGAAATAATCACATAGCCCCTTGTGATTGTGATTTTTGGATTGAAGTGCACTGTTATTCACGTTGATTACTAAAAATTGAATCATGCATGCTAAAAGCATTGTCAATTAATTGTGCATTTTTGAAGCCTTACGTGAATGAAGAAGTTTAAATGCTGAGCTTATTTCTAGCTTCCTAAAATTTTGAAGTTATGGTGAAGTTCAATTACTTGGGAGATTCAGGATGCAAAATTGTCTCATTCATCAACTTGATAATTCAATTAACTTTTTTTTCTTACATTTCAACGTCCGAAAATCGATACAGTGGCGGTAGATGGAAGTGTTAGGGGGAAGGGACAGACCTAGATTGACGTGGGCTAGTGTAGTAAATAGATATATGAATCTCTTTAATTTGACTAACTAAATGAATATTGATAGAGTCGAGTGGAGAAGAAGGATTCATGTAGCTGACCCCATTTGATGGGATTTAAAGTTTGGTTTGGTTTATTTCAACGTTCGGCAATCTATTGTAAATTTCTAGTTATTATGACAAGGCTGTTAATGATATAAAAGGATATAGTGAAACTCTCTCTAACTGTGTTGAAGCTCTTTGCTGAGTTGGTTATTTAACATATTAGCAAAGATGGTAAGGTCTCATTGCCTAGCCAATAATAACAATAAGTAGCATCCATATATTTGTTATTCTTGTGGATATGATTTCGACCACACATGAGCTGTATGGAAATTTGTATAACTATCTTAAATACTTCACTTTGTGATCCAAAAGAGTGGCGTAATATGATTATGAACCTTGAACTTGGGTTAGAATAAAAAAGTATCTGGCTAGCATAAGTTGAGAATGCCACAATTTTGTCATAACTATTATTAGGAGTAAACACTTTTTAATTGTACTTCGCAAGTAGATCTACATATACTTGATATCATGTAGAAACCCTTGAAATATGAGGTTTGTTCTCCACCTTGATTACTAAAAGAACACTCAAACTACAAGGTTGCCGCAATAGTTACATACTTTAAAAGGGTTGTGTATTGGCACCCAAGGGTGTAGTTGAGTTGGTAAGAGTTGGGCGTCATAACCTCTAGGTCTCTAGTTCAACTGTTGGCAAAGACAAGGCTCTTGTTTTTTGCTTGATGATGAGGAGTCTAACTCAAAAAGGGGTCCTGTCCTAGGTTATCCAAAAAAAAAAAAAAGGTTTGTACATCATTCAGGGCTATCATTTGTAGATTAAAATTTATAATTTATAACTCACTCCTAGCTGATTAAAGTTTGAATTAATGATGAAATTCACTTGCATAAGATATTAAAAGATGCAAAATTAATCTACTCTGCAGCCTGAAAATTTCAGAAAACGTTATTGGTTATTAGTTCTAACTTTTGCAATCAAATTCAAAATTGTAAATTTTGATTATTTTACCGAGGACCGCATTAACATTTGGAATTCATTAAAAACTTCCAATTTTGTTCTTCCAATGCTCATGCGCACACATGGTGAATCGTCTTGCTTGAACAAGATATATATATAGGGTGTTTGAGATGCAAGTTTGGGGCTAAAATAACCAATAAAGACAACAACAAAAAAAAAAAAAGAAGGCTAAAATAGTCAATAAGACAAAATGTCGCATCTAAGCCATGATCATTTCATTTTTTTTTTCACAATCATCAAATCAACTACAAAAGAAGTCAACTATCATCCCAGTCAATTTTTTTAGCTAGGTTAAAATAGCCAAAAAACCAACTAAAATAGCTAAGTTCCCAAATGAGCCCATAAATGCAAAAACTCCAAATCTGAACGTAAAAATCTAATCAAGATGGCAAGGAGATACAACCTCCAAAATTTGTAAAATTAGATTGCATCCATATGCTATTTAACACAATGGTTAATATGACTATGTACCACTAACTTGAATTTGAACATAAATGTGATTGGCTTTTCTGGATTGAGTAAACTACAATTGTTTAGTAACCGCTTTTAGTACTAATTGGCCCATCTTTGTGAACTAGGATCGTGAATAACTGTTTTAGTGGTCTATTTGGCTGGAGATCCAAGTAACAAGAATGCTATTATATCCTTAATTCTTGTTATTCACTGGTGGATTCTCGTATACAATTAATGTAATCCAACCCATTGTTGTTCATTTCCATTGAATATTATATGGCGTTTCCATTTATTTTTTCTACCATATATTACAGTTCAGTAATAATTCAAATCAGATTTCCTTGATATGAACAATCATGCTGAATACCATAGCGTGGGATATGCATACTAGGCACCTGCTACAGTTCATTCTCATGTGGAGCAGTGAAGAATTTGTTGTAGATGTGTGCAACATAAAAATTGAACTACTGCCCATTATTGCTTAATTATATCTTTCCATTGTCATAGTTGTTGAGTTCAAATTAATTATATGTTTTTTTTGATTTGTTTCACGTGAGGTAAGGTTCTTGCAATGCATACTGATGTTCTCAAAAGTCATCCTTCTCCATTTCATAAGTTGAAGCATCTAAACTTGATAGCAGAAGAGTTGATTCAACGGGTTAGATCTCCTACTTTAACTTTGCCGCTAAACGTGATTACCTACTTGACTCGAGGTTCCTCATGCAGCGACACCTTGGTTGTGAAGTTCCTTGGTAATAATCAATCCCTATCTTTATTCATGCATGTACCCTTTAAAATGCATATACCTTATAATTAAGCATGTATCAACCACTGCGCCCTTTCCACCACAACGAAATTATAAAATAAAATTTAAAAAAAAAGGATACTTCGGAGCAAACTTTCTTGTTCAACTTAGGATCTATATTGTACTTGCTATTTCTGTCTTTGTGTGTAAATGGAGACAGTGACAACAAAAAATGGTGAGTAATAATGATTAGTATCTCAATTTTGAGTCTATGAATCTTATGGCTGTGATTCTTTTTCCATTCTTTTATCTCTTTACTTATTTTGTTAATGTGTGTATATATATACATGTGTTTTTCTTTTGGTCTTCCTATTGTGAATGTAATAAGTGGGAATAAATTGTTACCTTTATGCTTTAATATCTTAGGTTTCAAGTATAACCTATAATTATGTAAGATTCACGTTGTTCTTTTTGGTCTTCTTTTCGTGAATGTAATAAGTGGGAATAAATTGTCACCTTCATGCTTTAATATCATAGATTTCAAGTAAACTGATAAATATGTAAGAGTCACGTGGTCATTATAGTTGTTCGTGCTTCCACAATAGTTATGTCATTAGTATTATTGGGAATTGAAGTTATTGGCAAACTTTATCTTGTTATTTGAAATTTTGGGCAAATTCTACTTCACCTCAATGTGGTTTGGCCTCAGAGCAATTTGCTTCCCTATCATTTAAAAATGGCCAAAGAGACCCCTTGTGGTTTAAGTCATTTTGCACTTTACCTCGTTGGTGTTATTAATTCTGTTAAAATTGATAGAATTTGTGTAACATGCACTGATTCTGGGAGTTGGTATGAAAGAAAGATCAAATCAAAGCCAAAATTTTTAGCCAAAATTTATTGCCATTTTTTCATTCCAATTTCAAAACCTTAAATCTAATACACTCCACACTCCCACAACTCATACCATCTTTCCCAGCCAACTCCTTCCTCCACCCTTTCCCCTCTTTCTCCTCCACCCTGCCACCCCAGCCCATCTTCCTCGCCACCCTCTCATCTACTCTTAGGAATGTAAATTTTACACATTAAACCTTCGCTTCTTTAGGAATGAAAATTTTATACACTAAACCCATTTCAGAGAAAAAAATCAAATTCAAGACTGTATGTGTGATTGATTTTAAAAAGAGAGGCATCAGAGGAAAGAGATTTCTTAGTGTTAGAGTGAGCAAGTGAAGCCTTCATTTAGTGGCTTCTTCCCCTTTTTTCCCCTCACCCTACATCGCTCATGATTGGTATATGGATCTCTCTATGTAGTGGTCGGCCTTCTAGAAGCTTCACCAGAAGTGAATCAATCTGCCATTAGGTTGTAATGTAAAGCCTAGTGCTCTAAATCCAAGACCGGGTGCTCCATCCATCCAGGTTGCAATCAATCGAGTTGGGTCATCATATATACACAAGAAGGTGTGCACACCCTATGGGTGCGCTATGAAACCCAACCAATTGAATGTAGATGGAGGGTTTTTTTACTTACTGACAATGTAGGTGGAGGGAAAAAATAGAAGTTATCAAAATTTGAAATTCAATAAAAAAACTAAGGTAGTTGCACAAAGATAGTTTGGGAATGGAAAACAGGGTGACAAAACTTCTCACCAAATTGTTCTATACACTTTATATAATAGAAAGCCCCATGTGGTTTTGTACCAAAGTGCAACATTTAATTTCGTTAACTATAGATGTGAAATGACTATAATATCTTCAAACCCAATGCTTTTTTTGTTATTTTCTTTCTCTTTCCTCTCTCATACGCATAATTTATAATTTCTAACATTAATTCAATTAATTATAAATTCTTAATTATTTATTGTAATTTCTAACTTTTAATTTTATTTTATTTTAACTCACAATTAATCCTAAATCCTTAATTATTTATTGTAATTCCTAAATTTTTAATCTAATTTTAATTTAATTATAGTTGAAATGAATCTTAAATTATTATTTATTTTATACTTTAATTTGATTACATTTTAAATAACTTCTTAATTATATATATATTTTAATCTTAGATCAATCCTTAATTTTATTTTAATTTAATTACATTTAATTTACATCTTAATCTAATTTTAGGTTTGTAGAAGATGGGGGTACAATTGTTTTTTTGTTGTGTTAATTTTACTTTACTTTTTCAAAAAATCAAGCCCACTTTAAAAAAAAGTATGTATGATATACTTTCAATTAGTTTGGATGGAAAAACTAACGGTGACACTTTAATCCAAAATTACATCACATGGGGATTTTCTGGCTATATTTGAACCATAAGGGGTAAAGTGCTCCGGCTTTTGCCCTGAATTATATATATGCTATGTTGCATGGATTTGGATGTTGGTGTGGGACCTATGTCGAATTCGCCTCCTCTTGCTCGAACATGGCAGAATAAAAAAGGAAGAAGGTATGCGGATGCTTACCTTATAAAGGAATTTCGGTATGTGTTGGGTTTGAGATCTAGATCTATTGAATCACATCTTTATCGACTGTTGAATCTTGACTGCATCAACTGTTGAATCTAGGTCATGAGTTTGGGATTAAGATCAAGAGAGAGAGAGGGGGGGTTTGTAATGGACATTATGTTGATTGTTATTTGAGAAAGAGAATTAGGGTTTGCATTTGCATTTGCATGGGATTTTGACCAGCTGGTTTTGGCGACTCTTGACTTGCTGGTTTGAATCGTTTTAGATGCAATTCCATTAGGTTTCCAGCATCACTTGGGTTCCCATGCCATCATGGCTACATATTGGAAAAGCCATTTAGCTAGTTTTGGCTAATAGGATGGACTCAAATAAATAAAATATATGTTTGGGCTTACAAATAAGCTTTTCTCAGCCATAAAAGTTGGGCCTTTTAGTGTTTTCTAGCTGGCCAACATTCTCTTTTATTAACATGGGCTGTTATTAGAAAAGCCCTTTGGCCATAAAAATTATTCGATCTACTTTTTAAGTCATGTTCATATAAAAAATTTATTAAGAAATAACTATTGAACGTATCCCGGTATTTGTATTCAAATTTGGATCCATATCTAAATATCCTTTTTTACCCCTAGGCACCTGTACCTGACACTCATACTCAAGTGTGTGTAACATAGTATATATGTATTGTGTATATATGTATAATTAGAAATGCAATTAAATTAGAAATTTTGTTAATAACTTAAAATTTAAATTATAAAATTGGGGGTATTTGAGTTGGTATGTAGTTTAATTGGTGAATATTGATTGAGTTAAAAAATAACGTGTATTGTAGTAGGAGAGGGAGAGAGAGAACATAGCATGTGGCTGTTAAGGTCATTTTTCACTTGATGTTAACGAAGATAGGGTTGCATTTTAGTTCAAAATCACATGGGGTTTTTTTTTATAATTTTTTTATTATTGTTTTTGAATGGCAAGGAGTTCAAGTGCTCCAAAGCCAAACCACATGATGCTAAACTAGATTTTGCCTTCACGTTTTTAACTAGTGTTATGATACAACAACAAAATTCTAACGTAACATATTTGCAAATATTGTAGAAACTTGGAAGGAACCTTCATATAGATTACATGGAAGTTTGGAATGTTGGTAGCTAGCAAATTGCTTTACTAAGAAAAAAACAAACTTTAGACTTGCAAATAGATTTAATCCAAGAGTTTAGATTGGCTCTTATCAAGGAAAGTTGTTGAAATTTATTCACAATTCAGTATGTTGCTGAAAGTGGATGGGCTTGAGTTGAGTGTGGAACAGTCAGTGGTTGAGAAGCTGTGTGGTGGAAGGAGAACCAGATATTATTGTGGCAAAGAAGATAAAATTGCTTAGAGAAGATATTAAAAGATGGAATGAGGAGGAGCTTGGAGACCTCTTGTAACGACCTGTATTTTATATCTGCAATTAATTTCTTCAAATAAAGGGCACTAAAATCCTCAATCATCTAAGAAATAATGTCTCCAAAATTAAAATTCACAATTGTCTTGAAATATTAAATAATACACAAATAGCCCCAAAAATTCCATAATCAATAATTCTTCTAAAAATGTGAACTTGTACCGACTTTCACTCCAAATCAACACCCAAATACCCTGAGGATGAATAAGGTAAGCTTGACAGTCCATTAACTCACCAACAACCACAGGTAGGTGGACCCTAACTCACCTAATCTGTCACCCTAGGGTGGTGGATCACGCTCCAAAAACATGAATCGGTGGATCGAGTGTCAATTCAATTTGCAGAATTAAATTTGCAAATTTGCTAATTCATTTAGGAAGCAATGAATCCGGGCTTATTCCATATAAATTGCCATGGGTCTATGCTTTTAAGCCTTTACTTTAAAAGCATTAAAAGTCTTATGTTTACATGGCACAATATTGACCATGTAAAAGACATGTACCTACTGAAGGCAGTAAGCACAGCTGCTAGTAAGCACAGCTGCTAGTGGCTGGAGCTTTTATAGACAAAAGCCTTTAATACTTTTATAACTCACTCGATTTGCGATTGTGAAACTACGCAACAGTTGAGAGTGGGTTTAAAAAGCCGCTGGACGCCTCAAAATTTTCAAACTTTCTGCATCCCATCAATGTGGGATTGTACAAACTGAAGAATTTTGGCGTTAATCAATTGGTTGAATTATACATATACATGTTTTGAAGGCGCTCCTACTCTCAAGGTATTTTTAGATAGCCCGCTCTAGCTCCCTCTCCTGCTCCTGCATCCTGAATTGGTGTCTTAACTTGGACCGAGTATGCAAAATAATCAATATATATATATATATAGAGAGAGAGAGAGACTTATGTACTTAGGCTAAAGGTATGTTTATTGCATAAATTTGCTTTTTAGTGTAAAGGATTTTATTAATTTTCTTTTGTTCTTGTAGATTTTAATAAATAAATAAAATCTTTTCCATGTTTGTGTCGTGTTTATAAATGATATTTTACTAATAAAGAAATTCAAAATTTCAGTCGTGGAAAACCGTTCACTGGCAAGCCGATTGTTTTGCAAGGATTTCCATGCTTGCTCTCGACTTAATATAATATTTCTAGCATTAACATATTATACTTGTCAGAGTTTGACAACAGATATTTTTGATGGCTTTGATCCGGTACAGTTAGTGGGTTTTGACTTGTTACTGGCTTTGATCAAATTAGTCTCCCATAAAACAACACAAAAGGGTCATTGGCTCATGGGGTCATTTTGTGTCATGTGAATTGCAATTGGAGTATCTAAATTGCTATTTTAGGCTGAGTTGCTCATAAATGAAAGGATTGCCCAACTTGCTCACATATTTTTCTTTACATGTTTACTGGATCATGCTTAATTCTTAGATATAGTGTGTGAAATATTTTTCATACTGTTATCACTGATTGTGCAGACCGGCCTTGGATCGAGCACAGAAGGATCCTGGGAAATTTTGTGAGAAGCCCCCAACAGTTTTAGGGTAGCTACTAAGGGTGCAACTTAGGCAGTCTCAACCGAGTAAACCGAGTCAAGCACATATATTTTGGGACTTGGGCACTAGCTTCAAATAGTTTTGCTGAAAATATGAGGTGGATGAATTGCATGTGTAGGGATCTCAGAAATGATTTGTTTGTTTTGGAAGGGTATGTATGTATGTACCAGGCATGTTCCATTTTTGTTGTGTATTTTGTTGTTGAGTTTATACTCCTTGGTTTCATATGACAATATACATGGGCAGATCTATTTAAGTTCCTAGTAAAATTTCTCACTTTTTTCATAATTTTTGGGAAAAAAATGCTGAACATACAGAATTTTTGTACAAAAAATCATATAGATTAATGTGACAGAGACATTTTTGCGATGAATATAAATGAGATACATCTTTCTATATGAAGTTTTGTATACAGATTTATATTGGTATTGTTCATGTATGCATAGTATGTTTGGCAATGTTTATATTTATTATTTTTGTTTTTTTTTTTTCAAAAAAAAATTGAAAAACTCTATACATGGGCAGATCTATTTAAGCTTCTAGTAAAATTTCTCACTTTTTTCATAATTTTTGGAAAAAAATGCTGAACGTACAAAATTTTTGTACAAAAAATCATATGGATTAATGTGACAGACGTTTTTGCAATGAATTAGATGAGATGCATTATTCTAATTTCTATCTGAAGTTTTGTATACTTATTTGTATTGGTAGTGAATGTACCTACTTAAGGAAGATTCGTTTGTCGGTGTATGTATGATGTAAGTGGGTATGTTTGGCCATGTTTATATTTATTATTTTTATATTTTTTTCATAAAAATACCTACAGAAATGTGTTTGACTACTTTTCTGGTTTAAAACAAATGTGAATATTTTTCAAAATTTTAAAAAATAAATATATAAAAAATTGTGTTTTTGTTTGTTTTAAATAGGTTTTCATTCTCTCACATGGTACCCCTTCTCACTCCAGCTTCACTAGCTTGTGTTAAAAGCCAATGTAAATAGAACGAGACTTTAAAAATGCGCATGAACCATCTAAAATTTCAAAATTTAAAAAAATATTAGTAGAAAATGCACATGGTGTATCAGCAATGCTTGATAGTCCGAATATGAGATTAGCTCAAATGACTTGAAATTCACTTTGCCGGTCATTCGGCGAGAAGATTGATAGCTGCGGTTGACAAAGGTGACAACTGCAGTAGACAATCTTTCACCTGATCGTCCAGGCAAACGTCCAATCGGTCATCCGGGTGGACGACCGGCCAACACCTATTTGAACCATTCGAACCCCTTTTAATTCAAGTTACCACGCTTTTTCCTATGGTATATATACTAGACAACCCTTAATTAAATTTAGTGGCATCCTTCCTTTTATCCTTTGGTACAAAGGGAATGTGGACCAACAAATCCCGACCACTTGTTAATTTACGCTTTGCCCATAATGGTCTCAATAATTTGCTTTAAATTTTTTTCTAAACCCTAAAAATTGAAAATTAGTTTCTTGAGGAAAAAAAATCAAAAGGACTTATCATTTTTATATAGTTTTATATTCTTGGAGAGCACAAATAATTTTTAAAAATATATTTTGACATTTATTTTTGTAAAATTAATTTTTATTTTTAAAAAAATTCAGAAAAAACTTTAGAAAATCAAATCACACATTCCCTTTTTTTTTTTTCAATTCAAACAAAATAATTAAATAACATACCGAATTTATTTCGTTGAACCGAATAAATAATTTAAGACCAAGTCGAGTGTGAGACATTCTTCTTCAGAAACAATATTGCCCGAAAGACTCTCATTCTAAGACAGATCGCCTACAGCATTCTTTGTTAAAAAAGACTACGGTTGAGTGGCGTCTATCTCCCAGGATACAATGATCTTCACAAATTGTAGTAGTACTCCAAACAATTTGTTCGGCGAACCAAACCTATGTTCTAATTCTCTGAATATTTATTTCTAAAATAATAAATGAAGAATAATGCATTAAAGAAATACGGATAGCAAAGAGACTAATTTCTGAGATCATATTGACTACTAGAAAAGTATCTATATTTATAGACAAAAATTAAGACCCGAAAAGGTGCTACTTGGAAGTGAACAGGTGCACAACATAATGAACAGGTTTTGTTCAAATATTTGAACAAAACTGCAACCTATTAAACAACAATATAGCCGTTGCTTTGAACCATTTTCAACAAATTGAAAAAGTTGTCCACGTGGACCAAAGCAAAATAACTGTAGCTAATTTATCAATTAAACTATTTCAACTATATATATATATATTAAACTAATTAAATATATATATATTAAATTATTGAAATAGTTAAATAAATAAATAAATAAAGAGGTATAAACTTTAGGAAACATTTAAGGAACCTAAAATTTAAATTTATGTTTGGGAAGTGGCTAAAATAGCCAAAAAGTCAAAAAGCCAACTAAAACACATCACATCACCTCTCTACTTTTCTGCACACCTTTTCGTAAAAAGCCAAAAAGTTACTAAAATAGCTTGTTCTCAAACCAAGCCTTAGAATTAAATTAAATTCTAAAATTACAAACTTTAAGAAACTAAAATTTGATTTTTTTAGAATTAAATTAAATTCCCACAATAATTTTTATTGAAAAAATTCAAAAGAATTTTATCTAAAAAATTAATGTTAAATGACGTCATCTTCTCATTCACTCATAAATGGTTTTGACGTTCCGTCTTCACCGTGTGACTTGCCACGCGGCAAGGAACACTTCACCTCTTTGGACCCACCCCAAACAACACTTGGGGTCCACCCAAATTGGGCTAAAAAATATGCCTATATATAAAACCATTTTTCCAACAATCCCCCACATGAATGGAATTTGACGGAGAGAAAATGCAACAACATGATCTAATCAGAGAGTTTAGAAATTGGAAATATTCTGCAAAGGATAGGTAGCTTTTGGCTTTGAACCTTCCCTTGTGAGACATTATCGGATTTACTAGCTAATTAGTGAACATGATATCTTGAACTGCTTCAAATTGCTGTGTAAACCAAGACAATAGAACTCACACAAGATATTCCCGCATACGCGTTAGTTCTCACTATTGTGTTCATTTCGCCCCGAACAACTTTGGTCTTCATGAGTGCTCTAAAGACTTGTAGCCCTTCACAAATCTTATAGAACCGGCCCAGTTCACACTCACATAGGTGATTCTTATGAAAAGTATCCTGCCATACTTCACTAGGTTTACCTAGATATAAGAATCATTAAAAGTTTTACTTTAACCTAAAACGCTGCAGACATCACTATTTCATCATAGAAATGGATAGGAGTTAAACTCCACAGTGATCCTTCTGAGTCAATCACAACTCGGTTGTCCCTTTAAACCTAGATCTTGGGATCTCCAGTCAACTAGGTTGGGTTGCCGTTGTGGTAACTCTTATTTAATAGGCTTTAGTCCCATTCCCTTCGATGAATTCTCAACTAACTCTCTTGCTAACCCTTTGGTTAGTGGATCCGCTATGTTGTCTTTAGACTTAACATATTCTATGGAAATAATTCCATTAGAGAGTAGTTGTCTCACGGTGTTATGTCGACGACGAATGTGTTGTGACTTACCGTTATACATATGACTCTATGCTCTACCTATAGCTGATTGACTATCGCAATGCATGCATATAGCAGGCACCGGTTTTGGCCAAATTGGAATTTCTTCAAGGAAGTGGCGAAGCCATTCTGCCTCTTCCCCAGCTTTGTCTAACGCTATGAATTCAGATTCCATAGTAGACCTAGCAATACAAGTCTGTTTGGAAGATTTTCAAGATACAGCCGCCCCACCAAGAGTAAAAACATACCCACTGGTGGACTTCGAGTCTCTAGTATCTGATTTCCAATTTGCATCACAGTATCCTTCAAGTACTGCTGGATATCTAATATAATTCAACCCAATGTTACGAGTAAATCGGAGATATCTAAGAACCCTTATAATTGCTTTCAAGTGTTCTACTCCCGGATTACTCGTATATCTACTTAATTTACTTACTGCATAAGCTATATCTGGGCGAGTGCAGTTCATCAAGTACATTAAGCTTCCAATAATTTGAGCATACTCTAATTGAGAAATACTTTCCTGTATATTCTTAGAAAGATACAAATTAACATCTACAGGAGTTCTAGCAAGATGATCATCATCTTTGCTGAATTTGTCAAGTATTTTCTCAATGTAATGAGATTGTGACAAAGTATAACCTTCTGATGTTTTGGTAATTTTCATACCAAGAATTACATCAACAATGCCCATGTCCTTCATGTCAAAATGTTTATTCAACATTTTCTTAGTAGTTTTAATCATGTCATTATTACTACCTATGATGAGCATATCATCTACATAAAGACATACAATGACATAACCTTTGTCTGTGTTTTTAATATAAACACATTTGTCACACTCATTAATTTTAAAACCATTTGACATCATTGCCTTGTCAAATTTCTCATGCCATTGCTTTGGGGCTTGTTTTAAACCATATAATGATTTAACCAATTTACACACTTTCTTCTCTTTCCCTGGAACAGAAAACCCTTCTGGTTGTTCCATGTAAATTTCTTCATTTAACTCACCATTTAAGAAAGCGGTTTTAACATCCATTTGATAAATTTCTAAATTGTATAGAGATACAGTGGCAATTAGCATTCTAATGGATGTTATTCTAGTAACTGGTGAGTATGTGTCAAAGTAATCTAGACCTTCTTTCTGTCTAAAACCTTTGACTACAAGTCTTGCCTTGTATTTGTCGATTGATCAATCTGCTTTCAATTTTCTTTTGAAAATCCACTTGTACCCAAGAGATTTACAACCTGGTGGCAAATCCACCAATTCCCAAGTGTGATTTTGCAAGATGGATTCAACTTCACTGTTGACAGCTTCTTTCCATAAAGGAGCTTCAGGACTAGACATTGCCGCTTTAAAAGTTAAAGGCTCATTTTCTAACAAATATGTTAGAAAATCTGGACCAAACGATTTTGAGGTTCTAGCACGTTTACTACGCCTAGGTTCCTCTTCCCCATTTTGATCTAACTCTTGTTCTTGATCATGTTCTTGATCCTGACTAGTAATGGCATCATGAGATCTTTTATTATTACTAGTCTCTTGTCCAGTTTTCTTTGGAAATACATGTTCAAAGAATAATGCATTCCTTGACTCAATAATAGTATTTACATGCATTTCGGTATGTTCTGATTTATGAATCAAAAACCGATATGTACTACTATTCTTAAAATACCCCGAAAGAAAGTGAATCAAACACCTTATGAAATGTGGCATGGTAGAGTACCATCCTACAAATACTTAAAAGTGTGGGGGTGTTTGGCTAAAGTGGCTATTCTTAGTCCTAAAAAGACTAAGATAGGTCCTAAGACCATTGATTGCAAAAATGGTTTTATATATAGGCATATTTTTTAGCCCAATTTGGGTGGACCCCAAGTGTTGTTTGGGGTGGGTCCAAAGAGGTGAAGTGTTCCTTGCCGCGTGGCAAGTCACACGGTGAAGACGGAATGTCAAAACCATTTATGAGTGAATGGGAAGATGACGTCGTTTAACATTAATTTTTTAGATAAAATTCTTTTGAATTTTTTCAATAAAAATTATTGTGGGAATTTAATTTAATACTAAAAAAATCAAATTTTAGTTTCTTAAAGTTTGTAATTTTAGAATTTAATTTAATTCTAACTTTAAATTTTAGGTTCCTTAAATGTTTCCTAAAGTTTATACCTCTTTATTTATTTATTTATTTAACTATTTCAATAATTTAATATATATATATTTAATTAGTTTAATATATATATATATAGTTGAAATAGTTTAATTGATAAATTAGCGACAGTTATTTTGCTTTGGTCCACGTGGACAACTTTTTCAATTTGTTGAAAATGGTTCAAAGCAACGGCTATATTGTTGTTTAACAGGTTGCAGTTTTGTTCAAATATTTGAACAAAACCTGTTCATTATGTTGTGCACCTGTTCACTTTCAAGTAGCACCTTTTCAGGTCTTAATTTTTGCCTATAAATATAGATACTTTTCTAGCAGTCAATATGATCCCAGAAATTAGTCTCTTTGCTGTCCGTATTTCTTTAATGCATTATTCTTCATTTATTATTTTAGAAATAAATATTCAGAGAGTTAGAACATAGGTTTGGTTCGCCGAACAAATTGTTTGGAGTACTACTACAATTTGTGAAGATCATTGTATCTTGAGAGATAGACGCCACTCAACCGTAAGTACCGTAGCGGGGCGAATCTGTCTTAAGGACAGAGTGTCTCACACTCGACTTGGTCTTAAATTATTTATTCGGTTCAACGAAATAAATTCGGTATGTTATTTAATTATTTTGTTTGAATTATTTCAGTTCATTTTATTTACACAGAAGATTGTTCTAACAATCTTAAGACAGATTCGAATTATTCTGTTTACAGAATTTTTCGTTTGTTTCTCTTTTTCATTCTTCGTAAATAATTTCGAAAGAAAATTATTTTCTGTGAATTTACAAAATAATATTCTGGTTGGAAAAACAAATAGTGATTATATACTATTTGACAGATAGTAGTAATATCTTTAATGCTCTTTTCTTTGACAACAACTAGTAGTACGACATCGGTGTCATTAACAATTCGTAATATATTTTTGTAGAATTTTTTCAATTAATTTTGGGTTTTAGAAATTATTTTCTCGTACGAGTTTTCATTAATTAAAATTCTGTTTTCAGTATTTTAATTTTTGGAGTGTAACAAGAGATTTAAATTTTTGTGTGAAATTAATTTGGTTAAATACAATTTTATTTTATTTCCAAATTAATAGAAAAATAAAAGTTATATTTTTATTTCTTTTATTTTACAGAATTTAATTTCTTGTGTGGAATTAATTTGGTTAAATAAAATTTTATTTTATTTCCAAATTAATTGAAAAAATAAAAGTTATATTCTTATTTCTTTTATTTTACAGAATTTTATTTTCTGTGTGGAATTATTTTGGTTAAATAAAATTTTATTTTATTTCCAAATTAATTGAAAAATAAAAGTTATAGTTTTTATTTCTTTTATTTTTTGTGTAGAATTAATTTGTTTAAATAAAATTTTATTTTATTTTCAAATTAATTGGAAAATAAAAGTTACATTCTTGTTTCTTTTATTTTTACAGAATTTAATTCTGTGCATTTGGTTTAATTTTCTGTGTAGTGTAAATTCTAATTATAATTTTGTTTTATAAATTAGAATTGATGGCTACTGAAACAAATGCCGAAACAAGTACTACTGTGGTGGCTACGATTGCACCAACCCCCTCTCCTGTAATGACAGTACCGGTAAATCACGGTGAAAAGCCAGAGAAGTTCTCTGGAACTGACTTTAAAAGATGGCAACAGAAAATATTGTTCTATCTTACAACTCTTAACCTGGCTCGTTTTCTCCGTGAAGGTGCTCCTATCCTGAAAGAGGATGAAACCGACCGGCAAGTGGTTGCTACGGTTGATGCTTGGAAACATGCCGATTTCCTTTGCCGGAATTACGTCTTGAATGGACTTGACAACACATTATATAACGTCTATAGTCCAATCAAGACAGCAAAGGAACTTTGGGAATCGTTGGAGAAAAAGTACAAAACAGAAGATGCTGGCTCAAAGAAATTTGTGGTTAGCAGATTCTTGGATTTTGTAATGGTTGATTCAAAAACTGTGATCAGCCAAACTGAAGATTTCCAACTCATTCTGCATGACATTCACGCAGAAGGTATATCTCTCAGTAAATCCTTTCAAGTTGCAGCCTTAATTGAAAAATTACCCAAAGGCTGGAAGGAATTCAAGAACTACCTTAAACACAAGCGCAAAGAAATTTCTATGGATGAGTTAATTGTGCGTTTAAGGATTGAGGAGGACAACCGCAATTCTAAAAAGCGGGCTGGTAAGAATCCTATGGAGTCTAAGGCAAATGTGGTGGAACATGCTTCAAAAACCAAGAAATGTAAGTTTTCTGGAGAAAGTTCATCACAAGGCTTTAAAGAGGGGGATAATAAAAGGTACAAGTTTAATGGAAAATGTTACATCTGTGACAAAAAGGGACATCGGGCCAAAGATTGCCGTAGCAAAGGCAAAAGCAAGAAAAGAACAAGCAAGAAGCCTGCTCAAGCCCATATGACCAAAGTGGACAATATTTCCAATGGTGTCGATAACATCAATCTTTCTGCAGTTGTTTCCGAGGCAAATCTTGTCGGAAATCCTAAAGAATGGTGGGTGGATACTGGTGCTACTCGCCATATTTGTGCCGACAAAAAGATGTTCACATCTTATTCTACAGTGGACAATGGTGAACAACTCTTTATGGGCAACTCCTCAACTTCCAAAGCTGAAGGACAAGGAAAGATTGTTCTTAAGATGATATCAGGAAAAGAACTCACTCTCAACAATGTGCTACATGTACCGGACATTCGCAAGAATCTTGTTTCCGGATCTTTGTTGAGTAAGAATGGGTTTAAGCTTGTATTTGAGAGTGATAAATTTGTACTTACTAAGAATGGGATGTATGTAGGAAAATGTTACATGTCTGATGGCCTTTTCAAGTTAAATGTAATGACTGTTGTACCCTCTGTTATTAATAATACTACATCTTCTTCTTACTTGCTTGAGTCTTTAAATTTATGGCATGGTAGACTAGGACATGTTAATTATGGATCTATACGTAGATTAATTAATATGGAATGTTTACCTAAATTTGATATTGATTCAAATCATAAATGTGAAATTTGTGTTGAGGCAAAATTATCTAAAACTCCTTTTCATTCAATTGAAAGAAGTACGGATCCGCTTGAATTAATTCATAGTGACATTTGTGATTTTAAATCAATTCAAACAAGAGGGGGAAAAAAGTATGTAATCACTTTTATAGATGACTATACTAGATATAGTTATATTTATTTAATTCGAACAAAGGATGAAGCTTTGGAAACTTTCATTCAATATAAGAATGAAGTTGAAAATCAACTTGGTAAGAAAATCAAGAAACTTAGAAGTGATAGAGGTGGTGAATATGAATCACCTTTTGGTGAATTTTGTAAAGAACATGGAATAATTCATCAAACCACCGCTCCTTACTCACCTCAGCAAAATGGAATTGCTGAAAGGAAAAATAGGACTTTAAAAGAAATGATGAATGCTATGTTGATCAGTTCTGGATTACCTCAGAACTTGTGGGGGGAAGCAATATTTTCTGCTAATTATATTTTATTTACACAGAAGATTATTCCAACACCCTCTAGATGAGTGATATGTTGTGTAAAAGGTACGCTAATAATCCAACATACTCAAATTTTTTCTTTTGGCAGATTATTAAAAGTTGTATCAAACACATGTATAATTTATTTTAGGTTTTTAAAGCTAATAATCTAAAAATTATAATAATAAAAGTTAACTTATAAGTAATACTAAATAGGCGTATAGCCACACAGAACACTACCCACGAAGAGAGGAAGTTATTTAGTGTTTGGAGCATGTTTAGTAGCAACATTTATATTTACAATTGAGATGTTGAACTTGAGAAAAACTAAACCTTAAAATTATAATAAAAAACAAATGTATAACAAAAAAATAAATGAAAATGAAATGAAATTTTTTAAATATACCTAAAAATATGTAAATTTGTAAAGAAAATTTAATAAATGTGTCACATACTTTATACATGATCTGATTTTTTGTAAATTCTTAACAGAATCTTAACAAAAAAGGTTAACTATAATAAGACAATACTGTCAAGGGTTAACAGTTGACTTTTGAAGTTTAGGATCAAAATGTAAATGGGTCATAATTTAAGAGGGTTTAATGTAATTTACCCTTTTAATTATTACATAAATTCTATTTACTCACCATAAAATGTCTCAGTATATATCATTGCTTTGTTCGCACCTTTGATATTTTTTACTTGAAACACACTACAATCCTCTTTACCCTAAGATACACAAAGAATAAATTTGAGTACATACCACCATACATATTACACACTATACACAGTTCAATCTAACTTTCACTGTAATTATACATCAGCGATAACGACACATCAACGACAATTGGAATAACATTGGCGCCAGCACATCACCATAACTACTCACCCATATGTTCACCCTCAAAGGATTGTTGTCTCCTCGCCAGTATTGAAGAAGCGATTATCGTCAATGAATTGAATAAACAATTGCACTAAATAAACGATTGCCAGTACATTGTCGGCATTAATGATCTTGGATTATGACCTCTGAAGATATTTGATTGTCACATTTGAATCTTATCTATGTCATGACCCAAACTGGCCCCTAAAAGTTTGGACATGACTATCCTGAAAGTTTAAACCTTGGAGTTAAATACTCACCATTATATATATATATATATCATATGGGGCTTAGACGGAAGCAATTATGAAATCAAAATAAGACAACCATTGAGCTGTGTCTACATGCCAGAATCATGACACATTATATACCCTTCTTATACATTCAGTCCCTACAGGTGCTTGTACATACAAAGGGTAACGACCCATAGATTAAGTGTTTAAAACAAACTAAACAAGTTGTTTAGGATTAGCAAAACATGCCATTACACACATATCCAAAATAAAACAAAAGGACCCTAGCTACAAAAATAAAAGTCCACTCGGGTACACTATGGAACAGGTCCAGCAAAAGGGCTCCTGAAGTTGACCTAGGGTTGTCCTCCACGTTGATCGCCTACACACAGAGTCATAACACAGAGTGAGTCAAGCTTAGTGAGTAATAGCATTGTAAAGGAAACAAGTGAATAAGCATAAACAGTAGAGACTGTAAATATAACTAGAAATTGGTCACTTCCATAAGCATACTTCAAAATGGCCTTAGGCCCATAGTTTAGTACAGAACGACCTCAGGCCCACATAGGATGCAAAACAGCCCTAGGTCCAACACAGTACGGAATAACTTAAAGCCCAACAAATCAACAGCTGTCTAGAGCAATGTAGGGCAGGTGAAATATCGGTATGTCTCCATCTCCTTTGGCTTAAGCGCCATCGGTCACATGTGATCCATATCGTTACAAAGTAGATGAAATATCGGCATGTCTCCATCTATTTCGGCTTTTGAGCCATATGTCGTAAATTATGACAATTCACATCATAATGGCCTTGGGCCCACCTTTATTATGAGGTCCTCAACGACGTTAACCCATAATAGTGACATTGTTCCATTATCTCAATTAATTCCAGTCACATCACCACATTATTAACATATGTTATTCACAGTAAAAGCATAAGCATGATTGTAAGGTAACAATACATAATATAACACTACTATTACTTACAGTGGCGTGGTTGCACGTTGGCCTCTTCCGGTAGGTGACCTACACACAGCACACACTTGTAAGTATTTCCTTTTTCTTAGTCTTTTCCTTTTTATTTATCATTCGATTCGTAAAGTTCCGTTCAATTATAAACACTATAGAAGAATCAAATAAACATTTTAACACATTCAGAGGGTTGAGAAGGATAAAAGAAACCAACAGAATTTTCCTTCTTCACCAAGACGCGGAAGTCCTCATCGTGACGCGTCGCGGAAGGTCGTCGCGCGTCTGCGACGTGCCTTTATTTCAGTATGCAATCTCTGGTCTCCCCTGTTTTCCACACGTGCGGCTGTGAGCCCCGCACATGCGGCGATGCCTCGCACGTGTCGTCGTAGGCTCTGTTTCGAGCAGTTCGAAGTTCAACAAAATTTCATCTTTTCCAAAGGCATCTTACGGCTCATTTGTAAGCAAAATTCCTTCTCTATTACATTATGTGACCATACAAAGCATGAATTTTATAAGTAATGAATCATAACTCATGTAAAGATAATTTATATAACTTAACGATCACATTCCTTTTACCCTTTCATGGTGAACCAAAAGAGAATGGAAAGGGATACAACACATAAAGGTCAAAACATGCAAAACTTGAAGATTAGAAGGAAACACAAAGGAACTTCATAATTCCCATGAGTATTTCTTCAATCCAACTCTCTAATCCAAAACCCTAAGTTAGATGATGGAAAACTCCATTTCAAACCTTGATGCTAAACAATTGAGGTAAGATTTAGAGTATATTAGTTGATTTATACATACCTTGAACCCTACTCTTTGAACCTCTTTCTAAGCTCCTCAATCTTCGAACTTTAGCTGATCTTCTCTCCTTCTCTCTCTTTTCTCTTCTTTCGTTTCTCTAGATCTCTCCCAAGAAATGTTTTATGAATGTAAGTCTAAGTCTCTTCCTAAGTTCATATATGTATCTAAGGCTTACGTTATGAGCCTAATTTGGTTAATTTAAGTATTGAACTCAAATAATTCGATTTAATTCGTTACAAATCGAATTTTTACAAAAATTCATATTATGGCCTAAAAATTATGTTGATTATAACGGTAAAGTCAATTTTGGGTTTTCGCGATGCTAAGGCTTTCAATTTCTAGTCCAAGTGTCTCAATCCCAACAGATTTTTCCTCACAACCGACAGATATAATTCCAAAATGAGATAATTCACATAATTAAACATAATTCTGCATGGAGTTTTACTTCAAACACATAATTACACGTATAATTAAAGACTAAAAGCATATAAGAGGGTCGGGTCATTACAATTTAAGTTAATTTTTCATATCTATTTTTGATTGGTTAGCTATTCACCTTTCATACATTTCCTATTTCGAATTTGAGTCAACACTGGTTATCTGAACATATTATTATTATACAACAAAATAAAATTAAACAAATTAAATATGTTCTAATTATTTCTGCTGAACAATTTCAACTCATTCAAACTTATTATATTCAATTTTTTTATGTATGAACATTTAATATTTGATCAACTTTAATAATTTGAACAAAAATAATTTTGTTTGCACATAAATATTTGAACATTGTGCAAATTTTCAATTCTGGTTATTCGAACAAACAAAATCATCCTCCCAATAACTTTGCGAACGAGGAAAAAAAACAAAAAAAAAAAACAAAACAAAGTCCCATTTGTAAGTAGTAAACGGTCCTTTTCATTGTTGTATTGTTCCAAAGTAATAATTAGAGTGTCATTTATGATGTGCAAATCTTCCCAAATCGATTGATTCCAATGTTCTTTAAATCCTAAATTTTCAAAGACAATAATGTTTTAAGCTGGGGAGAGAAATGAAGAAAAGAACGAGGTGAACTAATTGATAACGAATGATATTATGGAAAATGCTTCAGTGTGCAATGCACATTGTATGCAATCCTACACAAAATTACATAAGTTTTCACAAATTTACATAAATGATCTCGCAAAAATGCATTATGTTAATTTGTGAAAACTTACATAATTTTGTGTAAGGTTTCATATGGTGTGCAATGCACATCGAAGAATTTTCCTGATATTATAAGTGAGTGTATTAGACTATAATGGAGAAGATGATAAAAAAATACATAATTTATAACTTATTGGGGTGTATACCATATGCACCCCTAATTATGATATGTACGTCTTTGTGACTTATTATGTTGTTAGTTATAATTTATTGTGATAGTAATTATAATATTATTTTAGTAATGATCCATAAATTATTTGTTATATCTTATGTGACGTTTGGTTGTAACTTTTTTTTTTGGGGATAAATTACACTTACACCTCCTGAGGTTTGGGTTTAATATATATCACCCCCTGACGTTTGGAAAATTACACTAATCCCCCTGTCATTATAATTATTTAGACGAAATGAAGACATTGAACTCATGCACTCTTTTTTTTTTTTTGCTTTACTTTCTCTTTTTTTTCCCTATTTCCTTTTCTTTCTTTTTTTTAATGTAATTTCCTCTATTTTTTTATTAGGAGTTGTTATCTTTTTATATAAGCAGGGGATTCGTGAAATAAAACTATTAACCACAAGAGTGGGAATGTAATTTCCAAAACGTCAGGGGGTGGGTAATAATTGGACCAAATCTCAAGGGATGCCAAAGTAATTTACCCTCTTTTTTTTAGTTATGATTTCTATAGGATTGAGTTATGACATTTGTGGTAATCAAACCCACAAATGACATAACTTACATATGTACCACAACATTTCCCATCTATATGTGATGGTGTACAAAGGGTGTTTTGTACTTTGATATATGAATTCTTTGAATTGATAGAATACACACCATTATTACCCTTAATAGTTATACATTTCTCATCTATATGTGATGGTGTACAAAGGGTATTTTGTATTTTGATATATGAATTCTTTGAATTGATAGAATACACACCATTATTACCCTTAATAGTTATTTTATTTAAGGATATTATTGTAATATAAATTTATTATTTTAATGATGTGTATTGAAAAAAAATTATGGTGTGTGAATAGGATTAGTCTAATTATTAATATGTATAAATGTTACCAATTGTCTGTATTTTTTAAATAAAAAAAACTTGCAATGAATTTAAATTTCTCTAACAAAAAATAAAAAACGCAAATTATAAATATATTCATATGATTTTAAAAATTATATCCGCTTTTTCATATTTTTAATCACATAATAAATTACCCATTTTATTAATAAATCACCAAATCAATTAACACTTTTTAATGATATTAAAAATATATTTCAATTAACAATTCATGAAATTTTATTGTTGTATTGGAAAGTAGTTAAATTTTTTTTTATTAATTCTGTTAAATAAAAAATTATAAAAAGATGAAATTTGTAATTTTTAAAACCACAAGGGTAATCCATATTTTAAACAAATATATTTTTATTTTAACCAAATAAAAAAGGGAGAATTTCAACATAGTGGGACACAAAAAATGACAAAAATATGTGGGGTGCAAGCGGTTTTGTGATGGAATGCAAATGAAAAACTGTGGAGTGCAAGTGTGACTTGTGGATCCTCTATGAAGATACCTCCCTCTCCATATGGAGATATGAGGAGATGATGCCACCTCATTGATGAGGTATCTTGCGGCTGAGATTGTACAACCAAATTGCATAATATGGACCTCCGGCTAAATGATCTCCAGATGACCGCCTAGACGACTGGAGTCACTTTTGTCAACATCAACGGTCATTCCTTGTCTACCGATGTGTCAACCGACGACCGCCCGAACGACTGGAGTCACTCTTGTCAACCGCAACTATACCGATATATTAATCGGTATGTGCCCGAATGACTAATTGAATGACTGCCCAGATGATCAGTTGGACAACCAGCCTGCACATCTCCGTCCCATATGGAGAGAGCAGTATCTTCATAGAGGATCTTGATTGGTGACTTGCCCCCTCCATATTTGTGTAAATAACATTTTTTTGTTCTATTAGGATGCAAGTGCCCAAATAAAAAATGAGTAATAATACGAATCCACCCTTATCAACTCAAAAATTATATTTTATAATTCAAATTTATTCTATACATAAATCTCATGCTACACAAATTAATTTCAAACACATAATCATAAAAAATACCATCTCCCAAACATGTCAGCTAATAAACCCTACCCAACCCAAAAACAAAATCCCTCTCGCCAATGTCTTCTATTCTTTCCTAGTTGAACGATTCACACGCACGCACGCACGCATATATATATATATATATATATTTATATCAAAAGAGAAGCTTGAACTGCTAAAAAAATTAAGCATGAAACGAAAGAGGAATCAGAGGAAAAGGAAACCAATCGATGATGGTGAAGGAGAAGAAGAAGACAGAATCAGCAGATTGCCAGACTCGATTCTTCACAAAATCCTCTCATCCATGGACGACCTCGTCTCCGCAATTGAAACCTGCGTGCTGTCAAAACGATCTACCCTCCCCAACCTCCGCTTCGATTTCGATCAATTTCTGTCTCATCAAACAGATGCTTATTACGATACCACAATACCTCGTTTCACATGCTTTTTGAATCAGGTGTTGTCTAATCTCTGCAGATTCTACTTCTCGTCCGATTATTTTGTTGATCAATGCCTGGTCAAGAAATGCATATGTTACGCAGTTTGCCACAATGTTCAACAACTCCATGTGGGGGCATTTTGTTTTCCTACACCCTATGAGTTTCCTCGCTGCTTCATTAACTGTGGCTCTTTAAAACAACTTAAATTGGTGTATTGTGAGTACAATAGTATGCCTTGGGACACGCCGTTGGGCTTGCCGGGATTAAAGACTCTGGATCTTCATCGTTTCGCACATGGGTCTTCTAATTTTATCACTCAGACTGTTGCCAATTGTCCCAATTTGGAAACTTTGATTTTGGATTACTTATACCTAGAATGTTTAAATATCAATGCTCCTCAACTTAGGAAGTTGGAATTATGTTACCAGAGACATTCTATTTCAGAATCTTATGAATCAAAGATTTGTGATTTCAGCACCTAGGCTGACTTCATTCGAGTTCCAAGGTAATGCTTCGCCTGTCTTTTGTCCGACCAGCTTTCCCTGTGTGGACCATGTATATGTTGACCTTCACCCACATTTTCATTCGGGTCATTTCAATCGTCAAGGAAAGGATGCCACTCATTCTGATCAACATGCTTGGACAGCTTGGAGAAGCAAAATCCGTTACACTGTCCCTGTCGAAGCTTGAGGTAATTTGATACTATTGAGTGTATTGTCGAACCATCTCTCAAGTGCTTTATCTAAAAAATTGGATTTTAAATAATATTTCATAAAAATACATTACTGTTATTTGGTAAGTTCAAGATGTGATGTTATGCTGTGTTTCTCACATGCCACCTTCGCAATTTAGCCAACACGGCTGCAGTGAAATCGCAACTTGAATGCACGCTTTTACCCAAAAATTATATTTCAAGTGGAACATGCAACATTACCCTCGGTCACATGCCACCCCTTTTTACGACGGTTACTACTTACTACTCTCTCTTGAAATCTTGTTTTTAGGCCATTTTTTGGGGAATAGAATACCAGGGAATTTCTTTCCCAGGCTCAATTTTTCCTTTAATTCCATTGTTTTAATTGCTGCTTTGCTTGAAAGTGGGACAGAGCGGGTCAACGAAGCACATATACTTCAAATAGGGTGACGTATCCATATGTATCCGTATCGGATGCTGATGCTCCTTGGATACTCACGAATACGTATCAGATACTTATTAAAAGTATTGGATCCTTCTTTATTGATTTTGGAGTATCGGATACTCCAAGTCACATATTACTTGTTTTACAAAATTAGAATTGTAGCATTTCTTGCATAATATTATAATAAAATATAATTGTAAAGATAAATATAAGAATATTTTACTAATACTTTGTTTAGTTTTTTTATATGAAGAATATAATGAGTTAAATAATAGAATTTGTTAAATTGATATATCCTGATTGTTTCAAATTTAGTTAAAAACAAAGAAAATAAGGACTAACAAGAGAATATAACAATATTAAATAAAGAAGAAAGTAAATTTGAATAAAACATTTTTTACTAGTGCCAAAGGGAAAAGCACACGGATAAGTTGTGGATTGTTCAATTATTGTAATATAAACATATTAGATTTGATATTGAAATGAAATATTTGTAAGACCTTTCGAAAATTTAAAAAGTAAACAAGCTACTAACTTAAATTAATAGTTAATTCTTAAATATTAGTATTCTGCATTATAAAATTATATTGTGGTTTCTTAACATTCTTTAGCTTATGTGTAACTCAATACTAATCAGTGTGTTTGGTTTCAGTTTTCTGAAAATTGAGTTTTTTCTTTTTCGTGTTTTTATTTTTTGTGAATATTTTTAAAATTTTAAGCAATTTTTTTTTTTTTTTTTTTAGATACACCTTACTTAGATGTATCTAAATAGTAAAAGATTTGTGAAAACATATTTTAAAAAAATTAATAAATACACAAAAATACGACAAATGGACTAAATTATCGTATTTTTTTAAAAAATATTTTTTAGTATTTAGTGAATTTTTTAAAGATTTTTTCACAAATATTATATTTTTTAAGTGTATTTATGTTAGGTGTGTCTAAAAATTTTAAAAAATTGTTTAAAATATTAAAAAAATTCATTGAAAACAGTAAATACGGAAAATAAAAAAGTAGAATTTTTTGAAAACTAAAGCCAAACAATAATTTTAAAAAATATATTTTTCACAAATGTATCCTAGCCGTACCCGTATCCTTATTTTTTTAGGTTTTGTCGTATTTCTGTATCGTATCCGTATCCATGCTTCCTAGGGATGGGTGGAAATTATAGTGGATGAATTGAAGGATGCTTTCTCCAGACTCCATTCAACATCATTGAACCAAACCCATAGTCGAGGGATTAAAAAAGTCTTTTTTTAGCTGGGGTTTCACAGGGTGAACTCGAGGAATGGTGGGTAGCTTACATATATTACATCTAGTTCTGGTGTAGATGGGAGAATGAGAATGACATGTGGGCTGGAAGTCCTTCCTCCAGTGTCCAAGAGCTAGCACTGTAGTAAATTCTCGCATTGATTTACCATTTTGATTCGTACCAAATTCTTATGCGGTGAAGCCCTTGAGATATCACATTTGTTCTCCACCTTGATTACTGAAAAAAGGAATCAGATATACTGAAAGCCTTGTCTATTAGTTGTGCATCTTTTAAAGCCTTCCACTTTCAGAGACGAAGAAATTTAATTGCCAAGCTTACTTCTAGCTTCCCCAATTTTGGAATTATGAAGTTCAGTCATTTAAGAGGTTCGAGATGCCAAAAAAAAATTTCCCCAGTCATCAACTTTGGGAATTTCCGTAACTTTTTTAGTTTATTTTATTTTTTAAATTACATTTCTGCATTTGACAATCGATTATAAATTTCTATTTATTATCACTAGAATGTTAATGATATGAAAAGCTATAGTTATACTTCATTGAGCCGCTTAAACTCTCAAACATAGCATAAAACAAGGAAAGATTCTAAGCTCAAATCTCATTGCTTGTCCAATAATAAATTATATCCATGTGTTTACTCACTCTTGGGGAGGATTTTAGGAGTAATTGGCTCACCTTTATGGACTAGGATGACAAATAACTATCTTAATAAACTGTTTGCTTTTGAAATTTTTTGAAATTAGTAACAAGATTGCTATGATACCCTTGGTAGCGCATTTCCATAGATTATGATGTTCCATCCATTTTTTACCAAATATTGTAGTGTGGTAGTCATTTAAATCAAATTTCGTAGTTACAAATAGTCATGCTGAATTCCGAGTGTGGTACATCTATCGTAGGCATTTGCTGCACTTCCAACCTCATATATGACAATGTACAATTTGTTGTAGGTGTGTGGATCATATAAAAAAATAAATAAGCACTCACTAACTACTACTTGTTATTGCCTAATTCTGTCTTTAAATTGTCTTAGCTATTGAATCCAAATTAATTATCTGTTTTTATTTGTTTTGCATATGGAAGTTAAGTTTCTTACAATGGTTCCTGATTCTCTCAGAAGCCATCCTCCATTTCATAAGTTGAAGCATCTACAGTTGACACAAGAAGGATCATCGTTGTCTTTATCTCTACTGCCAAATGTGATTAACTACTTGACCCAAGGTTCCTCATGTGGCGAAACCTTAGTCATGAACTTCTTCGCTATGCAATACTCCATCCATTTTTATTCATGTTTGTACCCTTTAAAAATGCACATGCGTTACGTAAATAACTCTAAAAAGTTAAAATTTGGTACAAACTGCCTTGTTCAACTTATGATCTAATCTCTACTTTGATTTTGTTTTTTATGTCCTTAGGTGTAAATGGAAAGCATTCATAATGAAAAATAGTAAGTGTTAAGAATACTGATTAGCATTCTCATTTGTCATGTCTATGAATCTTGTGTTTGTGATTCTTTTTCTAAAATTCTTTTTCTTTCTCTTTTTCTTTTTCTTTTTGTAAATTTATTTTTAATTTTTTTATTCTTTTCTTGAATGCAGTAAGTGGCAATAAATTGTCAACTCCATGGTTTAATATCATAGATTTCAAGCAATCTGGTAATTATGAATGATTTATTGTTGGGAATTAAAAATGTTGGCAAACTTGATCTTGTTACGTGATATCTTGAAGACGCATTATGATACAACAACAAAAATTCTATGTTATAATATTTGCAAACATTGTAGAAACTTGGAAAGAACCTTCATGTAGATGACATGGAACTTTGTGAATATTAGTAGCTGTCAAATTGTTTCAGTAAGAAAAAACAACTTTAGAGTTGCAAATAAATTTAAATCCAAAAATTTAGATTGGTTTCTAGCAAGGAAAGTCTTTCACGATTTAGGTACTAGGGCACAACATCAAGAGCCTAGTTGATTAGTAGGATTAATAGTGAGGGAGTTAATAATATATGAGATTAGTATAGGATTGGTTATCCTGTTGGATTAGCGTGATACATAATGCTCTCTTATTCATGTTCGTTTTGTAGTAGATATGGATATGTATTTGTATTATTAGTAGGGCTGCAAACGAACCGAGCCGAGCCGAGCCGAGTTTTGGTGAGCTCGAGCTCAGCTCGTTTACTTATCGAGCTCGTTTATCGAGCTCGAGCTCGGTTCGATAAGGAATTGGGCTCGAGCTCGACTCGGCTCAACTCTTTAATATTAATGAAACTCGAGCTTAGCTCGGTTTGGTAATTTTTTAAAAAATATTATTTATATTATTTAATATGTAATTTAATATATTATTTAAATTATATAATAAATATATTATTTATATATTAAATAATTTAAATGAGCTGAGCTTATACGAACTCGAGCTTGGCTCATTTACTAAACGAGCCTAATATTCGAGCTCGAGCTCGAGCTAAAGCTCCAGCTCGGCTCGGCTCGTTTACTAAACGAATCGAGCCGAGTCGAGCCCTTAATGAGTCGAGCCGAGCTGAGTTGAACTTGTTCATGAACAGTTTGATTCATTTGCAGTCCTAGTTATTAGTCGTAGGATTAAAAATCTATTTTTGTGTTGGATAGAATGGCCAATGAAATTTAATCCGAATAATAAAATTTGCAACTAAGCAATGAAATGTGAATCTCATAGATTAATAATCCAAATTCTATGTTATAATATGTCCAATCAAACAAGCCCCGAAAGGATTGTCATACTTGCTTTACATATAAAATTAGTTTCAAGTTTTGGATGTAGATATTATTTACAGAATCGTGCTTTAATTCATAGATATTATGTTTCCAAATATTACTTCATGTTGTTATCACTGATTGTGCAGATCAAACTTATTAAAACTAACAAAGTGTGAATTTTCAAGTGTGCCATTGTGGGTGAAGTTGTACAATGTTCCTTTGGAACTTTGGAGTGAAGAGGGTTTGGGTTACATAGCTAGCATCTTGGGAACTCCTCTTTATTTGGATGAGCCAACTTTCAAGAGAAGCAGACTTACATTTGCGAGAATTTGTATTGAAGTGCCAGCGAATAAAGAGATCCCTAAGTCTTTCAAAATAAATCTTGGTTATGGTGACCCATATGAGATTCAAGTTGAGGTACCATGGAAGCCTCAAAGGTGTGATAGTTGTAAGACTTTTGGCCATACCACTAATTTGTGCCCTCAAAAGCCAAAGTCTTTGAACCCTCCCTCCTTCAAACATGAGTGGAGAGTCAAGGACACTAAAACACAAATTCTGACTAAATGGGAAGTGGTGAAGAAAAAGGGGAGAGATGGTGGGCAAGGTTCAACGCCATTGATTAACAAAGAGAGAGAGACGCAGTCTTTTGTCTCCTCAACATCTAATGCATTTGATGTCCTTGAATCGTGTGATATGAACGAGTTAGGAAATGGAGATTCAAGTCAAGAGTTGAGAAATAGAGGGAGTCCATCTCCAAGTGATCCTAGTTATGGGGAGACTTCAAAAGAGGATATGAAGAAACTTAAAAGCGAAACTTCATGACTTGAAGAATGCTAGAAGGAAATTCTGAATCCTTGTTTTGTTGGGAATGTTGTGCTTGTTTTCTATAAGCTCAGTTTGTCTTTTGATGGAGTAGTTTATTTTGTTTATTTTTGTGCTCCCGTCAAAAGCTGTGTATTGAACTTCATTGTATATCTTTCTTTTTTTGGTTATAATATGACTTATTTATCCAAAGAAAAAAAGAAAGTGCAGATCAATCTTCGTGAATCCTTCAAGTTCAGCTCCAAATAGTGAGAGGCCCGCAGTAATTCTAGGGTAGTTCTAAATAGTTTTTTAAGTAAACTGTAAATATGGGATGGTTGTAAATGCGGGTTATTGGTTTCTTGGTTGTGGAAGGAGCAGAATGCTTAGATTATATCGGATAATTGCAGGGACTCCAGAACTATTGTTAAAGAGATTGAAACAAATGTTGGAACTCAACTCTGCTACACGCAGCCTGACAGATGGTTGCAAGGTAAATGGAGGCTAAATGGTGGATAGTTAAGTAAATGCTACCTATTATTGAGTTTGCCGAAATATCTTATGGATTAATGGCAATGTTGTTGGTTTTTGTATTGTCATTTTCTATGTATGTTGGTTTAGCTGATGTTTTTTGGTGGTGCCGTCCTCGTAGATTAATTCCACCCTTGGTGTATTTCGATCTTTTTAATTACAGGAATGGTTGTTTTGGAAGGTAGGTGACAGTCATGTTCCCTTCTAATTGTGGTGTATTTTGTTTTTAATGAACTTTTGAAAAAAAAAATTAGAATGATTTTGGTTCTTAGATTAAGCTTGACAAGATAAATTGAAAAATTAAAGCCATTAATTTAAAAAAAAGCCCAGTAAAACCAAAAGTAAATAAAAATAGTAGACTTTTTTTTTTTTGGTTTATTTCGACTTTTTCAAAAACAAAAAATTGAAATTGTAGAATTTTTTTTTTCTCCTTTTTAGATTTGCTTATACAAAACGGATTAGAAAAGTAAAAAATTCCATATAATTTATAAAAAAAAAAAAATCTTAAAAAAAAAATTTGGAAAGAAAGTGATTTTTTTTTAAAGTGTTGCTAAACACCCTGAGAAAAAAGAAAATCTCATTTTTTTATACAACCTACCATGTTTCGCAAGATTTAAAAATATTTTTTATTTTTATTTTTTTTTAGTAAAAAGGTTTAGAATTTTTTGCTTTTTAGATCTTTTTAGTCTATAAAGGTTTGAAAAGTTATATATAAAACAAAAAAGTTAACTATGAACAAAAAAATGATAAATTATAAATGCATTTCTTGAGATTTTACTTAAAATATGAATTACTCTGTAGAGTTTTAGAAATTATATATTGTCTCTTCAGGTTTCTAATCGTATAACAAGTTACCAATTTTATTAATAAATTGTCAAGTTAATCAATAGTTTTTATTGATGTCAAAAATATATTTCAATTAACAATTTAGATAATTTTATTGTTGTGTAGGAGAATAGTTAGGAATTTTATTTTTTCTGTTAATTTTGTTAAATAAAAAATTCTAACGGGAATGTATTTATAATTTTCAAAACTATATGAGACAATTTGTATTTTAAACAAATCTTAAGAATATATTTATATTTTACCCAAAATTCAAACTTCAGTTTCTCTTTTTAATAACAAAAAAATAATTTTTTTAGCCTTTGTTGATGAAAAGAATAAAAAAGCTCTAAAGATTTGCTGATGAAAATGTATCACATCTTTCCTTTGATATATAGTTTATTGGTTTCATTGTAATCTGATAGATTAAAATAAAAATAAAAATTAAATGTGTAACAAAAAAATAAATGTAAATTAAATGGAAAATTTTAAATCTTACTAAATAAATGTAAATAAATGAAATTTTTTAATAAATGTTAATAAATGTGTCATGTGTTTTACACATGATCTAATTTTCTGTAAATTCCTAACAAAGTTCTAATAATATGGTTAACTATAATAAAATAATACTGTGAGGAGTGAACGGTTGACTTTTAAAGTTCACGGGTAAAATGTAAATTAGTCATAATTTAAAGGGATTTGCTGTAATTTATCCCTTTTAATTATTAGAGAAATTTTAATAATACCGTGGTGTTTTGGGAATGACTTTTTTGGGTTTATTTTCATCTGTAGTATTATTTATTTATTTATTTATTTTTACAGTTTTAGATTTCTAGATTCAACTTGACAGGACGAACCAGAAAATTATAATTTTAAAAAAAAAAACCAAAAACATTCAGAAAAGATTAAAAAAAAAAGGCCAAAATAAGCAATTTTTTTTGGACTTATTTTCATCTTTAGTGATTTTTTTTTTGGAAATTTTTTAATCATAATATATTTTTTAAATTCGTCTTGACATGACAAACGGGGAAAAAAAATGTCATATTTCAAAAATAAAAATTCATTAAAAATAAAAAAAATTCAAAAGAATAAGGTGGCTTTTTTTTTTTTTGCCAAAATGGGAAGCACTATAAAATGTCTTAGTGCACATCGTTATTTAGTTCACATCCTAATATTTTTGATTTTTGTCTTTTTACTCAAAACACACTACAATCTTCCTTTTTTACTCAAAGATACATAAAATAGATTTGAGTATCCATCATTGTTCTAAAAATCAGACTGGTGAGCGAATCAAAAAAGGGATCAGATGGACGGGTCACTAGTTCAACTATCGGGTCAAAGCGGTCAAACCGTAACGTCATAATTAATATTATATAATTAAAAAATATAACTATAAATTATAAATAAATAAAAAAATATATAAATACTCAAATAAAAATTGTTGCATAGTATTTATTAATAATATTTGATAAAGTCATAATTGATAAATAAAAAAAAAAAAGTCACTTGTTTTATAGAAATTAAAATTTTTAAACATTCTCGCCAAACAAATTGATTGAATGCTAGATTTTATTTTAGAGAGAAATAAGAAATAAAATTTTCAACTCTTCCTCCAATCAATATGTTTCAAATAATTTGATTGAATCTCACATAGAATTTTGTAGGTTCTTTTTAAAAAATCTTTTCCTATAAATAGGAATAGACTTTCATAATCTTCTCAGGCTTCCAATGAGACTCCTCCTTATGAGAGAAGACTCTTGAAGCAAGAATTTTGAGTCAAAATTTTGAAATATATTTATATATATATATATATATAAGAAAGAAAGAGAAAGAAAATAAAAGAAGAAAAAAAAGTTAACAACAAAATAATAAAAAAAAGGGGCCGACCCTCAAAACCCGGTGTGGGTCACCGGTTTTGCCGGTTCGACCGTTGGGCCTTCTGGTTTTGCTCCCACTCCAGTTTTAGGGGGTTCGCTGGACCGGAACAAGGCCCGATTCCTGATTCGACCAGCCAGTCCAGTCTGAGTTTCAAAACATTGGTATCTATTGCTAGCATTGAAGATCTTGGATTATGATCTTTTGAAAATATGTGATTGTCATGTTTGAATCTCACTTTAGTTAATTTTTGAATCTGGCTTGACACTGATTGTCTGAACATATTATTATTATACAACAAAATATAATCGAACAATTGATTTTTTTAATCAGCAAAAGAATGAAAACTTTATTAATAAAACCCACATACAATTTATGTGAATATTTATCAATAAAGGAGGCGTGAGTGCAAAGAGCATAGGTTCTCCTAGTTGAATAGTTATTAATATGTTCCAAGTAATTCTGCTGAACAAAATAATAAGTTCATACTTTTTATAATGAATAATTTTAACTCATTTGGACTTATTATGTCTATCTTTTATGTATGAATATTTAATATTTGATCAATCTTAATAATTTAAAAAAAAATAGTTTTGTTCGCATATAAATATTTAAATATTGTATAAATGTTTAACTCTGATTATTTAAACTCGTGATCAAAAAAATCATCATCGCAATGATTTTATGAACGAGGACAAAAAAAACAAAGAAACAAAAAGTCTTGTTTGTAAACAGTAATTTGTCTTTTTCAATGTTGTATTGTTTAATAAGAGTGTCATTCATGATGTGTAAATTTACATAATTGATTGATTTCAATGTTCTTTAAACGATAAATTTTCAAAGAAAATAATAGTATTTTAAGTTGAGGATAGAAGTACAATAGAGAAAAGAATTTATCTATATTATAATGAGAAAAAATGATGAAATGCACCTTTAGTTGTAAGGTCCTGTTATGGTGTGCAACTTACACCTTACACCTTATACCTTACACTTACACCTTTTGTGAAAAATTAAACTTTACACTTATACCTTTTTTGAGGTTGCACACCATATGCAACCCACTTACACTTTACACCTTACACTTACACCTTATACTTATACTTACACCTTACACTTACATCTTTTGTGTAAGTGGCACATGGTGTGTACTTGTACACTTAAGAAAACTCCTTAGTTGTAATCTTTGTGTCTTTGGTTATGATTTATTATATTATTAGTTATGACTCATTGTGATATTTGTTATAATATTATTTTGGTTGTGATCCATGAGTTTTTTTGTTATACATTATGAGATATTTGATTATAATTCTTTTTTCTTTTTTTATTTTATTTTATGTTTTTTAAAGTTATGACTCGTGTAAATTATGACATTTGTGGTAATCAAATCCACAAATGACATAACTCATATATAATATACGCCATAGCATTTATCATCTATATGTGATGGTGTGCATATAATATATTGTATTTTGATGTATATAGTGTTTTGTATTTTGATGTATGAATTCTTTGAATACACACTATCATTGTCCTTAATAATTATTTTATTTAAAGATATTATTGTAATATAGTGCATTTAGAAAAGGGAAAATTAGTTTAAGGTTTTTCTCCCATTTTTAATAATAGAAGAGATCCAAAATATTATTTTGTAATGTCTAAGGTCCCTCAACCCCCGACACCTATATATCATAGAGAAATTTGATTTCCTCAAATCAAACTCTGTTCTACACTTGGCTATCATCGAAGTTGAGAGCGTGCTCCGCCACTTCCGCCGTCATCTGGTTCTTACCGCCGCCTTCGTCCACCAGAGTAGAAAAGAAATCGTGGAGTTTCCTCATGTACCATTATAGAGAGAGAGCCTATCTCCTACATCACCCATGTTCTCTCTGTAATTGTGATTTTTTAGAGTAGAGAGCTAATCAATCATCTATTCCATTCCATTCACAACCTAGTAGTTCCATTGATGTCAATTTCAACCCAAAATGCCAATCAATCAAACCCCTCACTGCAACCCTCACTTTCCAGATCAAAATTCTCAAATCTCCTCTGCCAATACATCAAAATTCTCAAATCTCCACTGCACATTTTGTCTTAAAATTTACATCAAATTTTGATTGTGTTTAGTTAAAACAAAACGTAAAATATTATAAACGATTAAGGAGATAAATTAGGATTTTACAAAAATTGGAATAATGAAATTTTGTTTTCTACAATAATAGATTCTTCGATTTGTCTAGTGCATTTTTTTATTTATTTCAAAAACTACATTTTCTTACATTTTCGTCCTAAACACACACACACACATATATATTGTATTATATAATTCTTACATGCTTATCACGTGAAACAAAGTATATATTGGTAAAAAATAAAAATAATTTTTCTGTTTTACTCTCATTTCGTAGTCATATATTTGTTATATGATTAAATTTTATTAAAAACTTAGATATTTAACCATAAGTATATGGGATTGACTATTACAATTTTATATGTAAGAACTAAAGCAAGATTTGATTAAAAATATAAAAAAATGATTATTATAATTTTATACGTAAAGATCAAAGTAAAATTTAATACAAAATATAGAAACGCAAAGTTCACCCGAAAAAATGAAAAGTACCATCTTCCAAACACGACAGCTAACTTCTCCAAGTTGAACGATTCACAAACACACACAAACCAAAAAAAAAAAGAAAAAAGAGAAGCTTGAACTGCTAAAAAAAGTAGGCATGAAAAAGAGGAATCAGAGGAAAAAGAAAGTAGTCGATGATAGTGAAAAAGAAGAAGAAGAAGAAGACAAAGACAGAATCAGCAGTTTACCAGATTCCATTCTTCACGAAATCCTCTCTTCCATGGACGACCTCGCCTCCGCAATTCAGATCTGCGTGCTGTCAAAACGGTGGAGGTATGTTTGGACCTCCCTCCCCGACCTCCGCTTCGATTTCGATCAACTAGATGAGGTCAGAATGTCTCGTTTCAAACGCTTCGTCAATCAGGTATTGTCTCTCCGAGATAACAACTCCAATGTCTACAGATTCTGCTTCTCGTCCGGTTATCTTGTTGACCCATGCCTGTTCAAGAAATGCATATCTTACGCAGTTCGCCACAATGTTCAACAACTCCATCTCAACGCATGTGGCAACAATAGTATGCTTCTGGACAATCCCTTGCGATTTCCGGCATTAAAGACTTTGCATCTTAATCGTTTCGGACATGACTCTGCCAATTTCATCACTCAGACTGTTGGGAATTGTCCCAATTTGGAAATTTTGATTTTGGATTGCTTATACGTTAATTGTTTTAATATCACTGCCCCTAAACTTTGAAGTTGGAATTATGTTACGCTGAAGATTCTCTTGGACTGTATTATGAATCGGAGATTGTGATTTCAGCACGTAGACTGACTTCATTCAAGTTCGAAGGTCATGCTTCGCCTGTCTTTTCTCCGGCCAGCTTTCCCTGTTTGGACCATGTATATGTCGATGTGATCCCAATGTTTTATAGGTTTCAGCTTGCTTCAATCGTCAAGGAAAGGATGCCACTCAATGTGATCAATACGCTTGGACAGCTTCGAGAAGCAAAATCCGTTACACTGTCCTTGTCGACCCTTGAGGTAATTGATACTATTGACTGTATTGTTGAACCATCTCTCATGTGCTTTGGCTAAAAATAGGATTTTAAATAATATGTTATAAAAATTCATCACTGTTATTTGGTAAGTTCAAGATGTGATGTTATGCTGAGTTTCTCACATGCCACCTTCGTAATTTAGCCAACATGGCTGCAGTGAAATTGAAATTTGAAATTGTGCTTTTATCTCAAAGCGAAATCGCCACTTGAACGCATGCTTTTACACAAAAATCATATTGCAAATGGAACATGCAACATTGCCCTCGGTCACATGTGACCCCTTTTACGACAGTTACTGCTATCTGATGTCTTGTTTTTGAGGCCATCTGTTCGCAAATACCAGGAATTTCGCTGTATCTGTATCCGTATTGTATCGTATCCATATCCATGCTTCCTAGGGGCGGGTGGAAATTACAGTGGATGAATTGAAGGATGCTTTCTCCAGACTCCATTCAACATCATTGAACCAAACCCATCACATTGTCTAGGGATTAAAAAAGTCTTTTTTTAGCTAGGGTTTCACAGGGTGAACTCAAGGAATGATGGTAGCTTACATATATTGCTTCTTTGATGTCCATGAAGGGAATGCATCAGCAATTGATTGGTTCAGTCAGATTCTAGTTCTGGTGTCGATAGAAGTATGAGAATGACATGTGGACTGGAAGTCCTTCCTCAAGTGTCCAAGAGCTAGCGCTGTAGTAAATTCTTGCATTGATTTACCATTTTGATTCGTACCAAATTCTTATGCGGTGAAGCCTTGAGATATCACATTTGTTCTCCACCTTGATTACTGAAAAAAGGAATCGGATATACTAAAAGCCTTGTCTATTAGTTGTGCATCTTTTACAGCCTTCCACTTTCAGAGATGAAAAAATTTATTTGCCGAGCTTACTTCTAGCTTCCCCAATTTTGGAGTTATGAAGTTTGGTTGTTTAAGAAGTTCGAGATGCCAAAAAAAAATTTCCCCAGTCATCAACTTTGGGAATTTCTGTAGCTTTTGTAGTTTATTTTGTTTTTTTAAATTACATTCTGCATTTGACAATCGATTTTAAATTTCTATTTATTATCACTAGAATGTTAATGATATGAAAAGCCATAGTTATACTTCATTGAGTTGATTAAACTCTCAAACATAGCATAAAACAAGGAAAGACTCTAAGCTCAAATCTCATTGCTTGTCCAATAATAAATTATATCCATGTGTTTATTCACTCTTGGGGAGGAGTTTGGCCACACATGAGGTGCGGTGCTTCTTAGTTTATAAATTATAACTGCTTTTAGGAGTAATTGGCTCACCTTTGTGGACTAGGATGGCAAATAACTATCTTAGTAAACTGTTTGCTTTTGAAATTTTTTGAAATTAGTAATAAGATTGCTATGATACCCTTGGTAGTGCATTTCCATAGATTATGATGTTCCATCCAATTTTTACCAAATATTATAGTATGGTAGTCATTTAAATCAAATTGAGTAGTTACAAATAGTCATGCTGAATTCCGATTGTGGTATATCTATCGTAGATATTTGCTGCACTTCCAGCCTCATATATAACAATGTACAATTTGTTGTAGGCGTGCGGATCATATATAAAAATAAATAAGCACTCACCAACTACTACTTGTTATTGCCTAATTCTATCTTTAAATTGTCTTAGCTATTGAGTCCAAATTAATTTTCTGTTTTTATTTGTTTTGCATATGGTAAGGTTCTTGCAATGGATCCTGATTCTCTCAGAAGTCATCCTTCTCCATTTCACAAGTTGAAGCATCTACAGTTGACACGAGGAGGATCATCGTCGTCTTTATCTCTACCGCTAAATGTGATTAACTACTTGAGCCAAGGTTTATCATGTGGCGGAACCTTGGTTATGAATTTCTTCCCTAGGTAATAATTGATCCATTTTTATCCATGTTTGAAAGTTAAAATTTGGTACAAACTACCTTGTTCAACTTATGATCTAATCTTTACTTTGATTTTGTTTTTTTTGTTTTGTTTTTTGTGTCCTTAGGCGTAAATGGAAAGCATTCACAATGAAAAATGGTAAGTGTTAAGAATACTGATTAGCGTGCTCATTTGTCATGTCTATGAATCCTGTGCTTGTGATTCTTTTTCTAAAATTATATTTCTTTTTATTTTTCTTTTTGTAAATTTATTTTTTATTTTTTTTCTTCTTTCCTTGAATGCAATAAGTGGCAATAAATTGTCAACTCCATGCTTTAATACCATAGATTTCAAGCAGTCTGGTAATTATGAATGATTTATTGTTGGGAATTAAAAATGTTGGCAAACTTGATCATGTTACGTGATATCTTGAAGACGCATTATGATACAATAACAAAAAAATTCTACGGTAAAATATTTGCAAACATTGTAGAAACTTGGAAAGAACCTTCATGTAGATGACATGGAACATGTGAATATTTGTAGCTATCAAATTGTTTCATTAAGAAAAACCAAACTTTAGAATTGCAAGTAAATTTGAATCCAAAAATTTAGATTGGTTTCTATCAGGGAAAGTCTTTCATGATTTATAAGGTTCAAAAAATTTCAATACGTGGCTGAAATTTGATGGGTTTAGGGAGAGTGGAAAAATGGTGAAAGTGCTATAAGGTGTTAGGAGAACTAGGTTTCATTTTAGTTGCACAGAGCCTAAGGTTGAGACCGTCTTGACAAACATGAATCAACATTGATTTCCTCTTTCTACCAATAAATAAATAAATATACAATTAGTTATTTTAATGGAGTTTTCTTAGGTGTGCAACCCACAAAAGGTGTAAGTGGGTTGCACACCATGTGCCACTTACACAAAAGGTGTAAGTGTAAGGTGTAAGTGTAAGGTGTAAATGTAAGGTGTAAGGTGTAAGGTGTAAGTGAGTTGCACACCATGTGCAACTTACACAAAAGGTGTAAGGTGTAAGGTATAAAAGGTGTAAGTATAAGGTGTAAGTGTAAAGAATAAAGTGTAAGGTGTAAGTTGCACACCATAACCAAATCCTATTTTAATATACGTGATTTTATACATGTATAATGTAGTTGTATTGATATTTATTTATTTCATTTTAAACAGTGTATATTTTTATTTGTATATGCATGTATAAAATTATTTAATATTTAAATAAAAATAATATTACGATTCACAATTCAATATGATTCATGTTTCACTTATTTAGCAAATCGATTCTTGATTAGATTCATGATTTGACAACAATGGCCTGGGATACATGACAACATATTATTCGTCTCTATTATTTCTTTAATAATTAGTTCCTAAACTAATCATGAGTATCCATATAGACTATGAAGCACGGACACCTCCCCGAAGCCTACGTACGAGTGTCGGACACGGACACAAGTCAGACATGCTGTGGACAGGTGTTCGACACTCTCCCTAACGTGTCCTATTTTATTTTATTTTGAATTTTTCTAGTCGGACACGAGATGGATACGTGATGACACGTTTCAGACACACGCGAGGTGGATTGAAGAAGCCTAACTTGTTGGAGGGAGAGAGAGAGAGAGGGAAGAGATTGAAGAAGCCCTAACCTGTATCATGATGACACGTTTTTTGTCTCTCTGTTCTTCTTCTTTTCATCTTCTCTTTTGATTTCGTCTTCTCCTCTTCATTTCTTCTTATTCTCCTCCCTCTCTTGAATTCGTTTCTCTCTCCCCTGCCTCTTGTGATTTCGTTTCTCTCCCTTTTCTTGATTTCGTCATTCTTTTTTGTTTCCATTTTGTTCCCCTTTTTTTTGTTTCCTTTTTTTTCCCCCTTTTTTTTTTTTTTATTTCGTTTCTCTCCTTTTTTTAAATTTATTTATTTTTTTTATATTTTGTTTCTTTCCTTTTTTTATTTCCCCTCGCTTTTTTATTTCCTTTTTTCCTTGATTTCCTTTTTTTTTTTTCTCTCTGTTTCAAATAGGGGTTTCTATCCTTGTGTTTGTTGAACCTAAAATTCATAGAACAAATTATTTTTATTTGGAAAAAATTAATTTTTATTAAATTTTTTAGGCAATAAGTTTATTAATTTTATTATTATTGTAATTTTATAGGAACCGATTAGAGCTTTCTCTCTTTTGTATGTGCCCATCTATCTACTATTAAGTACTTATAATAAATAAATTAAATTATATATATTAAACGTGTTCCAGCGTGTCGTTTTCCTTATTTTTTGAAAATTTGCGTGTCCGCATGTCCATGCCGTGTCCCGTGTCCCGGTCCCATGTCCATGTCCAGGTCCCATGTCCATGTCCATGCATAATAGCATGTAGACATGATACAAAACAGTGACACAAAATTGGTGACATAGCATTTCTCCTAATAATTCCTTTTTACACCTCTGGCTCTTGGGGTCATTTTGTGTCGTGCAAATTGCGATTGGAGTATCTCAAGTAATAAATGTGTGTTGGTACATATCGTAGGCTGTGTTTGAACCCATACAATTTGAGTCTCTCTTACCCTGAACCTTCCGATTAGATGAAGTTATCAACGGTTAATCTCCAATTGATTTATGTACTGGGGCACAACATCAAGGCCTGTTTGATTAGCAGGATTAATAATGATGGAATTAACAATTTATGAGATTAGTGAAGGATTGGTTATCAGTTGGATTAGCGAGATACATAATGCTCACTTATTCTCGTCTGTTTTGTAGTATATGTGGATATGTATTTGTGGTATTAGTCATAGGATTACAAAATCCGTTAATTTTGTTGGATAGAATGGCCAATGAAATCTAATCCGAATAATAAAATTTGCAACCAAACAATGAAATGTGAATCTCATAGATTAATAATCCAAATTCTATGCTATAATACGTCCAATCAAACAAGCCCCAAGAGGATTGCCGTACTTGCTTACATATAAAATTAGTTTCAAGTTTTGGATGTAGATATTATTTTTAAAGAATCGTGCTTTAATTCATAGATATTATATTTCATGCTGTTATCACTGTGTGTGCATATCAATCTTTGTAAATCCTTCAAGTTCAGCTCCAAATAGTGAGTAGCCCCCAGTAGTTCTAGGGTAGTTCTAAATAGTTTTTAAGTAAACTGTAAGTGTGGGGTGGTTGAATTGCATGTAGTGAGAGATGTGGGTTATTGGTTTCTTGGTTGTGGAAGGAGCGGAATGCTAGATTATATCGGATAATTATAGGGACTCAAGAACTATTGTTGAACAGACTGAAAGGAATGTTAGAGCTTGACTTTGCTTACTCAAAGGTATTGCACACAATCAGCCGAACAGATGGTTGCGACATAAATGGAGGCTACTAGACTATTTGTGCAAATGGTGAATGCTACTTGTTATTGAGTTTGCCAATACATTGTATGGATTGTTGGGAACGCTTTTGTATTGGCATTTTCTATGTGTGTTCGGTTTGGCGATGTTCTTGGATGGCTCCATCCTCCAAGATGGTTTCAATACAAAGGTAGCCCCTTCTGTGGTGTATATATTTTGATATATCTAGTAGGTGCTTATTTTCACGGGGTAAAAAAAAAAGTTTCTTGGTGGTGTAATCACATGAATGGTTGTTTTGGAAGGTGGGTAGCAGTCATGTTCCCTTCTAATTGTGATGTATTTGCATTTGAGTTTGTATTTCATGGTTGTTCATATGATTTATGGGCTGGATCTATTTACACCCTGTAATTAATTTGTACTCTTACACCTTCCATAACTTTTTGTCATATTAATATTTTCTAAAGGGGTAAATTACACTACTTCTCCCAAGTAATGAGAAAATTGGATTGAGCTTCACCAATTTGATGTAATTACACTGGATTTGGATTCGCCACAGTAGCAATAATATAAATGGTTTAACAGGCGTAACAAAATTATATTTATTGAGAAATTATACTTATCGACGTCTTTATCTCTACTTCTAAATGTGATTAACTACTTGACCCAAGGTTCCCCATATGGCGAAACCTTGGTTATGAACTTCTTCCCTAGGTAATAATTGATCCATTTTTATTCATGTTTGTACCCTTTGAAATGCACATACCTTATGTAACTAATTTTAGAAAGTTAAAATTTGGTACAAACTGCCTTGTTCAAATTATGATCTAATCTAATCTTTACTTTGATTTTGTTTTTTTATGTCCTTAGGTGTAAATGGAAAGCATTCATAATGAAAAATGGTAAGTTTTAAGAATACTGATTAGCATTCTTATTTGTTATGTCTATGAATCTTGTGCTTGTGATTCTTTTTCTAAAATTCTATATCTTCTCTTTTCCTTTTTCTTTTTGTAAAATTATTTTTTAATTTTTTTCTTCTTTTCTTGAATGCAGTAAGTGGCAATAAATTGTCAACTCCATGCTTTAATATCATAGATTTCAAGCAATTTTGTAATTATGATGACTGATTCATTGTTGGGAATTAAAATGTTGGCAAACTTGATCATGTTACGTGATATCTTGAAGATGCATTATGATACTACAACAAAAAAATTCTAACATTTGCAAACATTGTAGAAACTTGGAAGGGACCTTCATGTAGATGACATGGAACTTATGAATATTGGTAGCTATCAAATTGTTTCAGTAAGAAACAACAAACTTTAGAGTTGCAAGTAAATTTAAATCCAAAAATTTAGATTGGTTTCTATAAAGGAAACTCTTTCATGATTTATAAGGTTCAAAAAATTTCAGTATGTGGCTGAAATTGGATGGGTTTGGGGAGAGTGGAACAATGGTGAAAGTGCTATAAGGTGTTAGGAGAACTAGGTTTCATTTTAGTTGCATGAAGCAAGAGCGGGGGAGGATGTGGAGGCGGGGGAGCCTCACACATAGAAGAGCCTAAGATTGAGACGGTCTTGAGAAGCATGAATCAATGTTGATTTCCTCTTTCAACCAATAAATAAAAGAATAAATGATTAGTTATTTTTATAAATGTGAGTTTACATATATATGTTGTGAGAATATATTGTGAGTCTTAGAAATTAAACTTAGAGTCCTATTAGAGACATGATTGTATTAGGGTCATGATAGTATTGTATTTGTATTTTCTTTTTGGTTTAGGAGTTAGGGCTATATATATTCTAAGGTCTTATTGTAATTGATACGCATTGAATATATGAGATATAAAAAGCTATTCAGAAATCGTACATGGTATCAGAGCCTTGTTCGAAACCCTAAGTCCACGCCTGTTGTTCGAAGTTGTCGCCGATTGTTCGAAGTCGTCTCTGTTCTTTGGTCTTCTTCACAGTCGCGACTTAGGGTTCGTGGGTCTCTACGGTTCGGGTCGTCGCGGCTTCGTCCTTCTGGTTCGCAAACTCAGTCCCTCTGGTTCGCGAACGTCATCACCGTGCTTCTGATTCAGGTTGCGATTGTCTTTCGTTGTCGTCCACAGCCATCGCGACTCACCTCGCGATCATCTTCAGCCATCGCGACTCCGTCCTATCTTTTGAATCTTCTCTGGTTCGTGATTTGTCGTTGGACTCGTGAAGTTGAGTCGCTACCATTGCTAGACTTGCGAGGTTGGGTTATAGCGACATCAAGTTGCCTTCTCTCTCTGTTTTGACTAGTGCTTGTCTCTCTGTTTCGACTGGTCCAGTTCTCTCTCTCTCACTATTATTTGATAATCTGGTGGTATAAATATATACCTCTCATATAAACTCTATTTTATTAAAAAAAATAAAAAAATGGACTTTTCTTTGGCCACTCAGTTATCTGTTATTGCATTTTAACCCTACAAAATTTTGGGTACACTTGAACCCTTTAGTTTTCTAGTTATTATGATGTCTCTGGCTTCGGATGAATGTGCTTACTGCCATCAAAGAGGTCATTGGAAGTATCATTGTCCCAAAAAGGGATGTTTGTCTGCTTTGTCTGTGTTTGCCTCATCTTCTCAGCAATTGCCGATTAAGTTTTGCGCTCCTCTTCTGAGTACTGTTCGGCCTCCCACCGATTCTACTATATTTGCTTCGGCTCCGGCTCCTGATCTTGACTTGGCTTCCTTGACTGCTCAGATTAGTCAGTTTCAACATACATTGTATACCTCTCAGCTATCTATGTCTGCCTCCATTGTTTCCCCTCTTCATTCAGGTTTGCTTGGGTCTTCTTCAGGTATTTTTTCGTCTGTCTAGCTTTTTGACTCTGGTGCCTCTCATCATATGACTCCCCATTTCTCCTTACTTCAAAATTGCACTCCTCCTCCTTTTCCTATTACTGTCAATGCTGCTAATGGGTCTAGTATGTCTGTTTTATCTGTTGGGTCTGTCCTATCGTCTGCCATGTTTGCTGTCTCTATTCCATCTGTTCTTTATGTTCCTCAATTATCTGTCAGTTTATTATCTATCAGTCAACTTGATGCCTCTGGTTTTGATGCTATCTTTTTCTCTTTTATCTGTTTTGTGCAGGATCGGATGTCTAAACAGCAGATTGGGATTGGTCGTAGAGTTGGGGACGTCTATGTGGTAGAAAGCTTGCATCTATCTTTGACAACCTCTCCGACTGCTTTTTTCTCTTTTCAGTTAGATTCTCTGTCCAGTCCTTTCTACCTGTGGCATTCTAGATTAGGGCATTTGTTTGCTGACCGCTTACAGTCTTTGGCTCAATTAGGTATCTTGGGAAAAGTTTCTCCTAGTGAACTTACTGAATGTCAAGGGTGTAAACTCGCCAAGATGACAGCCTTACCTTTTTGTAAAAGCACTTCTATATCTGATATACCATTTTCTTTAGTTCATACTGATGTTTGGAGCCCTTCTCTTATTCTTACCAAAGGGGGTTCTGCATACTATGTATCATTTGTTGATGACTGCACCCATTACACTTGGGTTTATCTTATGACTCATAAGTCCGATTTCTATTAGATATACCGTACCTTTCAGTCTATGATTACTACACAGTTTGGGTCTACTATTAAAGTGTTACGGTCTGACTTCGGTGGGGAATATTTTAAAACTGAGTTTTGTGAGTATTTGGCCAATTTGGGTACCATTCACCAAACTTCCTGTACAGATACACCTGCCTAAAATGGTCGCGCTAAGCGTAGACACCGTCATCTCCTTAAGACAGCTAGGTCTCTTCTTCTCTGCCTCGATTAAACTCTATTTTGGGAAAAGCGGTTCTTCTTCTTTCTTCTCAATTGCATGCCTACTCCCATTCTTTCTGGTCGATCTCCTTATGAGGCTTTGTTCTCCCAACTTCCTAACTACTCCCTCCTTCGTGTGTTTGGGTCTGTTTGTTTTGTTCTTCTTTCCCGCAAAGATAGGACCAAACTTAGTGCCCGGTCTGTCCTCTGTGTCTTTTTGGGTTATAGCCCTACTCAGAAAGGCTATCGGTGTTACGACCTTGTTTCCCGTCGTCTTTATGTCTCCCGTCATGTTTCTTTTCTCGAACGTCTGCCTTACTTTCAGCTCCCTCCTGTCACTGCTCTAGTTTCAAAAGAGGATTTGGTTCACATTGACCCATTTTCTTCTGAGTTACCGTCTGATGAGTACATCTCCATAGTTCCTTATGAGCTTGTTTCATCTTCTCCTCCTACTTCACCTCTAGCTACTTCTCCTCCTTCAGTTTGTTCTCCTCCTCCGTTGTTAGTTTATTCTCGTTGCAAGGCTCCTCCTCCGCTAGTTGTCTCTACCCCTACTGTTGATCCTCCTCCTGCTGCCGACTCTGATCCTGTTGCACACCGATATCCTACTCGAGCGCGTCATCCTCCAAACAGGTTAGGTTGGTCTAATACATGTTTTTCTGCTTCCTATTGTACTTTTTTGTTGCTATTCACTCTTTTTCAGAACCTCAGTCTTACAAAGAGGCATGTTAGGAGCCTCATTAGGTTCACACTATGGAAGATGTGTTGTCTGCTCTACAGAAAACTAGTACTTGGGAGCTGATTCCTTTACCTGCTGGTAAAAACTTGGTTGGTTGCAAATGGGTCTACAAAGTCAAGACTCATTCTGATGGGTCTCTTGAGTGCTACAAAGCTCGTCTGGTTGCCAAAGGTTTCTCTCAGGAGTGGTATTGATTATGAAGAAACATTTGCTCCTGTTGCCAAGATGACTACAGTCCGTACTTTGATCTCTGTCGTTGCTATTCATTCTTGGCCTCTTTATCAGATGGATGTTAAAAATGCTTTTCTTAATGGCCATCTCACTGAAGAGGTTTACATGCGTCCTGCTCCTAGTCTTCCCCATTCTTCTGGCCAAGTTTGTCGTCTTCAGCGTACTTTGTATGGTCTGAAGCAGTCTCCTCGTGCTTGGTATGATCGCTTTCAGACTGCTATTACCGAGCTTGGGTTTCATTGTTCTGCTTCCGACTTTGCTTTATTTCTGAGACATACATCGGCTGGTTTTGTTGCTCTCTTACTCTATGTGGATGATATGATCATCACTGGCTCTAACTCTTCTGCTATCTCTGAGGTCAAGCAACATCTCTTTCGCACCTTCCAAATGAAAGATCTGGGTCCATTACGGTATTTTCTTGGTATTGAGGTTGCTTATTCTCCAAAGAGTTATTTTCTGTCTCAGGCTAAGTATGATAATGAAGTCATTCACTGTGTTGGTCTTACCAATACTAAGATTTCTGATACACTTATTGAGCTTAATGTGAAGCTTAATTCTACTGATAGTGTCCCTCTGGATGATCCTACTTTATATCGCGAGCTTGTGGGTTGTTTAGTTTATCTGACGGTCACTCGCCCTGATCTTGCTTATATTGTTCATGTGGTTAGTCAGTTCGTTTCTACTCCTTGCTCTACCCATTGGGCTACTTTGGTTTGCATTATTTGCTATCTCAGGGGTACCATATTTCAAGGCGTACTATTGTCCTCTACTTTCTCTTTGGACCTGGTAGCCTATGCTGACTCTGATTGGGTTGGTGATGTTACTGATCGCAAGTCTACGTCTGGTTTCTGTATGTTTCTTAGTGATTTCTTGATCTCTTGAAAAAGTAAGAAACAATCAGTCGTTGCCCGCTCTACTGCCGAAGCTGAGTATCGTGCTATGGCTCATGCCACTGCTGAGATTGTTTGGTTTCGTTGTCTTTTGTTTGATTTGGATGTCTCTTAGTCTTCTCTGACCTCTCTCTATTGTGACAACCGTAGTGCTGTTCAGATTGCCCACAATACTGTCTTTCATGAGCGGACAAAACACATTGAGATTGATTGTCACTTTGTTCGCCAATATCTGCAGTCTGCCTCTATCTCGTTTCCTTTCATCCCTTCAGCTTTGCAACTTGCGGACTTCTTCACCAAGACTCACACTACTGCTCGGTTTCAGTTTCTTCTTAGCAAACTCTCCGTGTTTTATGCTAAAACACCTTGAGTTTGAGCGGGAGTGTGAGAATATATTGTGAAATATAAATATATTGTGAGTCTTACAAATTAAATTTAGAGTCCTATTAGAGGCATGATTGTATTAGAGTCATGATAGTATTGTATTTGTATTTCCTTTTTGGTTTAGGAGTTAGGGCTATATATATTCTAAGGTCTGATTGTAATTGATACGCATTGAATATATGAGATACAGAAAGCTATTCAGAAATCTTACATATATATAATGCAGTTGTTTTGATATTTATTTATTTCATTTAAACACTCCATATTTTCTTATTTGTACATGCATGTATAAAATTATTTAATATTTAAATAAAGCAAATCTTATGATTCACAATTCGATATGATTCATGATTCACTTATTTAGCAAATCGATACTTGATTAAATTAATGATTTGACAACAATGACCTGAAATACATGACTAGATATTATTCGTCTCCAGTATTTCTTTAATAATCATTTCCAAACAAGAAACTAATCATGAGTGTCCATATAGACATGATACAAAATAGTGACAAAAAATGGTGACACCTAATAGTTCCTTCTTACACCTGTGACTCTTGGGGTCATTTTGTTTTGTGCAAATTGCGATTGTAGTATCTAAAGTAGTAAATGTGTGTTAGTGCATATCGTTGGCTGTGTTTTAACCACTAAAGTTTGAGTCTCTCATAACTGAACCTTCAAATTAGATGAAGTTATCAGCGGTTAATCTCCAATTGATTTATGTACTAGGGCACAACATCAAGTGCCTGTTTGATTAGTAGGATTAATAGTGAGGGAATTAATAATTTATGAGATTAGTATAGGATTGGTTATCCAACTAGATTAGCAAGATACATAATGCTCTCTTATTCACGTTTGTTTTGTAGTAAATATGGATATGTATGTGTTATTAGTTGTAGGATTAAAAAATTTGTTATTTTGTTGGAACTTGATGGCCAATTGTATGAGGAGAATCTCAAAGGAAGTGCTTGGAGAGTTGAAAGGAATGAGACCCAACTCTAGGAAAACTTGGTGGTGGAGGGAAGAGGTTCAAGCGGTAGTTAAGGCAAAAAAAGAGTGCTTTAAAAAGTGGCAGAATGATAGAACTGAGAAAAACTTTAAGAGTTATAGATTGGCTAATAAAGAGGTCAAAAAGTAGTGAGAGAGATTAAGTTGAAAACTTATGATGACCTATACACTAGATTAGATAGTAAGGAGGGAGAGAAGAGGGTATACAAACTTGTTAAGACACTGGTAAGACTAGACAAGACAGAATTAGGAATGAGTGTATTCGAAAATGGGTAAGAGTAGCACCGATAGAAGATAAGTTGAGAGAAAATCGATTGAGATGGTTTAGTCATATTCAACGGAGACCAACAGAGGCAGTAATGAAGAGATGCGATGCTGTAACGGTAGATAAAAGTGTTAGGGGACGGGGTAGACCTAGATTAACATTGACGTGATTAGGGACATGTATGAAGGGGTGGTGACCACTATTAGATCGCCAGCTGGAGAGACAAATGAATTTCCTATCACTATAGGGTTACACCAAGGATCTACCTTATGTCCTTATCTTTTTGCTTTAGTTATGGACAAGTTGACGAGAAATATTCAGGATGACATGCCATGGTGTATGCTTTTTGCAGACGATATTGTGCTAGTAGATGAGACTAGAGAAGGAGTTTACACAAAGTTGGAGATTTGGAGAACAACTCTTGAATCTAAAGGATTCCGGATAAGTAGAACTAAGACAGAGTACATGGAGTGTAAATTTAGTAACAGTAACAATGAAAGCAGAGGAGAAGTGAAGATCGAGAACCAACTGCTTAAGAGTGAACATTTTCGTTATTTAGGATCGATTATCACAACAACGGGAGAGATTGATGCAGATGTGGCCCATAGGATTAAGGTGGGATGGTGTAAGTGGAGAAGTGTGTCTGGGGTATTGTGCGATAAACAAATACCCACTAGACTAAAAGGTAAGTTCTATAGGACGGCTATTAGACCAGCTATGTTGTATGAGACAGAGTGTTGGGCAACCAAGAAACAACATATAGATAAGATGAGTGTGGTTGAGATGAGGATGCTAAGGTGGATGTGTGGTAAGACTAGACAAGACATAATTAGGAATGAATGTATTCGGAAATGGGTAGGAGTAGTACCGATAGAAGATAAGTTGAGAGAAAATCGATTGAGATGGTTTGATCATATTCAACGGAAACTAACAGAAGTAGTAGTGAAAAGATGCGATGCTGTAACGGTAGATAGAAATGTTAGGGGACGGGGTAAGCCTAGATTAACATTGGCTAGCGTTATAAATAAAGATATGAATCTACTTAATTTGACTAATGAAATGGCCTTTGATAGGGCCGCGTGGAGAAGAAGGATTCATGTAGTCGATCCCATTTGATGGGACTTAAGCTTTGTTTGGTTTGGTTTGGTTAGAATGGCTAGTGAAATCTAATCCAAAAAATAAAATTTATAACCAAACAATGAAATGTGGATCTCATAGATTAATAATCCAAATTCTATGGTATAATACGTCCCGATCAAACAAGCCCCATAAGGATTGTCATGCTTACATATAAAATTAGTTTCAAGTTTTGGATGTAGATATTATTTACAGAATTGTGCTTTAATTCATAGATATTTTGTTTTCCAATATTATTTCATGCTGTTATCACTGATTGTGCAGATCAATCTTCCAAATCCTTCAAGTTCGGCTCCAAATAGTGAGAAGCCCCCTGTAGTTCTAGGGTAGTTGTAAATAGTTTTTAAGTAAACTGTAAATATGGGATGGTTGTAAATGTGGGTTATTGGTTTCTTGATTGTGGAAGGAGCAGAATGCTAGATTATATCGGATAATTGCGGGGACTCTAGAACTATTGTCGAAGAGATTGAAACAAATGTTAGAGCTCAACTCTGCTTACACAGAGCCTGACAGATGGTTGCAAGGTAAATGGAGGCTACTAGACTTTGGGTTCGTTTGATTTGAATTTCTCAAAAAATTTTGGAAAAATTTCTCTACAAATGAGTTTTCAGGAAAACTCAAACCAAACAAATTTACTAAATGCGACCTATTATTGAGTTTGCCAAAATATCTTATGAATTAATGGGAATGTTATTGGTTTTGTATTGGCATTTTCTATGTATGTTGGTTTAGTTGATGTTCTTGGGTGGCCCCATCCTTGTAGATGGTTTCCACCCGTTTGTTAATTATATATTTAATTAAAAAGTCAAAAAGTTATTATAAGTTGTTACATCATTCTCTCTATTTTTCTGTACATCTTTTCATAAAGTTAAAAAGTTATTAAAATAACACGTTTCTAAACGAGTAAATGTATGATATATATTGCGATTGCAATATCTCTTAGATTCAGTTCAATAAGATAAGCTGCAAAATTAATTCCAGAAAAAGCTCAGTAAAGCTAAAATTAAATAAAAATAGTAGAATTTTTTTGGCTTATTTTGACCTTTTCAAAAAAAAAAATTTAATTGTAGAATTTTTTTTTTACTCGTTAGATTTGCATATACAAAACGGATCAGAAAAGTAAAAAAATTGATAAAGGCTTAGAATGTTTTTTCTTAGTGTTGATTTTTGTACAAAAGAAAAGAAAAAAGAAAATCTGAAAAAATTGATCAGAAAGTACAAAAGATTTAAACAAACACCCTGAGAGTACAAAAGAAAAAAAAAAAAAAAAAAACCTGAAAAAATTGATTTTTGTGAGTGTTGCGAAACACCCTGAGGAAAAAGAAAGTCACATTTTTAAACAAACATACGTTTGGTTTGAATTTATAGAGTGATTTTGGAAAAAAATTTTTAGAAAATTTGTTTGGTTTGTAAATTTTTTAAAACAATTTTTAAAATTACTTTCTCTCTCTTACCTATCAATCAATCACTTTTTCTCTCTACTCTCTCATTCTCAATCACTTTTTCTCTCACACACATCTAGTCAATTATAACAAAACATCAAATCATTACAAATTCTCAAACTCTAAAACTACTTTCAAAATACATAACCAAACAAGTCAAAAAAATTTCTAAACTCTTTCTCCCAAAACAATTTTCAAAAACTACTCTCTCAAAAACAAACCAAACAAGCCTCCATGTTTGGCGAGATTTAAAATGTTTTTTCTTAATTTTGTTTTGAGTAAAAAAGGCTTAGAATTTTTTACTTTTTCAGTCTATAAAGGTTTGAAAAGTTATATATATATATATATATATAAAGAAGTTAACTATGAACAAAAAAAAAGAAGAAAGATTTACTTAAAATATGAATTGTTTTTTATAATTTTAAAAATTATATCCCCTCGTTAGGTTTCAAATTACATAATATATTACACATTTTATTAATAAATTATCAAGTCAATTAATAATTTTTATTGATGTCAAAGATATATTTTGATTAACAATTTAAATAATTTTATTGTTATATAGGAGAATAGTTAGGTATTTTATTTTATTTTTTGTTAATTTTGTTTAAAAAAAAAATTTAACGATACAATATTTATCATTTTCAAAAACACATGAGACAAGTCGTATTTTAAGTAAATTTCAATAATGTATTTATAATTTTACCCAAAATTCAAACTTCAGTTTGAATTTTTAATAACAAACAAATAATTATTTTAGCCTTTGTTGATGAAAAGAATAAAAAAGCTCTAAAGATTTGTTGATGAAAATATATCACATGTTTCCTTAGATATAGTTTATTGGTTTCATTGTAATACGATAGATTAAAATAAAATCAAATGTATAACAAAAAAATTAATGTAAATTAAATGGAATTTTTTAAATATGCCAAAATAAATGTAATTGAAATGAAAATTTTTAAATGAAATTTAATAAACGTATCATGTGCTTTATACATGATCTAATTTTTTGTAAATTCCTAGCAAAATGTTAACTGTAATAATATAATACTGCAAGGAGTCGACAGTCAACATTTGAAGTTTAGGGATAAAATATAAATGAGTCATAATTTAAAGGTCTTTATTGTAATTTACCCCTTTTAATTATTAGAGAAATTCCATTTAAACACCATAAAATGTCTCCATACACATTGCTAATTACTTCACACCTTTAATATTTTAAATTTTTTATTTTTTTACTTAAAACACACTACAATCTTCATTTTTTACCCTAAGACACATATAATAGATTTGAGTACAGATCAGTGTATTGTCGATATTGAAGATCTTGGATTATGACTTCTGGAGATATATGATTGTCACATTTGAATCTAACTTAATTTTTCAAATTTGGCTCGACATTGGTTGTGTGAACATATCATTATTATACGACAAAACAAAATTGAACAATTATTATTTTTTAATTAGCAAAAGAAGAAAATTTTTAGGAAAATTTACCCATAAATCCTATTTTCTGAAAAGTTGAACCATTTAATCCTAAAAGTTTTCTTATGCACCATTTAGTCCCATTTATTTTGGTAATGTTATTTATTTAATTTTGACTATTTTGCAGATTACAGTAATACCCTTTTTATAGAATGTTTGTTTCCTAAGAATCTACAACATCATATAAACATATACATCAAACATCACTAAAAAAAATATACATCAAACATCAATATATACATTATACATCACTAAACAAACAAACATTCCACAAACATACACATCAAACATCAACATATATTTTTATGGAGATTTGCGTCTTTGTAGAGTAGAACATTACTCTCTCTTTCTCTCTCTCTATATATGCAACACACCCACTAATCCATCACTGTTCTGCAAATAAGCCGATCTTTGTCACCATTATAATTGCTCTTCTTCTCTGTTTTTAGACCAAGAACTCGCAAAGGGTTTTGTGGAAAGGTGAGTTGTGGATAGAAGATTTATGTTGTGGATCATCTGGATCTCGCGATTGGAGCAACGGAGAAGGGCGGAGGAGTAGCGGCGGAGGAGCGACGCTGAGAGAGAGAGAGAGAGATATCCCCAGACGCCGCCGATCTTGCCGGACGATTGCCGTAGAGACTGCAATTCTTCATCTTCGGTCGTCGACGGCGGTGACTTCGACGGAGATGAAACTCAGATCTGGCGGTGGTGGTGGATCTAGATCTCGCGGTTGGAGGAGCGGATGAGGGTGCGATAGTCTTCAGGATGAGGGTATGAGGTTCACATGTTGATGATTTTAGGGTTCACATGTTGATGATTATATTACATAAAAACCCTATAAAAATTTGATAAATCGGAATGTTTGATATTCACATATTGATTATTAATGTTGGTGATGTTTGATGTTTGATGATATTTTTTAAAAGTTTGATGTTGTTGATTTTTTTTATGATGTTTTGTTGATGTTTGATAATTTTTTTATGATGTTTTTTGATGAAATTTTTTTTAGTGATGTTGGTGATGTAGTTGATGATGTTTGATGATATTTTTATGATATTGATGATTTTCGATGATGTTTTTTTAGTGATGTTGTTGATGGTGATGTTGTTGATGTTGTTGTTGATGGTGATTTTCGATGATGTTTTTTAGTGATGTTGGTGATGTTGGTGATGGTGATGTTGTTGTTTGGTTTTTAGTGATATTTTTATGTTTTTTTTATGATGTTTGATGTTCTTTTTCTGTTATTTTTTTTATTTTTATTTTTTTAATGATTGCCTATAACCGTAATTCTACATTACTGCATTACTAAAATTGCCCATCACTCTTGCAAGTAGCGTACACAACGTTTACGGCCTAATTTGTCATTTTACATTTAATGGGACTATTCGGTTTACAAGAAAACATTTGGGACTGTTCAGTGTATAAGTTAGTAAATTGGGATTTATTGGTGCATCACCCAAATTTTTATTGATGAAACTAACATACAATTTATATAAAAATATATCAATAAAGGAGGAGTGAGTGCAAAGAGTACAACTTAGCTTCACCTAGTTGAACAGTTATTAATATGTTCTAATTATTTCTGTAGAACAAAATAAGTTCATACTTTTTATGATGAACAACTTTAATTCGTTTGGACTTATTATGCTCAGCTTTTTATATATAAATATTTAATATTTGATCAACCTTAATAATTTAAACAAAATAGCTTTGATCACATATGAATATTTAAATATTATGCAATTGTTCAAATCTAGTTATTTGAATGTGTAACGACCAAAATCATCCACCCAATGACTTTATGAGTGAGGGTAAAAAAAAAAAAACATACAAAGTCCTGTTTATAAGTAGTTAATTATCCTTTTCATTGTTGTATTGTTTCAAATCAATAATCATAGTGTTATCCATGATGTACAAATCTGCAAAATCGATTGATTCTAATATTCTTTAAACCTTAAATTTTTAAATACAGTCACTATGTTTGATTTGGAATTTTCAAAAATAATTTTCTAAATTTTTAATTTGTATTTTTATATTTTTAGTATTTTTTAAAATAATTTAATCTTTTTTTTTTCTTTTTTCTTTTTTATACTTTTTAGATCCACTTAATTTTGACAATGTACGGAATCTTTGTATTTTTTTATTTTTGATAATTTAAAAAAAATTCAAAAAAAATTATATTTTGTAAGTGTGTCCAGATTAAATGTATCTAAAAATAATAAAAAAAAATTGTCTAAAATATTAAAAAAATCACAGAAAAAAAAACTTAATTTTCAAAAAAACAAAGTAAACCAAAGAGTGTGAATAATGTTTTAAGTTGGGAATAGAATTATAATGGAGAAAAAAAAATGCGGTAAAGTAATTGATAATGAATAATATTATGAACGTAGCATGTTAGATTATAATAAAAAATATGATTAGTGTTGAGAGATGGTAAAAACAACATCATTTATATAATTATATGGGGAAATTATATGGTTGGGGTGCGTGTCATATGCACCCCTAGTTATGATCTTTGTGTATTTGGTTATAATTTATTATATTGTTAGTTATGACTCATTGTATATTGGTTATAATATTATTTTGATTGTGATCCATGAGTTTTTTGTTATACATTATGTGATGCTGTGTGATTAGTTATTTTTTTTAGTTGTGACTCGTGTAAGATGTAATAATCAAATTCACAAATGATGTAATTTACATATAATACACATCATAACATTTCTCATCTATATGGATTGTGTACATAGAGTAATGCATGAATTCTTTGAATACACCATTTGTTGGAAAAATGGTTTAATATAGGCATATTTTTTAGCCCAAATTTGAGTGGGCCCCAAACGTCTTTTGGGGTAAGTCCAAAGAAATGAAGTGTTCCATGCCGCATGGCAAGTCACACGGTAAAGACAAAACGTCAAAACCATTTATGAGTGAATGGGAAGTTGACGTCGTTTTCGGGTCTAACATTAATTTTTAGATAAAATTCAGTTGAATTTTTTCAATAAAAATTATTGTGGGAATTTAATTTAAATCTAAATTTAAATTTTGGATTCCTAAGTGGTTTCCTAAAGTTTGAACCTATTCTTTTATTGATTAAACTATTCAAATAGTTTAATATATATATTCCAAACAGTTTTAAAAAACTTTTCCACCATTGGTTTTATTGATTAAACTATTCAAATAGTTTAATAATAAAATTCAAACAGTTTTAAAACTATGTCACCAACGGATCTTTTTCAAACACTTTGAAAATTTGATCTTTGCAATAGTCAGATCACTATTTAACAGTTATCTGTTTGAATAGTGTGTGCACCTATTCACTTTAATTTGATACCTGGTCGGGGTCAGGTTTTTGCCTGTAAATTCAGCCCATTTTTTGCAGTCTTGTATATGAAAAAATCTGTCTGAATTTTATTTCTCTTGCTGTCCAGATTTTTCTATTTGTATTAATTCTTCATATTAGTTTTAGAATAAGTTTTCAGAGAGTTAGAACGCAGGTTTGGTTCGTCGTACAATTTGTTTTGGAATGCTACTATAAATTGGTTAAGATCATTGTATTCTGGGAGATAGACGCCACTCAACCGTAAGCACCGTAGCGGGGTGAATCTGTCTTAAGGACAGAGTGTCACACACTCGACTTGGTCTTTTAATTTTTAATTCGGTTCGATGAATAAATTCAGTATGTTATTTATTTATTTGTTCGATTTTGTTTCAATTTATTTTATTTACACAGAAGATTGTTCTAACAATCTTAAGACAGACTCGAATTATTTTGTTCACAGAATTTTTTGTTTGTTTTCTTTTCTCTTTCTTCTTTTAAGAAAATTATTTTCTGTGGATTTACAAAATAATATTCTGGTTGAAAAAACAAATAGTGATTATATGTTATTTGACAGATAGTAGTAATATACTATCTATTTTCTTTGACAACTAGTAGTAAAATAATGGTGTCATTAACAAATTTAGAATGTATTTTTGTGGAATTTTTTCAGAAATTAATTTTGGTTTTTAGAAATTATTTTTTGAGTTTTCATTAATTAAAATTCTGTTTCAGTATTTTAATTATTGAAGTGAAATAGAAATTTAATTTTCTGTGTGGAATTAATTTGGTTAAATAAAATTTTATTTTATTTCCAAATTAATTGAAAAATAAAAGTTCCATTCTTGTTTCTTTTATTTTTAACAGAATTTAATTATGTGAATTTGGATTAGTTTTCTGTGTAGTATAAATTCTAATTATAATTTTGTTTTATAATTTAGAATTAATGGCTATTGAAACAAATGCTCAAACAAGTACTACTGTGGTGGCTGCAATGACGCCAATCCCCTCTCCTATTGTGACAGTACCGGTAAGTCACGTTGAAAAGTCAGAGAAGTTTTCAGGAACTAATTTTAAAAGATGGCAACAGAAAATGTTGTTTTATCTTACAACTCTGAACCTGGCTCGTTTCCTCCGTGAGAATGCTCATGTTTTGAAAGAGGATGAAATTGACCGGCAAGTGGTTGCTGCAGTTGATGCCTGAAAATATGCCGATTTCCTTTGCCGGAACTACATCTTGAACGGACTTGATAACACATTATACAACGTCTACAGTCCTATCAAGACCGCAAAAGAACTTTGGGAGTCGTTGGAGAAAAAATACAAAATGGAAGATGCTGGCTCAAAGAAATTTGTGGTTGGTAAATTCCTAGACTTTATAATGGTTGATTCTAAAACTGTGATCAGCCAAGTTCAAAATCTCCAAGTCATTCTGCATAACATTCACGCAGAAGGCATGTCTCTCAGTGAATATTTCCAAGTTGCAGCCTTAATTGAGAAATTACCACAAGGCTGGAAGGAATTCAAAAATTACCTCAAGCACAAGCGCAAAGAAATGTCTTTAGAAGAATTAATTGTGCGTTTGAGGATTGAGGAAGACAACCGCAATTCTGAAAAGTGGGCTGGTAAGCATCTTATGGAGTCTGAGGCAAATGTGGTGGAACATGCTTCAAAAACCAATAAATGAAAGTCTTCTGAAGAAAGTTCATCACATGGCTCTAAAGGGGGGGAAAATAAAAAGTACAAGTTTAATGGCAAATTTTACATCTGTGACAAAGAGAGACATCGGGCCAAAGATTGTCGTAGCAAAGGCAAAAGCAAAGGAAGAACAAGCAAGAAGCCTGCTCAAGCCCGTATGACCGAAGTGGACAATATTTCCAATGGTGTAGATGATATCAATCTTTCTGCAGTTGTTTCCAAGGCAAATCTTGTCAGAAATCCTAAAGAATAGTGGGTGGACATTGGTGCTACTCGCCATATCTGTGCCGACAAAAAGATGTTCACATCTTATTTTACAGTAGACAATGATGAACAACTTTTTATGGGCAACTCATCAACTTCCAAAGTTGAAGGACAAGGGAAGATTGTTCTCAAGATGACATCTGGAAAGGAACTCACTTTTAACAATATGCTGCATGTACCGAACATTCGCAAGAATCTTGTTTCCGAATCTTTGTTGATTAAGAATGGGTTTAGGCTAGTATTTGAGAATGATAAATTTGTACTTACTAAAAATGGGATGTATGTAGGAAAAGGTTACATATCTGATGGCCTTTTCAAGTTAAATGTAATGACCGTTGTACCCTCAGTTATTAATAAAAATACATCTTCGTCTTACTTGCTTGAGTCTTCAAATTTATGGCATGGTAGAGTAGGATATGTTAATTATGGATCTTTACATATATTAATTAATATGGAATGTTTACCTAAATTTGACATTGATTCAAATCATAAATGTGAAATTTGTGTTGAGGCAAAATTATTTAAAACTCCATTTCATTCAATTGAAAGAAGTACGGAACCACTTGAATTAATTCATAGTGACATATGTGATTTTAAATTAATTCAAACTAGAGGTGGGAAAAAGTGTTTTATCACTTTTATAGATGACTATACTAGATATAGTTATGTTTCTTTAATTCAAACCAAGGATGAAGCTTTGGAAACTTTCATTCGATATAAGAATGAAGTTGAAAATCAACTTGGTAAGAAAATCAAGAAAATTAGAAGTGATAGAGGTGGTGAATATGAATCACCTTTTGGTGAGTTTTGTAAAGAACATGGAATAATTCATCAAACCACCGCTCCTTACTCACCTTAGCAAAATGGAATTGCTGAAAGGAAAAAAAGGACTTTAAAAGAAATGATGAATGCCATGTTAATAAGTTCTGGATTACTTTAGAACTTGTAGGGGGAAGCAATACTTTCTGCAAATTATATTTTAAATAAAGTACCCCGAAAGAAAGTGAATCAAACACCTTATAAATTGCGGCATAGAAGAGTACCATCCTACAAATGCTTAAAAGTGTGGGGGTGTTTGGCTAAAATGGTTATTCCTAGTCCTAAAATGACTAAGATAGGTCCTAAAACCATTGATTGCATTTTCATTGGTTATGCCAAGAATAGTAGTGCATATCGGTTTTTGATTCATAAATTAGAACATTTCGAAATGCACGTAAATGCTATTATTGAATCTCGGAATGCATCTTTCTTTGAACACGTATTTCCAAATAAGACTGGACAAGAGACTAGTAACATTAAAAGATCTCATGATGCTATTACTAGTCAAGATCAAAAACATGATGAAGAATAAGAGTTAAATCAAAATGAGACAGAGGAACTTAGGCGTAATAAACATGCTAGAACCTTAAAATCTTTTGGTCCAGATTTTCTAACATTTTTGTTAGAAAATGAGCCTTTAACTTTCAAAGAGGCTATGTCCAGTCCTGAGGCTCCTTTATGGAAGAAGCTGTCAATAGTAAAGTTAAATCCATCTTACAAAATCACACTTGGAAATTAGTGGACTTGCCACCAGGTTGTAAACCTATTGGATATAAGTGGATTTTCAAAAGGAAAATGAAAGCGGATGGACCAATTGACAAATACAAGGCAAGACTTGTGGTCAAAGGATTTAGACAAAAAGAAGGTCTAGATTATTTTGACACATACTCACCGGTTACTAGAATAAGATCCATTAGAATGCTAATTGCCATTGCATCTCTATATAATTTAGAAATTCATCAAATGGATGTGAAAACCGCTTTATTAAATGGTGAGTTAAATGAAGAAATTTACATGGAACAACTAGAAGGTTTTTCTGTTCCAGGAAAAGAAAAAAAAGTGTGTAAATTGGTTAAATCATTATATGGTTTAAAACAAGCGCCAAAGCAATGGCATGAGAAATTTGACAAGGCAATGATGTCAAATGGATTTAAAATTAATGAGTGTGACAAATGTGTTTATATTAAAAACACAGACAAATGTTATATCATTGTATGTCTTTATATAGATGACATGCTCATCATAGGTAGTAATAATGACATGATTAAAACTACCAAGAAAATGTTGAATAAACATTTTGACATGAAAGACATGAGCATTGCTGATGTAATTCTTGGTATGAAAATTACCAAAATATCATAAGGATATGCTTTGTCATAATCTCATTACATTGAGAAAATACTTGACAAATTCAGCAAAGATAATGATCATCTTGCTAGAATACCTGTAGATGTTAATTTGTATCTTTCTAAGAATGTACAGAAAAGTATTTCTCAATTAGAGTATGCTCAAATTATTGGAAGCTTAATGTACTTGATGAATTACACTCGCCCAGATATAACTTATGCAGTAAGTAAATTAAGTAGATATACGAGTAACTCGGGAGTAGAACACTGGAAAGCAATTATTAGGGTTCTAAGATATCTCCGATTTACTCGTAACATTGGGCTTAATTATACTAGATATTCAGCAGTACTTGAAGGATACTGTGATGCAGATTGGATATTGGATACTAGAGACTCAAAGTTCACCAGTGGGTATGTCTTTACTCTTGGTGGGGCGGCTGTATCTTGGAAATCTTCCGAACAGACTTGTATTGCGAGGTCTACTATGGAATTAGAATTCATAACTTTAGACAAAGCTAGGGAAGAGGTAGAATGGCTTCGCCATTTCCTTGAAGATATTCTAATATGGCCAAAATCGATGCTTGCTATATGCATACATTGTGATAGTTAATCAGCAATTGGTAGAGCACAGAGTAATATGTATAACGGTAAGTCTCGACACATTCGTCGTCGACATAATACCATGAGACAACTACTCTCTAATGGAATTATTTCCATTGAATATGTTAAGTCTAAAGACAACATAGCAGATCCATTAACCAAAGGGTTAGCAAGAGAGTTAGTTGAGAATTCATCGAGGGGAATGGGACTAAAGCCTATTAAATAAGAGTTACCACAACAACAGCCCAACCTAGTTGACTGGAGATCCCAAGATCTAGGTTCAAAGGGATAACCGAGTTATGTATAACTCAGAAGGATCACTGGAGAGTTAAACTCCTATCCACTTCTATGATGAAATAGTGATGATTGCAGAGTTTTAGGTTAAGTAATACTTTTAATGATTCTTATATTTAGGTATATCTAGTGGAGTATGGCAGGATACTCTTAATAAGAATCACCTATATGAGTGTGAACTGGGCCGGTTCTTGAGATTTGTAAAGGGCTACAATTCTCTAGAGCACTCATGAAAGACCAGGTTGTTCAGGGCCAAAATGAACACAATAGTGAGAACTAAACTGTGTCTGGAAAAATACTGTGTGAGTTCTATTGTCTTGGTTTACACAAACGGCTGAACAGTTCAAGACATCATATTCACTGGTTAGCTAGTAAATCCGATAGTGTCTCACAAGGAAAGGTTCAAAGCCAAAAGCTACATATCCTTTTGCAGAATATTTCAAATTTATGTACTCTCTGTAATTAGATTATGTTGTTGCATTTTCTCTCCGTCAAATTCCATTAATTTGGGGGATTGTTAGAAAAATAGTTTAATATAGGCATATTTTTTAGCCCAACTTTGAGTGGGCCCCAAACGTTTTTTGGAGTGGGTCCGAAGAGGTGAAGTGTTCCTTGCCGCGTGGCAAGTCACACGGTGAAGACGGAACGTCAAAACCATTTATGAGTGAATGGGAAGTTGACGTCGTTTTCGGATCTAACATTAATTTTTAGATAAAATTCATTTGAATTTTTTCAATAAAAATTATTGTGGAAATTTAATTTAAATCTAAATTCAAATTTTTGGTTCCTACGTGGTTTCCTAAAGTTTGAACCTCTTCCTTTATTGATTAAACTATTCAAATAGTTTAATATATATATATTCCAAATAGTTTTAAAAAACTTTTCCACCATTGGCTTTATTGATTAAACTATTCAAATAGTTTAATAATAAAATTCAAACAGTTTTAAAACTGTGCCACCAACGGATCTTTTTCAAACACTTTGAAAAATTGATCTTTGCAACAGTCAGATCACTATTCAACAGTTATTTGTTTGAATAGTGTGTGCACCTATTTACTTCAATTTAGTACCTGTTCGGGGTTAGGTTTTTGTCCATAAATTCAGACCATTTTCTGCAATCTTGTATACGAAAAAATCTGTCTAAATTTTATTTCTCTTCCTGTCCAGATTTTTCTATTTGCATTAATTCTTCATATTAGTTTTAGATTAAGTTTTCAGAGAGTTAGAACACAGGTTTGGCTCACCGTACAATTTGTTTTGGAGTGCTACTACAAATTGGTTAAGATTATTGTATCTTGGGAGATAGACGCCACTCAACCGTAAGTATCGGAGTGGGGAGAATCTGTCTTAAAGACAGAGTGTCACACATTCGACTTGGTCTTTTAATTTTTAATTCGGTTCAATAAATAAATTCGGTACGTTATTTATTTATTTGTTCGATTTTGTTTCAATTTATTTTATTTACACAGAATATTGTTCTAACACCATTATTATTCTTAATAGTCCTTTTATTTAAAACAATTATTATAATATAAATTTATTATTTTCATGGAGTGTATTAAGAAAATTTATAATATGTAAATAGAATTACTCTAATTATTAATATGTATTGAGCTTATCAATTATATGTAATTTTTTTAAAAAAAATTACAATAAATTGAAATTTCTCTAATAAAAAATAAAAAAATACCATCTTTCAAAACATGTCAAGTAAGATCAATTTTCAGGTTGTATTAGAATTTTTTTCAAATTCAATTTCGATGAAAATGGTCTCCAACCTATTCATCAGATTAGTATGAAATGAAGAGAGTTTATCTCTTATACACAACCCTATGAATTTCCTCTCTGCTTCTTTAACTGTACCTCTTTAAAACAACTCAAATTGGTCAATTCTGGGTGCGTTAGTTTGCCTGTGGACAAGCCCTTGCGATTGCCGGCAATAAACACCTTGCATCTTCATCGTTTAGGAGATGACTCTGCCAATTTCATCACTCAGACTGTTGGGTATTGTCCCAATTTGGAAACTTTGATTTTGGAAAGGATGCCACTCAATGTGATCAATATGCTTGGACAGCTTAGAGAAGCAAAATCTGTTACACTGTTCTTGTCCTTGTCGACGCTTGAGGTAATTTGATACTATTGATCGTATTGTTGAACCATCTCTCAAGTACTTTAGCTAAAAATTGGATTTTAATTTTTAAAACTAATTGGTGAAATGCAAGACTTTTTCAAAGCACAAGTTCAAGACGTGATGTTATTATGCTGGGTTTGTCACATGACACCTTGGCAAATTAGCCAATGTAGCTGCAGTGAAAATGAAATTTGAAATTGTGATTTTTATCTCAAAGAGAAATCACAACTTGAGCCTATGCCTTTCCCCAAAAATTATATTGCAAATTAAACATTTGACAATACTTTCGGTCACATGCGAAGACCCCTTTGATGATTGTTACTACTCTCTGAAATCTTCTTTTTTAGGCCATCTGTTTGGGAATACCGAGGAACTTCTTTCCCCGGCCCAATTTTTTTGTTCAATTCCATTGTTCTAATTGCTGCTTTGCTTGAATGTGGGAGAGGGAGGTAGAAATTACACTTTCACAGAGGAAGAAATTTAAATGCCAAGCTTATTTCTAGCTTCCCAAATTCTTGAGACAATAATTTCTCTTTTGGGACAATAATTTTTAAAAATGTTAAAATATTTTTTTAGTGTTTATTTTCGTTAAACTAATTTCAATTTTTTCAAAGTAAACATGCTTGCTTGAGTATGAAAATAATATACAGCATATAAGCGTGAGAACACTTTCACCTCCACAGCTAGTTTTCGAGACCGAGTTTTGTCACGGTTGTCGTGTTAGATAGCCATGAACTCCAACCATTTTTCTTCAAAAATATTTTCGAATCATTAGAAATTTTGGAACATGTTTAATAATTTTGTAACATTTTCATTACCATATGCAGATTTGAGTATTTAAACCAAGTCCTTCAAGAGAAAGTCTCAAAAAATGGACAACTTGTCTAATTCGGATGAGAATTATGATCTGGGTTATCAAGCTTCACCTTCTTCCGTGGATCAAACTGACAATTCACCCTCTGGAACTACTGGGTTTTGGACGATGAGCACAGATTCTTTCACATACTACAGAACAAACTCTGAGATGTCAGGCTACTCGGAGCCAACTGACGACCAAAGCAGCCTGGGAACACCATTCCCGCTCTGGCCGCTGAGAAAAACTCCTATTCTTAGCAGACTGGGCATCGGGCAGCAAAAGAGCCGGTTGGGCGACAAGCCTGACAATAACGAGCCGGTGGATTGAGGTGAGCTATCAGGTAAATTCTTATGTTAAAAAAAAAAAAAAAATAGAGTTCAAAGAAATACAGGATTGCTGATCTTCTTGTGAAAGACACTTCCCAGAACTTGAAATGATGAGGGAAAGATTTTCCAAGCTTTTGCTCGGTGAAGACATGTCCGGAAGTGGGAAAGGTGTCTGTGTTGTAAATTGGCTGTAGATTCTAGCCAACCACATAGTGGGGAAGATGGCAGCTCAAATTCACATGGTAGGGAAGGAACTCTTCTGGCCATTCACATGGTGGGACAGCATTGGAGTTGGCCATGTGAAGCTTTTAACTGGAAAGCCACCGAAAGGAGAAATGTGGGCTGGCAGCCAGCTCACATTGAAGGCCTCTCCATTCTCTATTCTTGTGTATATATAGAGAGGGTGAGTACAGAGAAAAAATCTGTAGAGTGAGGTGAGCTCAAGAGAGAGTGATACGAGAGAGAGAATTATCAGAGAGCTTGTATAATTCTTTAATTTGTTCAATATAGTGAATCCGCTGCCCGTGGACGTAGGCGACTTGCCGAACCACGTTAAATCTCTTGTGTTGTGGCTTGTGTGTGTTCCCTGGTTTGGCCCCGATCCACAACAATTGATATCAGAGCTCGGGTTGTGAAAAATCAAATTTTTCCTAAAAGTGCCCAGATTTCGAAGTGCTCGAAATCAACTTTTAAGCATAACAGGACGAAGAACTCCAGGAGAAGAGTCTAACCAAGCAAAGCAGAGGCCAAGACTCCACCACACGCGCTTTCATGCGCTCGCTAAAAAAAGCGCGTGAGGAACACTCTCACCACACGTTCTCACGCGCTGCTCAGGTGAGAAGACGAGCCACGTGGCGCCACGTCAGTGCCACGCATTTGCTACGTTAGCCCACGTTAGCCTACACGTCTGCCACGTGTCTACCACGTGTCCCTGCCACGTCAGCCTGAGCCGCTGACCGAGCCGAACCTCCGTTGACCGCGCCGCCTGAGCCGTTGACCGCGCTAAGCCGTCGTTGACCGCGCCGAACCTCCGTTGACCGCGCCGCCTGCGCCATTGACCGGAGAAATTATCCGGTGCATCTCAGACGTACCAGATTCTGCAGATCTGAACCGTCGAAACTGTTTTGGTCGGATCTGAGCCATTTGGAGTCCGTTTTTGACGATCCAATAGTGTTTTCCAACTATTTGGGATATTCCGAACATATCCGTAGGGTCAGTTTTTTGAATTGAAGTTTCTAAAAAATGGCAGAATCTAGAGAGGCCAGATCAACCGAGTCCGTAAGTAATTCAGTGAGTACAAGCAACTCTAGGCATTGGACCCCGGTGTCCCATGCTAAGTTCGAGGTAGAGAAGTTTGATGGAAGCAGCAACTTCGGCATGTGGAGATGCGAAGTTAAGGATATGCTTGTCCAGATGAACCTGCACTTCACTCTGGGAGACAAACCAGATGACCTGGATGAGATAGAATGGGAGAAGGTAAATCTCCTGGCCTGCAGTTCCATCCGACTTTGTCTTGAAAAAGAGGAGAAGTACGCCTTCACAGAATATGATATAGCGAAGAAGCTTTGGAAGGCGCTGGAAGATAAGTTCATGACAAAGAGCATTGAGAACCAGCTCTACTTGAAGAAGAGGTTGTTTCGTTTCGACTACAAGAAAGGTATTTCGATGAACGAACACCTAAACAACTTCAATAAAATTCTTATGGATTTGAAGAATTTGGATGATCACATTGGTGATGAAGATAAAGCACTGTTATTGTTGAATTCCTTGCCTGGCTCGTATGATCATCTCACTACTACTTTACTGTACGGTAAAGAGAAGATCAAGTATGTTGATGTTGCAAACGCCTTGGTGAACAATGAGTTCAGAAGGAAAGATAAGTTTGCAAACAGGGACTCAACATCCGAGGCATTGACAGTCAAAGGCAGAACAAATAACAGAAGATATGCAGGGCGAGGAAAGTCTTGCTCAAAATCCAGAGGGAAATCTTGAGACAGAAGACGTCTTGTAAAAGATGAATGTGCTGCTTGTCGCCAGAAGGGGCATTGGGCAAAAGATTGTCCAAATAAAGACAAGATAGAAGGAAAGGTGAACGTTGCACGAGGTGGGGATAATGATGAAGGAGCAGCCTTCACAGTTTCATCATATGGCCAGTCTGATGACTGGATAATAGATTCCGGATGTTCCTACCACATGTATCCTAACAAGCAGTGGTTCTCGAGCTTACGAGAGTTCGATGGAGGAGTTGTGCTGATGGGCAACGACCAAGCTTGCCAGACAAAGGGGATTGGAACAATTCGACTGAAGATACATGATGGAACAATCAGAATTCTTGAAGATGTACGGTATGTACCAGATCTAACAAAGAATCTCATCTCAGTGGGAGTTTTAGACTCCAAAGGTTACAGAGTAACCATGGAAGGTGGAGTCCTCAAAGTTGCTCGAGGAGCATTTGTAGCAATGAAGGGTACTCGACAGGGAAATTTATATTTCCTAGATGGCTCAACAGTCACAGGGAGAGTGGTTGTCTCCACCAGCTCAGAAGATGATGCATCAGACACTTCCAGACTTTGGCACATGCGCCTAGAGCATGTCAGTGAGAAGGCTTTACAAGGGTTAGTAAAGCAAGGCCTGTTGAAAGGCGCCAAGACGTGGAAGCTTGAGTTCTGCGAGCATTGTGTACTGGGAAAGCAAACAAGAATCAAGTTTGGTACTGCTATTCAGCGTACCAAAAGGATTCCAGACTACGTTCACCCCGACGTATGGGGTCCTTCCAAGAATGCTTCGTTGGGAGGTAAACACTACTTTGTGTCGTTCATTGATGATTTCTCCAGAAGAGTTTGGATTTACACAATGAAGCACAAAGATGAAGTCTTAGACATCTTTCTTATGTGGAAAAAGATGATTGAGACCCAGACAGGCAGAAAGATCAAGAAGCTCAGATCTGACAATGGTGGAGAATACACATCAGATCCCTTCTTGAGGTTTGCCAGAATGCAGGGATAGTGAGACATTTCACAGTTCCTGGAACACCGCAGCAAAATGGAGTTGCAAAACACATGAACCGCACTTTGGTGGAGAAAGTCCGGTGTATGCTGTCACAGTCTGGATTGAGCAAGGCATTTTGGGGCGAGGCATTGAACTATGCTCATCATCTTGTCAACAGACTACCTACTGCAGCACTAGATGGGAAGACTCCCATGGAGGTATGGTCGAGTCCACTCGATTATGATCGATTCGTATCTTTGGATGTCCAGCTTATTTTCATGTTACAGAATCTAAGTTGGATCCAAGAGCCAAGAAAGCCATCTTCTTGGGCTTCGGTGACGGTGTCAAGGGAAACAGACTTTGGTGCCCTGAATCAAAGAAAGTTCTCATCAGAAAAGACGTTACCTTTGATGAGTCTGCAATGTTGAAGTAACCAGATCCTCAACAGAATAAGGAAGCATTGAAGAAGTCAGTGCAGGTGGAGTTTGAGACTCCAGCAAAGACTAGTCAGCCAATCAACCATCCTGAAGAAGTCTCAGAGGATAGCTCTGAAGAGAGTTCAGATGAAAATGAAGATCCAGAGGCTCCGCAACAATCAGAACCCATTGCAATCAGGAAAGGAAAAAGGGTTACTAAGTAACCCAGTTGGATGACTGATATGGTAGCCTATGCACTTCCAATCATTGAAGACAATGTTCCTTGCACTTTCAAAGAAGCCGTGCATAATGCAGAAAGTGTCAAATGGAAGGAGGCTATGGATGAAGAGATCGGGTCACTTCACAAGAACCATACTTGGGAGTTGGTGCAACTTCCAAAAGGTAAGAAAGCAATTGGGTGTAAGTGGGTTTATACCAAGAAGGAAGGCATTCCAGGCAGAGACAACATTAGATTCAAAGCTAGATTGGTAGCTAAAGGCTATGCTCAGAAGGAAGGAATAGACTACAATGAGGTATTCTCACCTATTGTAAAGTACATGTCTATTCGTATCTTATTAGCTTTGGTTGCACAGTTTGATCTCGAGCTCGCCCAACTCGACGTCAAAACTGCTTTCTTGCATGGAGATCTTGAAGATGAGATATACATGTCCCAGCCAGATGGTTTCAAAGTTGCTGGAAAAGAGAATTGGGCCTGTAAGCTGAACAAATCGTTGTACGGATTAAAGCAATCCCCGAGACAGTGGTACAAGCGATTTGATCGGTTCATGATGGAGAAAGAATACACAAGAAGTCAATTTGATCATTGTGTATATTTCCGTAAGCTTCCCGACGGTTCCTTCATCTATTTGCTCTTATAGGTAGATGATATGCTGATTGCATCTACGAGCAAGGTGGAGATTGACAAACTCAAGGCACAGTTAGCGAGAGAGTTTGAAATGAAGGATTTGGGAGAAGCAAAGAAAATTCTTGGCATGGAGATCAAGAGAGACAGGAAAAAGGGCACGGTTTGTCTGACACAAACCCAAAGATCTCGAAAAGAGGTGTTAGGCAGATTTGGCATAAATGGGAAAACCAAAGCTGTAAGTACACCATTGGCCCCTCATTTCAAACTCAATGCTTCGATGGCTCCACGCACAGAAGAAGAACGGAAGCATATGTCACAAGTTCCATATGCAAATGTAGTTGGTGCATTAATGTATGTTATGGTTTGTACAAGGCCAGACATCTGGCATGCTGTGAGTATGGTAAGCAGGTATATGCATGATCCAGGAAAAGATCACTGGCAGGCAGTGAAATGGATCCTAAGGTACATACATGGCACGATCAATCTGGGATTGAAGTTCGAGAATGATAACCGCCTCGGGCAGAATTTGGAAGGATATGTGGACTCAGATTATGCTGGTGACTTAGACAAACGCCGATCAACAACAAGGTATTTATTTATGCTTGCTAAAGGGCCGGTAAGTTGGAGGTCAACGCTTCAGTCAACGGTGGCTTTGTCTACTACAGAGGCAGAGTACATGGCAGTGATGGAAGCCTTTACGGAAGCTATTTGGCTACACGGGTTGATTGAGGACTTGGGAATTGTTCAGAAGCACGTTGAGGTGTATTGTGACAGTTAGAGTGCCATTTGTTTGGCAAAGAACCAGGTTCATCATTCCCGCACCAAGCACATTGATGTCCGTTTCCATTTCATCCGAGAAATTATGAATGAAAGGGATATTCTGCTTCAAAAGATTAGTACTGCAGATAATCCAGCCGATATGCTCACAAAAGTGGTTTTTGGGATCAAGTTCCAACATTGTTTGGACTTGGTCAACATCTCTCGGAACTGAGCACCTTCGGGTGCAAGGCAGTGTTGATCGATCACTATGTTGGATAAGAAAATCCTCGCCAAGGTGGAGATTTGTTGTAAATTGGCTGTAGATTCTAGCCAACCACATGGTGAGGAAGATGGCAGCTCAAATTCACATGGTAGGGAAAGAACTCTTCTGGCCATTCACATGGTGGGACAGCATTGGAGTTGGCCATGTGAAGCTTTCAACTGGAAAGCCACCGAAAGGAGAAATGTGAAATCGTACCACCACATTGAAGGCCTCTCCATTCTCTATTCTTGTGTATATATAGAGAGGGTGAGTACAGAGAAAAAATCTGTAGAGTGAGGTGAGCTCAAGAGAGAGTGATACAGAGAGAGAATTATCAGAGAGCTTGTATAATTCTTTAATTTGTTCAATATAGTGAATCCGCTGCCCGTGGACGTAGGCGACTTGCCGAACCACGTTAAATCTCTTGTGTTGTGGCTTGTGTGTTTTCCCTGGTTTGGCCCCGATCCATAACAATCTGCATCGCTGTTACGATTTCTAATGCCATAACCAACCTCTATGGTATGTTTTTTCCGACCTTATACCGATAATTACTAATATATTGGCTGATACTGTCCTATGATCGTATAGCTGATATAGATACATTTCCCGATACTATTATTTAAAACCGTGGTTCTATCTCATTTTCTAGTCATGTTGTACGCTGCAGCTTCTGTGTTTGGTCACCATCTCAAATTAGAACCTCTAAATCTCGAGTACAAGTTGATGTGGAAAAGGGAAATGAATTGCCTTGTGATTACGTCGTCGAATTCATCTCAACCACATCACAAAATTTACATGATGGAACGGCGGTTGAGGTTTTTTTTTTTTTTTTTTTTTTTTAAATCTTGTAAATTTCAAAAAGGGTACTTATGAATTTTACCATTTTTACGTGTTTTAGCGTAAGGTGTTGATTCGTATTTTCTTTTCCAGGTGATGGAAAGCAGACCGAGATCAGACATTTACATCAACCTCCCTGCATTGAGAAAGCTAGACTCGATGCTTGTGGTAAGACGAGTTTCATTCTCTTGAAACAGAAAAAGAGCTACTCTGTCTCCAAACAGGGGTGTGCATTGACACCCTGCAATAATGAATCATATTGCATTTTTCAATTGGTTGTGTTTTCGGTTAAACCGTGTTCATTTATTTGTTTTTATTTTTTTTGTGTGTGGGTGTTTTCGGAAACAAAACAATGAAAAGTTCCAGAACAAATTTCGATTTCATATCATTTTTCACCTTTTGTTGTTTCCTAAATTGAGTTTGATTTTTCATGAAATTTTCTCAAAAATAATTTTAGGAAGCCGTTTGCCAAGCAAGTTTTTTTTTTAAAAAGGAAAGTGATGTTTGGCTGTGTTTTATTTTCTTCATTTTATGTTTGATGTTTTCATTTTTCAAAAAAACACATAAAACTTGTTTGAATAGAGTAACTCTGTTTTAACTCTGTTTTCATTTTCTTAAAAAACAGGACATATTGGATAGCTTCCAAGAAACAGAGTTTTGGTATGCAGAACAAGGAAGTATGTCAGGTAATTCAACGCGTACTGGTTCATTCAGACGGGTCATTCATCCTCAGCGTAAAGAGGAAAAGTGGTGGCTTCCTGTGCCTTGTGTTCCTCCTGACGGCCTCTCTAAGAAATCGAGGAAACACTTGCGAAAAAAGCGCGATTGCGCGAATCAAATTCATAAAGCTGCTATAGCTATCAATGGTACAATCCTAGCTGAGATGGAAATTCCAGACTCATATATGGCATCACTTCCTAAGGTTAGTCCACCATGCTTTGATTCTATTCATTTTTCTGTCGAATAAGTTTAGAAATATAAAAATCGATCATAGAATCAGACACAGAATACATATACGACGGATAATAAAGCTGGTCCCATTATGTGTATTTTGTGTTCCATTATGTGTTTGTATCAAAACTGTTTTCTGTTTTTAAATTTCACCCTTCTTTGCATTAGTTTAGCAAATTTTCTAACTTCACATGCCATGTGGGAAAATTTTGTTTTCAGAGTGGAAAAGCGAGTTTAGGTGATACAATCTACCAATACATGTGTGTTCCAGAGAAATTCTCCCCCGATTATCTGCTTGACTGTCTGAACGTAAGCTCGGAGCACGAAGCACTCGAGCTAGCAGACAGAGTCGAAGAATCGATGTATACATGGAGTCGTAAAGCATTCATGAGCCATTCAAAATCGTCATGGGACATGGTTAAGGATTTCATGTCTGACATTGATAGAAGTGACAAAAACCAAGTTTTAGCAGAGAGAGCTGAGGTTTTGTTGTTCTGTTTGAAGCAGAGGTACCCTGAACTTTCACAAACAAGCTTGGATACATGCAAGATTCAATACAATAAGGTAAGCATGTGTAGTTTTTATGGTTATTGATACGTTGAAGTGATGAATCAAAAGTGCATTTTCCAATTTGGAAACAAAACATTAAAAAGGTCCAAAACACTTATCGAAAAGTGCATTTTCCAAATTCTTTCCCTGGCCCAAATCTCACTGCTTGGCCATTATAAAATCATATCCATGTGTTTATTCACTCCTGGTGAGGTGTGTGGCCACACATGAGGTGGTGTGAAATTTGTGTAGCTATCTTAAGGCTATGTTTGGTTGGGGGATTCAGGAGGAAATTAGAAAGGGAAAGAGAAAAGTGTGTGAAATTAGGTAAAATATAAGTATATTTTATTTACATTTCACCTACCTTTTTTCCTTCTCTTTCCAAATTCCTTCTCAAATCTCTCAACTAAACATAGCTTAAATGATTCTGTGTGTGATTTAAGAACGGTTTAATAGGACTATGAACCACGAACTTAGGCTAGAATCAAATAATATGTGGGTAAGATTGAACAATTAAACTATCAATTTTGGGACTACTGTTATTAGGACTAAGAACCTTTTAACCGTATTTTGCAGGTAGATCTACACATATTTTAGACATCACGTTGAAACCATTGATACATAAGTTTGTTCACCTCAATTACCGAAAGTACACTTCAACTACAAGATTGCTTCACCATTAAGTGTTTTCATTTGCACTGGTAAAAGCTTTGTGTATTAATTAAGAACGTGTCAGACACCGACACTCTTTGGACAATTTCCCGACACTCTTCGAAATGTGCCCTGTTTTTAATTTTTTTTTTTTAAAGACTCAGACACTCTTTGGACACTTAGATACACATATCTATCGCTTAAACACGTGTATCAATTAGACATATGAAACTGATTATAAGTTTGAACAAAATAACTTAAGCTACAATAATAAAATAAAAATCATATAAATTTACAGGAATTAACGTCATATTACATTTTTTATTATCTTTGAATGATATATTAATATATATATATATATATATAACATATAATAAATATATAAAATTATATATTTCATGCGTATCCTCCACATGTCATGTCCTGCATTTTTCAAAAATTAACGTGTCAGCGTGTCTGTGTCATATCCGTGTTGTATCGCGTCGCGTGTTTGTGTCCATATCCGTGCTTCGTAGATTGTGCATCATTAAGCATTTTCATTTACGTATAAGAATTTATAATTTGAAGCGCATTTTTTGAAATAATGATGAAACTCACTTGCACAAAATATTTAAAGTTGCAAAATTAATCTCTCTTCAATATGAAAATTTCATAAAACTTTTTTTGATTATTAATTTAATGTTTACAATCATTGTAAAATTCTAAGTCATGTTTCACTTGTACTTTTCTTATTCTCACACTCATGCGCAAACATAATAAGTACGGACGAACTTGTGACACAACAAAGGACACATCCGCATGATAATTTAAAAAATAGGACACCACCCATGGAGGATTCACACAACATATATAGTTTTATATGTTTATTAAATGTTGTATATATAAAAATATTATCCAAAGCTAATAAAAAAAAATGCAAAATAATACTAATTTTTTTATAAATCTGCATTGTTTTTTTTTATTATTATCATTATACTGTAATTTATCTTGTTCAAACTTTTTAATAGTTTCACGCGTCTAAGAAATGGACACATGTGTCTCTCAAATGTCCAAAGCGAGTATGGAAGGGGTCTAAAATAAACCAAATCAAACCAAGTCTTAAGTCTCATCAAATGGGATCTGCTACATGAATCCTTCTTCTCCATTCGACTCTGTCCAAGGCCATTTCGTTAGTCAAATTAAAGATATTCATATCTCTATTTACTACACTAGTCCATATCAATCTATTAGAAAATTTGAATTAAAATTTACTCCAATAGTTGTGTCTCTTAAGATGGAAGGGTGTGTCTTTTTGAAGGGTCAGAACCTTTCCGAAAAGTCATGGAGGAATCTATAAATTCCATCTCTCTCACTTCAATTTGCATAGAGAATTAGCCATTTTCTTCTTCATATTTGCATTTATTCTTTATATTTTCCTGAGTCTAATTTTTCTATAAAGAGAATACATGCACAGCTAAGTTCGCTAGGCTTGCAATAGTAGTGCTGCTAGTGCAAGACATTGATCGTTGTATCCTGAGAAATAGACGTCTATTGAATTCTAGGCACTAGTGGGAGGACAAATCTATCTTAAAAAAATAATGTCACACACTCGACTCGATCAGGTTTTGTTGGAAAAATTGTTTTTGTAAAGGCTTATTTTGGGCCAAATTTGAGTCCAAAATTGAGTGGGCCCCGAACGTCTTTTGGGGCGGGTCCAAAGAGGTGATGTGTTCCTTGCCACGTGGCAAGTCACACGGTGAAGACGGTTCGTCAAAACCATTTATGAGTGAATAAGAACTTGATGTCGTTTTCGGGTTCGTGAAATGGACATTTAAAGAATGAAATGTGGGTTTCCTTGAAATGAATTGTCCCACATTGAAACTTTAAGAGAACTTTTTTGTGTATATAAGCTCTAGACTACAATACTTGAGTTGGGCCCCAAGGGGCATCCCAAGGTTGTAGAAGGGAGGAGTTATGAACAAAGTGAACCTTAGCCCAAACCACCACACACGCGTACCGCCGTCCATCCAGCCGGCTGAGCCAAGTCGTGCCGGGTGTGGGTTGGGTCGGTTCTAATGTTAATTTTTTGGACAAAATTCTTTTTGAATTTTTTTCAAAAATTATTGCAAGAATTTAATTCCAAATTTGAATTTGAAATTCAAATTTTTGTCTAAAATTTGTGCCTCCTTCAGTCTAAATTCCTTACAGAATCTTCCGAACAAATTCAAACAGTTTATTATAGAAACTGCCAGATAGACAGATTCAAAATAGTTGAAAAACTGTAGTAGTTACCAACAGATCTGTTTGAATTTTGAATATGTATCTGTACAAAACAGTGTACACCTGTTCACTTCCTTTTAGAACCTATTCTGGTCAATTTGTTGTGCCTATAAATACCAACATTCCAACAGTGTTAAAGTATCTGAAAAAATAGTCTGAATTTTATTTCTCTTGCTGTCCAGATTTATCTATTTGCATTATTCTTCATATTAGTTTTAGGAATTTTTATAGAGAGTATAGAATACAAGGTTCTAGTTCGCCGGATAAATTTGTTTGGAGTGCTACTACAAATTTGTGAAGATCATTGTATCCTGGGAGATAAACGCAACTCAACCGTAAGCATCGTAGCGGGGCGAATCTGTCTTAAAGATAGAGCGTCTCACACTCGACTTCGACTTGGTCTTTTATTTTTCCATTCGGTTCGATAAAATAAATTCTATAAGTTACTTATTTTATTTTGTTTGATTTAGTTTTATTTATTTTATTTACACAGAAGATTGTTCCAACAATCTTAAGACAAATTCGAATTATTCTGATTATAGAATTTTTCATTTGTTTCCCTTTTTCTTTCTTCTTTTACAAAAAATTATTTTCTGTGGATTTACAAAATAATATTCTGGTTGGAAAAACAAATAGTGATTATATACTATTTGACAGATAGTAGTAATATACAGTCTATTTTTTTGACAACTAGTAGTAATATACTGGTGTCATTAACAATTCAGAATATTTATTTGTGAAATTTTGTCAGAAATTAATTTTGGTTTTTAGAAATTATTTTCTGAGTGTTCATTAATTAAAATTTTGTTTCAGTATTTTAATTATTGAAGTGTTATAGAAATTTAATTTTTTGTAAATTCTAATTATAATTTTGTTTTATAATTTAGAATTGATGGCTACTGAAACCAGTGGCGGAGTCAGAAAATTAAATTAGAGGGGGCACTTATTAATTACAATAGTTTTTACAAAAATATTTCACACAAGTTTTTACGATTGATTTCAAGAAACATCAAAAAAAAAAAAAAAAATCAGTGTGTTTGGTTTTAGTTTTCTTAATTCAGTTTTTTGAAAACTAAGTTTTTATATTTTTTTGTTTTTAGTGAATATTTTTTGAATTTTAATTATTTTTTTAAATTTTTTAGATGCACCTTACTTAGATATATCTAAACAGTAAAATATTTGTGAAAAAAAATTAATAAATACACAAAAATACAAAAAATATATTGAATTTTCTTTCCTTTTTTTTGTATTTTTTGGTATTTAATGTATTTTTAAAAAAAAATTTTCACAAATATTATACTTTTTAAGTGTATTTATGTTAGGTGTGATTGCTTAAAATATTAAAAAAATTCATTCAAAACATTAAAATACAAAAAATAAAAAAGTATAATTTTTTGAAAACTGGAAACAAACAAGCTGAATGTTATTTGTAACTAGTGTATCATGGATAATACAAAAAAAAAAAAAACATGGATATAAGCCTTAAAATAAATTATATAATGATAAATTATTTTTTGATACATAATTTGATTAAAAATTCAATATAATGGTAATACTACGTCATCATTGATATGTGATATCACCCACTAATGGTAAATAAACACATAGAGAGTGAATTTCACTTGTCAAATGTAACTAACAATCCAATAAATTTCATATCTTTATAGTGAGATTATTTATGTTTGCATATTACTAATAATGACATTGCCGTTACCTTAAAAAAATTTCATAGCTAATATGGTTTATTTATAGTGGTCTCTTCATTTTCAATCAAAATAACCATTATTGTTCTCATAATTTTAAAATGTTATTGACATTTCACTCTAATAATGTTTTTGTAATTTTTTATTAAAAATGTTTTCTCTATGTTTGAAAAAAAAAAAAAATTCCCAAAATCCAAGAAGGGCACGTGACCCCCCTGGTCCCATGCTCTCTCTGCCACTGACTGAAACTAACGCCCAAACAAGTACTAGTGTGGTGGCTGCAATTGTGCCAACCCCCTCTTCTGTTGTGACAATACCGGTAAATCACGGTGAGAAGCCAAAGAAGTTCTCTGGAACTGATTTTAAAAGATGGCAACAGAAAATGTTGTTCTATCTTACAACTCTGAACCTGGCTCGTTTTCTTCGTGAGGATGCTCCTATTTTGAAAGAGGATGAAATCGATCGGTAAGTGGTTGCTGCGGTCGATACCTGGAAACATGCTGATTTCCTTTGCCGGAACTACATCTTGAACAGACTTAATAACACATTATACAACGTCTACAGTCCTATCAAGACAGCAAATGAACTATGGGAGTCTTTGGAGAAAAAATACAAAATGGAAGATGCGGGCTCAAAGAAATTTGTGATTGGCAAATTCCTAGATTTTGTGATGGTTGATTCTAGATATAGTTATGTTTATTTAATTAGAACCAATGATGAAGTTTTGAAAACTTTCATTCAATATAAGAATGAAGTTGAAAATCAACTCGGTAAGAAAATCAAAAAATTAAGAAGTGATAGAGGTGGTAAATATGAATCACCTTTTGGTGAGTTTTGTAAAGAACATGGAATAATTCATCAAACCACCACTCCTTACTCACCTCAACAAAATGGAATTGCTGAAAGGAAAAATAGGACTTTAAAAGAAATGATGAATGCCATGTTAATAAGTTCTAGATTACCTCAGAACTTGTGGGGGGGAGCAATACTTTCTACAAATTATATTTTAAATAAAGCACTCCGAAAGAAATGAATCAAACACCTTATGAATTGTGGCATGGAAGAGTACCATCCTACAAATACTTAAAAGCGTGGGGGTGTTTGGCTAAAGTGGTTATTCCTAGTCCTAAAAAGACTAAGATAGGTCCTAAGACCATTGATTGCATTTTCATTAGTTATGCCAAGAATAGTAGTGCATATCAATTTTTAATTTATAAATCAGAACATTCAGAAATGTATGTAAATACTATTATTGAGTCTCGGAATGCATCATTATTTGAACATGTATTTCCAAATAAGACTGGACAAGAGATTAGTACTAATAAAAGATCTTTTGATGCTATTAGTAGTAATGATCAAGAACAAGATCAAGAGCAAGAAATAGATCAAAATGAGGAAGAGGAACTTAGGCGTAGTAAACATGCTAGAACCTCAAAATCTTTTGATCCAGATTTTCTAACATATTTGTTAGAAAATGAGCCTTTAACTTTTAAAGAGGTTATGTCCAGTCTTGAAGCTCCTTTATGAAAAGAAGCTATCAATAGTAAAGTTGAATCCATCTTGCAAAATGACACTTGGGAATTAGTGGACTTACCACTAGGTTGTAAACCTCTTGGGTACAAGTGGATTTTCAAAAGAAAAATGAAAGAGGATGGATCAATTGACAAATACAAAGCAAGACTTGTGGTCAAAGGGTTTAGACAAAAAGAAGGTCTTGATTACTTTAACACATACTCACCGGTTACTAGAATAACATCCATTAGAATGCTAATTGCCATTGCATCTCTATACAATCTAGAAATTCATCAAATGGATATGAAAACCGCTTTCTTAAATGGTGAGTTAGGTGAAGAAATTTACATGGAACAACCAGAAGGTTTTTCTGTTCCAAGAAAAGAAAAAAAAGTGTGTAAATTGGTTAAATTATTATATGGTTTAAAACAAGTGTCAAAGCAATGGCATGAGAAATTTGACAAGGCAATGATGTCAAATAAATTTAAAATTAATGAGTTTGACAAATGTGTTTATATTAAAAACAGAGACAAATGTTATGTCATTGTATGTCTCTATGTAGATGATATGCTCATCATAGGTAGCAATAATGATATGATTAAAACTATCAAGAAAATGTTGAATAAACATTTTGACATGAAGGACATGGGCATTGCTGATGTAATTCTTGGTATGAAAATTACCAAAACATCATAAGGATATGCTTTGTCACAATCTCATTACATTGAGAAAATACTTAATAAATTCAGCAAAGATGATGACCATCTTGCTAAAACACCTATAGATGTTAATTTGTTTATTTCTAAGAATGTACAAGAAAATATTTCTCAATTAAAGTATGCCCAAATTATTGGAAGCTTAATGTACTTGATGAACTGTACTCGCCCGGATATAGCTTATGTAGTAAGTAAATTAAGTAGATATACGAGTAACTCATGAATAGAACACTAGAAAGCAATTATAAGGGTTCTTAGATATCTCCGATTTACTCGTAACATTGGGCTGAATTATACTAGATATCCAGCAGTTCTTGAAGGATACTGTGATGCAAATTGGATATCAGATACTAGATGCTCAAAGTCCACTAGGGGGTATGTCTTTACTCTTGGTGGGGTGGTTGTATCTTGGAAATCTTCCAAATAGACTTGTATTGCTAGGTCTACTATGGAATCAGAATTCATAGCTTTAGATAAAGTTAGGGAAGAAGCAGAATGGCTTCGCCACTTCCTTGAAAATATTCTAATATGGCCAAAACCGGTGCCTACTATATGCATACATTGTGATAGTCAATCAGCAATAGGTAAAGCACAGAGTCATATGTATAATGGTAAGTCACGACACATTCGTCGTCCACATAACACCGTGAGACAACTACTCTCTAATGGAATTATTTCCATTGAATATGTGAAGTCTAAAGACAACATAGCGGATTCACTAATCAAAGGGTTAGCAAGAGAGTTAGTTAAAAACTCATCGAGGGGAATGAGACTTAAGCCTATTAAATAAGAGTTACCACAACGGCAACCCAACCTAGTTGACTGGAGATCCCAAGACCTAGGTTCAAAGGGACAACCAAGTTGTGTATGACTCAGAAGGATCGCTGGGGAGTCCAACTCCTACCCATTTCTAGGATGAGATAAGTGATGTCTGCAACGGTTTAGGTTAAGTAATACTTTTAATGATTTTTATATCTAAGTAAACCTAGTGGAGTATGGCAGGATACTCTTCATAAGAATCACCTATGTGAGTGTGAACTGGGCCGGTTCTATGAGAGTTGTTAAGGGCTACAATTCTCTAGAGCACTCATAAAAGACCAGGTTGTTCAGGGCCAAAATGAACACAATAGTGAGAACTAAACTGTGTCTGGGGATATACTGTATGAGTTCTATTGTCTTGGTTTACACAAACGGCTGAACAGTTCAAGACATCATGTTCACTGGTTAGCTAGTAAATCCGATAATATCTCATAAGGGAAGGTTCAAAGCCAAAAGCTACCTATCATTTGTAGAATATTTCCAATTTCTGTACTCTCTGAAATTAGATCAAGTTGTTGCATTTTCTCTCCGTCAAATTCTATTCATGTAGGGGATTGTTAGAAAAATTGTTTTTATAAAGGCTTATTTTGGGCCAACTTTGAGCCCAAAATTGAGTGGGCCCCGAATGTCTTTTGAGGCGGATCCAAAGAGGTGATGTGTTCCTTGCTGCATGACAAGTCACACGGTGAAGACGGTTCGTCAAAACCACTTATGAGTGAATGGGAACTTGATGTCGTTTTCGGGTTCGTAGAATAGACATTTAAAGAATGAAATGTGGGTTTCCTTGAAATAGGTTGTCCCACATTGAAACTTTAAGAGAACTTTTTTGTGTATATAAGCTCTAGACTACAACACTTGGGTTGGGCCCCAAGGAGCACCCCAAGTTTGTAGAAGGGAGGAGTTATGGACAAAGTGAACCTTAGCCCAAACCACCACACACACGCACCACTGCCGTTCGGCCGGCCTAGCCAAGCCGAGCGTAGGTGTGGGTCAAGTCGGTTCTAATATTAATTTTTTGGACAAAATTATTGTAAGAATTTAATTCCAAATTTGAATTTTTTGTCCAAAATTTGTGCCTCCTTCAGTCCAAATTCCTTACAGAATCTGTCGAGCAAATTCAAATAGTTTATTACAGAAACTGCCAAACAGACAGATTCAAAACAATTGAATAACTGTAGCAATTACCAACAAATCTATTTGAATTTTGAATATGTATCTGTTCAAAACAGTGTACACCTGTTCACTTCCTTTTAGCACCTGTTCGGGTCAGTTTGTTGTGCCTATAAAAACCAACATTCCAGCAGTGTTAAAGTATCTGAAAAAACAGTCTGAATTTTATTTCTCTTGCTGTCCAGATTTATCTATTTGTATTATTCCTCATATTAGTTTTAGGAATTTTTATAGAGAGTATAGAACACAAGGTTCTAGTTCGCCAGATAAATTTGTTTGGAGTGCTACTACAAATTTGTGAAGATCATTGTATCCTGGAAGATAGACGCCATTCAACCGTAAGCACCGTAGTGGGGCGAATCTGTCTTTAGGACAGAGTGTCACACACTCGACTTGGTCTTTTATTTTTCTATTCGGTTCGATAAAATAAATTATGTAAGTTACTTATTTTATTTTGTTTGACTTAGTTTAATTTATTTTATTTATACAGAAGATTGTTCCCACAGGTTTTATCTATTTATGTATTGTAAGTTCTATTACGTTATTTTGTCGATTTATTTCAGTTTTGGTGTTGCCCAAAAAACGTTTACATATTTTTTAAATTATATTTTCCATATAGTTTGGTACTATTTTTCTAACAATCTTAAAACAGATTCGATCATGTTTATGGTTTTTGGGAAAATATAGTTTTGTGTATCAGGAACTGTTATTAAACAGATTTATCGTTGTTAAAACAGTTTCGATTATAACTTATAAGTAGTTTGAATCTATTAGAAACTAATTTACATCTTTTCTATTATAATATTTTGAATTTATATTGGGAGTTAATTGGTTTGTTCTGGAACTTCACTCATTAATTCAAAAATTTGTATTTTTGTTTGAATAATCATGTTAGTTCAGAATGTATATCTGTTTATTATTATTTATGTGTGTAATAGAGAATATTATGATAAGACAGATCTAAGTTCTCTGAATACTAGTAAGTTTTGTTTTTAGACTGAAATTTTTGTTTAACAAATACCACATCCCATATCTCTAGTGAGAGAGAGAGAGTTTGAATTGTTTTTCATGTGATGTGAATTTATTGAAGCGAATTCGAACGCAAATACGTATTATACGGATTTAAACTGGCGATCGTATCTTGAAGTGGTAAGCCGATCGAATTACTTGTGCGTGTGTATTTTATCATCTGTATACGTAATGAGATTCTACGTTGTTGAAATTGGCTTGACTTTGTTGAATTTTGTTTTATTTTGTTTTATTTTTTTTTTGTGTGGAGATGTTTGGTTTGATCCATGGTGGAATTGTGGAATTCTGTTCTGAATTACTTATTTTCTCGTCAATTTTCTCGTGATCAGTTGGAGATTTGATCAGATTTGATTGATTTGTTTCTCTTCTGTTGATCGCACTTGGATCATGTTTATTCCAATTTTACAGAGTTCCTAGAGTTGATTTCGATTTTTGGTTTTTGGTGGAAATTATTTTTGTGCATTGTTTATTTGGAGATTGAATGGTTACAATCATGAGGGAAATATAAACGTTGCTCGCAAATTGTTTGACGAAAACCCCTTTTCGAGAGACGTCATCTCTTGGAATTTGATGTTTTCCGGATACATAAAACACAACCAAATCCAACACACTCAACACATGTTCGATCAAATGCTCCTAAGAGACGTTTCTCATGTTATCTGGTTTGCACAAGGAATCTACCATTGTTTCCTACATATAGGAAGAGATGGATTGAGACCCATTGATTTCACCTTTTTCATCAGCACGCTTTTAAACACAGGATTTAACCTTTTGATCCCTCAACTCCATGGCCTTACACTCCGTTCAGCACTAAATTCATGTGTGTTTGTTGGGTCCTCATTGATGAGAGGGCGCACTGATTTGGGAGATCGCAAAGGTTTATATCTAGTGTTTGATGAAATTTGGGGGGAAAAAAAATTGATTTATGTTAGTTAATTTTCTGTCTACGACTTATCATGTCAATACTAGACATTGGTTACGAACAAAGAATACTTTGTTAAGGAAAGTATTTTTATTGGCTTTCATCTGGTTCAATGTGAGTTTCTATAGAAGAAACTGATTCTGGTAAATAAGACCACTACATTAAAATATATATCAATATATATATTTATTTGTTTCTGTGGCAATTGTGAGTAAGTTGCAAATCCATGTTAGAATGGTAATTTATTATCTTGCAGCAATTATGAATAGATGCAACTTTTTCCTGATGAGTCATGTGTACATTCAAGTATTGGAATACGGTTTTGACCATTTGGTTTTTGATTTTTAAATTTAAAACCAAAAACCAAGTATGGTTTATTGATGTCATTTACCTAAGCATATTAATTTTAGTATTTTTAATTAATTTGGAATGAATGTTATGACATCATGCTGCCATAAATTTTTTTATTTTTATTTTTGGAAATATTGTGTGATATGTGTTATTTTTTTTATTGATTTAGTCTCAGTGCTATGTATGGGATTAAATTAGAGTTTATTTGAAAGTTAGTGAGCTTTTAATTAAATTGTGGTGGTGCTACTACCAATGGATCTCTTTTGAAGTATTATATATGTAATTTGATTATGGTAATAATACTCTTGCAATATCAAAACAATCATTAACACCAGAGAAATTTAAACATGATAATTTAAATAGTGGTGTTGTTCATTTAATTAGAAATAGATTGAGGAATTTTTTGTATTGATTATTATTTTGCTAATAATCAAGTTGAAAGTTATTTTTAAAATAACTTTGACGTAAGTTGTCATTAATTATTATGAAACTTGTGAAGTAGAGTTGTTTTATATGTTTTAGTGAGTATTCAATTATGTTTGGGTTACATAGATATTTGTTGCACTAAGCATTAACCATAAAAGAAAGAGTAAATATGTTATTCATGTAAGAGTTTATCTCTTGAATTCGAAGAGAAAATTTAATTTTTCTTTTGTTACAAATATTTTTGATAAATTCATACATTATTTATTCAAAAATGAGTTATTATTGTGACAGTGACGCTTGTCTAGAAATGAATCATATTATGTGATAATTTGTGTATTACTACAAATGTGGGGGAGAGAAGCATAATTGTTTCTAATCATAATTCATGGCACATTACTCACAGAAACTCGAACAAAAGTACTCAAATTTAAGAGTTTGAATCTTAATTTGTTTGGTTCTTGGGAAATTTTTTTTATGAGGTTATGATTTTATCTAAGCATTAATTCTGACTTGTATAGTCATAATTATTCTGGATTTTCTATTTCATAAATTTGATTTAGAATTTCGTTACCCAAGCACGCCATAGTCAACAAGTGATAGATGTTATATTTTGATTTATATAGAATTGTGGGGGTGTATTGATATTTTCATATGGTAATATCCAACTAGGAAATTAAATTTTTCTTAGAGTACTTAACATGTGGGGGTGCTTGGAGGATTCACCAAAGTAACGGTTCCGATAATAGGTCCATAAAGATTCTCAATTCTTTCTATAGGACAAAGTTGAGGTAGAAGCAAAAATGGTTTCATTAATTTCTAAGGAACAACTCTATGTTTATTATTTAAATTTGAAAATGGGAGTGACATAGAGTAACGGTAAGTCTTGATATTATCAAAAACTTAATACCGTAGGACATTTGCTTTTAGTTGTGAATATTGTCTAAGGATAATATAATGCATCAGCTAACTACTCAATGATATATAATTGAGAAGGTCAAACGAAAAATAGCGGCCGCTAAACAAAAAATTTGACCAGAGAGCAAATGAGGAAAAATTCATCGAGAGGAATGTGATTAAAACCTATTACATCAGAGTCATTATAATGGTAATCCTACTTAGATGATTGGAGATCCCAAGAACTAAGTTCAAAGGGACAACTAAGTTATGTGTGGCCCCACTAGAAATCACTAAAGGAGTCTATCTTCTATCCATTCCTATGATGAGAGTGATATCCGCAACATGCGTTGTATGTAAGGGACTTAGGGTAAGCTATGCTTTTAATGATCACTTATATCTTGAAAACCCTAGAGAGGTATCTTTTAAGAGGAGTATTTAAGAGACTCGAAATAAGGATTACCTATATGAGTGTGAAGTGGCCACTTCTATGAGAATTAATAAGGCAAAATTCTCTAAAGCACTCATGAAATACCATGAGATGCCTAAGGCCAAAATGGGCACAATCGTGAGAACTAAATTGTGTTTGGAGATATTCTATATGAATTCTATTGTCTTGGCTTACACAAACGGCTGAACAGTTCAAGGTATCACATCCACTAATTAGTTAGTAAGTTCGATAGGCTTTCACTAGGGAAGGTTCAAAGCCAAAAGCTACCTATCCCGATGCAGGGTATTTCCTTAATGTATTCTATCTTTGTCTGCATATTGTTGCATTCATTCATGTGGGGGATTGTTGGAAATTTTGAATTAAAATTTACTCCAATAGTTGTGTCTCTTGAGATAAAAGGGTGTGTTCTCTTGAGATAAAAAGGTGTGTTGGAAAATTTGAATTAAAATTTACTCCAATAGTCATGGAAGAATCTATAAATTTCATCTCCCTCATTTCAATTTGCATAGAGAATTAGTCATTTTCTTCTTCATCTTTGCATTTATTATTTATATTTTTCTGAGTCTAATTTTTCTATAAAGAGAGTATATGCCTAACAAAATTCGCTAGACTTGCAATAGTAGTACTGCTAGTATAAGACATTGATCGCTGCACGGTAAATGGAGGCTACTAAATGGTGGATAGTTGAATAAATGCTACCTATTATTGAGTTTGCCGAAATATCTTATGGATTAATGGCAATGTTGTTGGTTTTTGTATTGTCATTTTCTATGTATGTTGGTTTAGCTGATGTTTTTGGGTGGTGCTGTCCTCGTAGATTGATTCAACCCTTGGTGTATTTCGTCTTTTTAATTACAGGAATGGTTGTTTTGGAAGGTAGGTGACAGTCATGTTGTCTTCTAATTGTGGTGTATTTTGTTTTTAATGAACTTTAAAAAAAAAAAAAATTAGAATGATTTCGGTTCTCAGATTCAGCTCGACAAGATAAATTGAAAAATTAAAGCAATTAATTTCAAAAAAAGCTCAGTAAAACCAAAAGTAAATAAAAATAGTAGACTTTTTTTTTAGGTTTATTTCAACTTTTTCAAATACAAAAAAAAGAAATTGTAGAAATTTTTTTTTCTTCTCCTTTTTGGATTTGCTTATACAAAACAGATTAGAAAAGTAAAAAATTCCATATAATTTTTTTTTTTAAATCTAAAAAAAAAAAAAATTTGGAAAGAAAGTGGTTTTTTTTTTAAAGTGTTGCCAAACACCCTGAGAAAAAAGAAAATCACATTTTTGATACAACCTACCATGTTTGGCAAGATTTAAAAATGTTTTTTATTTTTATTTTGTTTTAGTAAAAAGGTTTAGAATTTTTTGTCTTTTCGATCTTTTTAGTCTATAAAGGTTTGAAAAGTTATATATAAAACAAAAAAGCTAACTATGAACAAAAAAATGATAAATTATAAATGCATTTCTTGAGATTTTACTTAAAATATGAATTACTCTATAGAGTTTTAGAAATTATATATCGTCTCTTCAGGTTTCTAATTGTATAACAAGTTACTAATTTTATTAATAAATTGTCAAGTTAATTAATAGTTTTTATTGATGTCAAAAATATATTTCAATTAACAATTTAGATAATTTTGTTGTTGTACAGGAGAACAGTTAGGAATTTTATTTTTTTTGCTAATTTTGTTAAATAAAAAATTCTAACGGGAATGTATTTATAATTTTCAGAATTATATGAGACAATTCATATTTTAAACAAATCTTAAGAATATATTTATCATTTACCCAAAATTCAAACTTCAGTTTCTCTTTTTAATAAGAAAAAAATATTTTTTTTAGCCTTTGTTGATGAAAAGAATAAAAAAGCTCTAAAGATTTGCTGATGAAAATATATCACATCTTTCCTTTGATATATAGTTTATTGGTTTCATTGTAATATGATAGATTAAAATAAAAATAAAAATTAAATGTGTAACAAAAAAATAAATGTAAATTAAATGGAAAATTTTAAATATGCCTAAATAAATGTAAATAAATGAAATTTTTTAAATAAAAGTTAATAAATGTGTCATGTGTTTTACACATGATCTAATTTTCTATAAATTCCTAACAGAGTCCTAATAAAATGGTTAACTGTAATAAAATAATACTATGAGGAGTTAACAATTGACTTTTAAAGTTCACGGATAAAACGTAAATTAGTCGAAATTTAAAGGGATTTACGGTAATTTATCCCTTTTAATTATTAGAGAAATTCCAATAATACCGTGGTGTTTTGGGAATGACTTTTTTTTTTGACTTTTTTGAGTTTATTTTCATCTGTAGTGATTTTTTTAATTTTTTTTTTTTTTAGTTTTAGATTTCTAGATTCAGCTTGACAAGAAGAACTAGAAAATTATAATTTTTTTTTAAAAAAAAAACCAAAAAAAATTCAGAAAAGACAAAAAAAAAAAGAAAAAAAAAAGAAGCCAAAATAAGCAATTTTTTTTTTTACTTATTTTCGTCTTTAATGATTTTTTTTTTTTTGAAATTTTTTAATAACAATATATTTTTTAAATTTGTCTCGACATGACAGATGTGAAAAAAAAAATTTGATATAGTTTTGAAAAAAATTCATTAAAGATAAAAAAAAAAATTGAAAAAAAGAAGGTTGCCTTTTTTTTGTTTTGCTGCCAAAATGGGAAACACTATAAAATGTCTCAGTGCACATCGTTATTTAGTTCACATCTTTAATATTTTTGATTCTTGAATTTTTACTCAAAACACACTACAATCTTCCTTTTTTACTCAAAGACACATAAAATAGATTTGAGTATCCATTGCTAGCATTGAAGATCTTGGATTATGATCTTCTGAAAATATGTGATTGTCACATTTGAATCTCACTTATGTTAATTTTTGAATCTGGCTTGATATTGGTTGTCTGAACATATTATTATTATACAACAAAATATAATTGAACAATTGTTTTTTTTTAATCAGCAAAAGAAGGAAAACTTTATTAATGAAACCAACATACAATTTATGTGAAAATTTATCAATAAAGGAGGTGTGAGTGCAAAGAGCATAGGTTCTCCTAGTCGAATAGTTATTAATGTTCTAATTATTTCTGCTGAACAAAATAATAAGTTCATACTTTTTGTGATGAATAATTTTAACTCATTTGGACTTATTATGTTTATTTTTTATGTATGAATATTTAATATTTGATCAATCTTAATAATTTGAAAAAAATAATTTTGTTCGCATATAAATATTTAAATATTGTGCAAATGTTCAACTCTGATTATTTAAATGCGTAATGAACAAAATCATCATCGCAATGATTTTACAAATAAGGAAAAAAAAAAAAAAAGAAACAAAAAGTCCTGTTTGTAAACAGTAATTTGTCTTTTTCAATGTTGTATTGTTCCGAAGCAATAATCAGAGTGTCATCCATGATGTGTAAATCTACAGAATGGATTGATTTCAATGTTCTTTAAACCCTAAATTTTCAAATATAATAATATTTTAAGTTGGGGATAGAAGTATAATAGAGAAAAGAATTTATCTATATTATAATGAAAAAAATGATGAAATGCACCCTTAGTTATAATCTTTGTGTCTTTGGTTATGACTTATTATATTGTTAGTTATGACTTATTGTGATGTTCGTTATAATATTATTTTGGTTGTGATTCATGAGTTTTTTTCTTATACATTATGTGATATTCATAATTCATTTTTTTAATGTGTTTTTAAGTTATGACTCGTGTAAGATTAAATTATGACATTTGTGATAATCAAATCCACAAATGACGTAACTTATATATAATACACACCATAGCATTTGTCATCTATATGTGATGGTGTACCTAAAATATTTTGAATTTTGATGTATATAGTATTTTGTATTTTGATGTATGAATTCTTTGAATACACACTATCATTGTCCTTAATAATTCTTTTATTTAAAGATATTATTGTAATATAATGTATTTAGAAAAGAGAAAATTGGTTTAAGGTCCCTCTCCCATTTTTAATAATGGAAGAATTCTACAATATTATTTTGTAATGTCTAAGGTCCCTCAACTCATGATACCCATATATCACAAAGAAGTTTGATTTTCTCAAATGAAACTTTGTTCTGTACTTGGCTATCATCGAAGTTGAGAGCGTGCTCCACCACCTCCACCATCATCTAATCCTTTGCCACCATTTGGTTCTTTTCTACCGCCGCCTTCGTCCACCGGAGCAAAGAAGAAATCGTGGAGTTTCCTCATGCTTCATTACAGAGAGAGAGCCCATCTCTTGCATCATCCATGTTCTCTCTCTTATCTCTGTAATGGCGATTTTTTAGAGTAGTGAGCTAACCAATCATCCCCTTCATTCCATTCACAACCCAGTAGTTCTATTGATGTCAATTTCAACCCAAAATGCCAATCAATCAAACCCCTCACCACAACCCCCTCTTTCCAGATCAAAATTCTCAACTCTCCTTCACCAATACACTCTTCCCATCAGAACCACCATCCACGATCGCCTCAAGTTTGTCAAACAATGCAAAACAACCCAAGACCACGCCCTCAACATAACCACCACCACTGCCAGAAAACCCAACAACCACCACTGTCGTGAAACACAACCACACAATCAGCTCTATTTTATCGAACTCCAATGAAAACATTTCAGGTTCAGTGTCTGAAATAAAAGCTTGAAGAGATTTGCAAACCAAAGAAATTTGTACAAATCAGAGAAATTTATGCAAACCAGAGAAATTTCAGAAATTTCAATTTTCTCTGAATTGAAATTTCTCTAGATCGATGTGTGAAGGACCTTAGACATTATGAAATTATTGAATGTTCTTTATGCTATAAAAACTTAGTAGTAGGGACTCTAAAAAAATCCCCCTTTAGAAAATTTATGTTATGTAAATAAAATTACTTTAATTATTAACATGTATAAAATTTATCAATTATATGTAATTTTTTTTTAAAGTTACAATAAATTGAAATTTCTTGAATGAAAAATAGGATAAATTATACTTTGCGAGCCTGTACTTTGTACCAAATCTCACTTTGGTCTATACACATGAAATCGTGATAGTCAACCCTCTATATTTCTAATTAAATCTTACTTTGGTTCTTACACATGAAATCGTGACAGTTAACCCTTTGCACTTATGAAATTGTGACAGTAAACTCCCTACATTACTAGTCAAATGTTAATGTCTCCCTTTTGTTACTCCGTCATATAAGTCTTTAACAGAAGTCAGTAATGCGACAAACATATGACTATAAATGAGGGTAAAAGAGAAAAATCACCCAAATTTTCCTGTCTATACACATTTTGTCCTAAAATTTACATCAAATTTTAATTGTATTTAGTTAAAACAAAACGTAAAATATTGTGAACGATTAAGGAGATAAATTAGGATTTTACAAAAATTAAAATAATGAAATTTTGTTTTCTACAGTAATAGAGTCTTCGATTTGTCTACTGCAAATTTTTTTTTTTTTATTTCAAAAACTACATTTTCTTACATTTTCGTTCTAAACACACATATATATTGTATTATATAATTCTCACATGCTTATCACGTGAAACAAAGTATATACTGGTGAAAAATGAAAATGATTTTTCTCTTTTACTCTTATTTCGTAGTCACATATTTCTTATATGACTGAATTTTGTTAAAAACTTAAATAATGGAATAATAGAATGGACATATTTGTCCATAAGTATAGGGGATTGACTGTTACAATTTTATATGTAAAAACTAAAATAAGATTTGATTAAAAATATAAAAAATTGATTATTATAATTTTATATGTAAGGATCAAAGTAAAATTTGATACAAAATATAGAAATGCAAAGCTCACCCTAAAAAATGAAAATGACCATCTTCCAAACACGACAGCTAATAACAAGCCTTAAATCCCCCCCCCCCAAAAAGAAAATCCCTCTCTTCCCAATGTTCTTACATCTTTCCCCAGCCTCGCCAAACACCACCGCTCTGCTAGCGTCTCCAAGTTGAACGATTCACACACACACACACACACACAAAACAGAGAAGCTTGAACCGCTAAAAAAAGTAGGCATGAAACGAAAGAGGAATCAGAGGAAAAAGAAAGCAATCGATGATGGTGAAGAAGAAGAAGAAGACAAAGACAGAATCAGCAGTTTACCAGACTCCATTCTTCACGAAATCCTCTCTTCCATGGACGACCTCGCCTCCGCAGTTCAGACCTGCGTGCTGTCAAAACGGTGGCGGTATGTTTGGACTTCCCTCCCCAACCTCCGCTTCGATTTTGATCAACTAGATGAGGTCAGAATGTCTCGTTTCAAACGCTTCGTCAATCAGGTATTGTCTCTCCGAGATAACAACTCCAATGTATACAGTTTCTACTTCTCGTCCGGTTATCTTGTTGACCCATGCCTGTTCAAGAAATGCATATCTTACGCAGTTCGCCACAATGTTCAACAACTCCATCTCAACGCATTTGGTTATTCAGAGCTCGATGATTTTCCTCTCTGCTTCTTTAACTATGCCTCTTTAAAAGAACTTAAATTGGCCAATTGTGGCAACAATAGTATGCTTCTGGACAAGCCCTTGCGATTTCCGGCATTAAAGACTTTGCATCTTAATCGTTTCGGACACGACTCTGCCAATTTCATCACTCAGACTGTTGGGAATTGTCCCAATTTGGAAACTTTGATTTTGGATTGCTTATACGTTAATTGTTTTAATATCACTGCCCCTAAACTTAGGAAGTTGGAATTATGTTACGCTGAAGATTCTCTTGGACTGTATTATGAATCGGAGATTGTGATTTCAGCACCTAGACTGACTTCATTCAAGTTCGAAGGTCATGCTTCGCCTGTCTTTTCTCCGGCCAGCTTTCCCTGTTTGGACCATGTATATGTCGATGTGATCCCAATGTTTAATAGGTTTCAGCTTGCATCAATCGTCAAGGAAAGGATGCCACTCAATGTGATCAATATGCTTGGACAGCTTCGAGAAGCAAAATCCGTTACACTGTCGTTGTCGACGCTTGAGGTAATTGATACTATTGACTGTATTGTTGAACCATCTCTCATGTGCTTTGGCTAAAAATAGGATTTTAAATAATATGTTATAAAAATTCATTACTGTTATTTGGTAAGTTCAAGATGTGATGTTATGCTGAGTTTCTCACATGCCACCTTCGTAATTTAGCCAACATGGCTGCAGTGAAATTGAAATTTGAAATTGTGCTTTTATCTCAAAGCGAAATTGCCACTTGAATGCATGCTTTTACACAAAAATCATATTGCAAATGGAACATGCAACATTGCCCTCGGTCACATGTGACCCCTTTTACGACAGTTACTGCTATCTGATGTCTTGTTTTTTAGGCCATCTGTTTGCAAATACCAGGAATTTCGCTGTATCTGTATCCGTATTGTATCGTATCCATATCCATGCTTCCTAGGGGCGGGTGGAAATTACAGTGGATGAATTGAAGGATGCTTTCTCCAGACTCCATTCAACATCATTGAACCAAACCCATCACATTGTCTAGGGATTAAAAAAGTCTTTTTTTAGCTAGGGTTTCACAGGGTGAACTCGAGGAATGATGGTAGCATACATATATTGCTTCTTTGATGTCCATGAAGGGAATGCATCAGCAATTGATTGGTTGAGTCAGATTCTAGTTCTGGTGTCGATAGAAGTATGAGAATGCATGTGGACTGGAAGTCCTTCCTCAAGTGTCCAAGAGCTAGCGCTGTAGTAAATTCTCGCATTGATTTACCATTTTGATTCGTACCAAATTCTTATGCGGTGAAGCCTTGAGATATCACATTTGTTCTCCACCTTGATTACTGAAAAGGAATCGGATATACTAAAAGCCTTGTCTATTAGTTGTGCATCTTTTACAGCCTTCCACTTTCAGAGATGAAAAAATTTAATTGCCGAGCTTACTTCTAGCTTCCCCAATTTTGGAGTTATGAAGTTCGGTTGTTTAAGAAGTTCGAGATGCAAAAAAAATTTCCCGTCATCAACTTTGGGAATTTCTGTAGCTTTTGTAGTTTATTTTATTTTTAAAATTACATTCTGCATTTGACAATCGATTTTAAATTTCTATTTATTATCACTAGAATGTTAATGATATGAAAAGCCATAGTTATACTTCATTGAGTTGATTAAACTCTCAAACATAGCATAAAACAAGGAAAGACTCTAAGCTCAAATCTCATTGCTTGTCCAATAATAAATTATATCCATGTGTTTATTCACTCTTGGGGAGGAGTTTAGCCACACATGAGGTGCGGTGCTTCTTAGTTTATAAATTATAACTGCTTTTAGGAGTAATTGGCTCACCTTTGTGGACTAGGATGGCAAATAACTATCTTAGTAAACTGTTTGCTTTTGAAATTTTTTGAAATTAGTAATAAGATTGCTATGATACCATTGGTAGTGCATTTCCATAGATTATGATGTTCCATCCAATTTTTACCAAATATTATAGTATGGTAGTCATTTAAATCAAATTGAGTAGTTACAAATAGTCATGCTGAATTCCGATTGTGGTATATCTATCTTAGATATTTGCTGCACTTCCAGCCTCATATATAACAATGTACAATTTGTTGTAGGCGTGCGGATCATATATAAAAATAAATAAGCACTCACCAACTACTACTTGTTATTGCCTAATTCTATCTTTAAATCGTCTTAGCTATTGAGTCCAAATTAATTTTCTGTTTTTATTTGTTTTGCATATGGTAAGGTTCTTGCAATGGATCCTGATTCTCTCAGAAGTCATCCTTCTCCATTTCACAAGTTGAAGCATCTACAGTTGACACAAGGAGGATCATCGTCATCTTTATCTCTGCCGCTAAATGTGATTAACTACTTGAGCCAAGGTTTATCATGTGGCGGAACCTTGGTTATGAACTTCTTCCCTAGGTAATAATCGATCCATTTTTATCCATGTTTGTATCCTTTAAATGCACATACCTTATGTAAATAATTTTGAAAGTTAAAATTTGGTACAAACTACCTTGTTCAACTTATGATCTAATCTTTACTTTGATTTTGTTTTTTTTGTTTTGTTTTTTGTGTCCTTAGGCGTAAATGGAAAGCATTCACAATGAAAAATGGTAAGTGTTAAGAATACTGATTAGCGTTCTCATTTGTCATGTCTATGAATCCTGTGCTTGTGATTCTTTTTCTAAAATTATATTTCTTTTTATTTTTCTTTTTGTAAATTTATTTTTTATTTTTTTTCTTCTTTTCTTGAATGCAATAAGTGGCAATAAATTGTCAACTCCATGCTTTAATACCATAGATTTCAAGCAGTCTGGTAATTATGAATGATTTATTGTTGGGAATTAAAAATGTTGGCAAACTTGATTATGTTACGTGATATCTTGAAGACGTATTATGATACAATAACAGAAATTGCTACGGTAAAATATTTGCAAACATTGTAGAAACTTGGAAAGAACCTTCATGTAGATGACATGGAACATGTGAATATTTGTAGCTATCAAATTGTTTCAGTAAGAAAAACCAAACTTTAGAGTTGCAAGTAAATTTAAATCCAAAAATTTAGATTGGTTTCTATCAGGGAAAGTCTTTCATGATTTATAAGGTTCAAAAAATTTCAGTGCGTGGCTGAAATTTGATGGGTTTAGGGAGAGTGGAAAAATGGTGAAAGTGCTATAAGGTGTTAGGAGAACTAGGTTTCATTTTAGTTGCACAGAGCCTAAGGTTGAGACCGTCTTGACAAACATGAATCAACGGTTATTTCCTCTTTCTACCAATAAATAAATAAATAAAACAATTAGTTATTTTAATATACGTGATTTTATATATGTATAATGTAGTTGTATTGATATTTATTTATTTCATTTTAAACACTGTGTATATTTTTATTTGTATATGCATGTATAAAATTATTTAATATTTAAATAAAAATAATCTTACGATTCACAATTCGATATGATTCATGTTTCACTTATTTAGCAAATCGATTCTCGATTAGATTCATGATTTGACAACAATGGCCTGGGATACATGACAACATATTATTCGTCTCTATTATTTCTTTAATAATTAGTTCCTAAACTAATCATGAGTATCCATATAGACTATGAAGCACGGACACTTCCCCGGAGCCTACGTACGAGTGTCGGACACGGACACAGACACGGACATAGACACAAGTCAGACACGCTGTGGCCAGGTGTTCGACACTCTCCCTAACGTGTCCCATTTTATTTTATTTTATTTTTTTGAATTTTTCTAGTCAGACACGAGGTGGATACACAATGACACGTTTCAGACACGCGAGGTGGATCGAAGAAGCCCTAACTTGTTGGAGAGAGAGAGAGAGAGAGAGAGAGAGGGGGGGAAGAGATTGAAGAAGCCCTAACCTGCATCGTGATGACACGTTTTTTTGTCTCTCTGTTCTTCTTCTTTTCATCTTCTCCTGTTCTGATTTCGTCTTCTCCTCTTCATTTCTTCTTATTCTCCTCCCTCTTTTGAATTCGTTTCTCTCCCCTCCCTCTTGTGATTTCGTTTCTCTCCCTTTTCTTGATTTCGTCTTTCTTTTTTGTTTCCATTTTGTTCCCCTTTTTTTTTGCTTCCTTTTTTTTTTCCCTTTTTTTTTTTGATTTTGTTTCTCGCCTTTTTTTTTTTTAAATTTTAAATTTTTATATTTCGTTTCTTTCCTTTTTTTATTTCCCCTCGCTTTTTTATTTCCTTTTTTCCTTGATTTCCTTTTTTTTTTTTTGGTATGCTTTTTTTTTTTCTTTTTTAGATAGGGGTTTCTATCCTTGTGTTTGTTGAACCTAAAATTCATAGAACAAATTATTTTTATTTGGAAAAAATTAATTTTTATTAAATTTTTTAGGTAATATGTTTATTAATTTTATTATTATTGTAATTTTATAGGAACCGATTTTTTTTTTTTTTAAATTTTTTTAGAGCTTTCTTTCTTTTGTCTGTGCCCATCTATCTACTATTAAGTACATATAATAAATAAATGAAATTATATATATTAAACGTGTCCCAGCGTGTTGTTTTCCTTATTTTTTGAAAATTTGCGTGTCCGCATGTCCATGTCATGTCCCGAGTCCCGGTCCCGGTCCCGGTCCCGTGTCCATGTCCATGCATAATAGCATATAGACATGATACAAAACAGTGACAAAAAATTGGTGACATAGCATTTCTCCTAATAATTCCTTCTTACACCTCTGGCTCTTGGGGTCATTTTGTGTTGTGCAAATTGCGATTGGAGTATCTCAAGTAATAAATGTGTGTTGGTACATATCGTAGGCTGTGTTTGAACCCGTACAATTTGAGTCTCTCTTACCTTGAACCTTCCGATAAGATGAAGTTATCAACGGTTAATCTCTAGTTGATTTATGTACTGGAGCACAACATCAAGGCCTGTTTGATTAGCAGGATTAATAATTATGGAGTTAACAATTTATGAGATTAGTGAAGGATTGGTTATCAGTTGGATTAGCGAGATACATAATGCTCACTTATTCTCGTTTGTTTTGTAGTATATGTGGATATGTATTTGTGTTATTAGTCATAGGATTACAAAATCCGTTAATTTTGTTGGATAGAATGGCCAATGAAATCTAATCCAAATAATAAAATTTGCAACCAAACAATGAAATGTGAATCTCATAGATTAACAATCCAAATTCTATGCTATAATAAGTCCAATCAAACAAGCCCCAAGAGGATTGCTGTACTTGCTTACATATAAAATTAGTTTTAAGTTTTGGATGTAGATATTATTTTTACAGAATCGTGCTTTAATTCATAGATATTATATTTCATGCTGTTATCACTGTTTGTGCATATCAATCTTCGTAAATCCTTCAAGTTCAGCTCCAAGTAGTGAGTAGCCCCCAGTAGTTCTAGGGTAGTTCTAAATAGTTTTTAAGTAAACTGTAAGTATGGAGTGGTTGAATTGCATGTAGTGAGAGATGTGGGTTATTGGTTTCTTGGTTGTGGAATGAGCGGAATGCTAGATTATATCGGATAATTATAGGGACTCGAGAACTATTGTTGAATAGACTGAAAGGAATGTTAGAGCTTGACTTTGCTTACTCAAAGGTATTGCACACAATCAGCTGAACAGATGGTTGCGACATAAATGGAGGCTACTAGACTATTTTTGCAAATGGTGAATGCTACTTGTTATTGAGTTTGCCAATACATTGTATGGATTGTTGGAACGCTTTTGTATTGGCATTTTCTATGTGTGTTCGGTTTGGCGATGTTCTTGGATGGCTCCATCCTCCAAGATGGTTTCAATACAAAGGTAGCCCCTTCTGTGGGGTATATATTTTGATATATCTAGTAGGCAATGTTTTAAAACCCGAACCGGACTGGCCGGTTGAACCGGTTGGACCGGGAACTGGGCCTTGTACCGGTCCAGTTGACCCCCTAAAACTGGAGGAGGATGAAAACCGGCTTAGAAATGGAAAACCGGTAGACCTGGCGGTTGAACCGGGAAAACCGGTGACCCGGTCCCGGTTTGGTGGGTTGGACCGCCGATTATTTTTCTTTTTTTTTTCAATTTTCTTTCTTATATATTTATATATATATATATTATATAAATATATTTCAAAATTTTGACTAAAAATTCTTACTTCAAGAGTCTCTTCTCATAAGGAAGAGTCTCATTGGAAATTTGAGAAGATTGTGAAAGTTTATTCCTATTTATAGGAAAAGATTTTTCAAAGAGAACTTACAAAATTCTATGTGGGATTCAATCAAATTATTTGAAACATATTGATTGGAGGGAGAGTTGAAATTTTCATTTCTCTCCAAAATTAAACCTAACATTCAATCAATTTGTTTGGAGGGAATGTTTAAAAAATTTAATTTGTTTAAAACAAGTAACTTTTTTTTATTTATCAATTATGGCTTTATTAAATATTATTAATAAATACTATACAACAATTTTTATTTTTATTTGAGTATTTATATATATATTTATTTATTTATAATTTTTAATTATATATTTTAATTATATAATATTAATTATGACGTCACGGTTCAACCGCTTTGACCTGACGGTTGAACCGGTGACCCGTCCACCCGGTCCCTTTTCCGGTTCGCTCACCGGTCCGGGTTTCAAAACATTGCTAGTAGGTGCTTATTTTCACGGGGTAAAAAAAAAATTTCTTGGTGGTGTAACCACATGAATGGTTGTTTTGGAAGGTCAGTAGCAGTCATGTTCCCTTCTAATTGTGATGTATTTGCATTTGAGTTTGTATTTCATGGTTGTTCATATGATTTATGGGCTGGATCTATTTACACCCTGTAATTAATTTGTACTCTTACACCTTCCATAATTTTTTGTCATATTAATATTTTCTAAAGGGGTAAATTACACTACTTCTCCCAAGTAATGAGAAAATTGGATTGAGCTTCACCAATTTGATGTAATTACACTGGATTTGGATTCGCCACAGTAGCAATAATATAAATGGTTTAACAGGCGTAACAAAATTATATTTATTGAGAAATTATACTTATCGATGTCTTTATCTCTACTTCTAAATGTGATTAACTACTTGACCCAAGGTTCCTCATATGGCAAAACCTTGGTTATGAACTTCTTCCCTAGGTAATAATTGATCCATTTTTATTCATGTTTGTACCCTTTGAAATGCACATACCTTATGTAACTAATTTTAGAAAGTTAAAATTTGGTACAAACTGCCTTGTTCAAATTATGATCTAATCTAATCTTTACTTTGATTTTGTTTTTTTTATGTCCTTAGGTGTAAATGGAAAGCATTCATAATGAAAAATGGTAAGTTTTAAGAATACTGATTAGCATTCTTATTTGTTATGTCTATGAATCTTGTGCTTGTGATTCTTTTTCTAAAATTCTATATCTTCTCTTTTCCTTTTTCTGTTTGTAAAATTATTTTATAATTTTTTTCTTCTTTTCTTGAATGCAGTAAGTGGCAATAAATTGTCAACTCCATGCTTTAATATCATAGATTTCAAGCAATTTGGTAATTATGATGACTGATTCGTTGTTGGGAATTAAAAATGTTGGCAAACTTGATCATGTTACATGATATCTTGAAGATGCATTATGATACTACAACAAAAAATTCTAACATTTGCAAACATTGTAGAAACTTGGAAAGGACCTTCATGTAGATGACATGGAACTTATGAATATTGGTAGCTATCAAATTGTTTCAGTAAGAAAAAACAAACTTTAGAGTTGCAAGTAAATTTAAATCCAAAAATTTAGATTGGTTTCTATAAAGGAAACTCTTTCATGATTTATAAGGTTCAAAAAATTTCAGTATGTGGCTGAAATTGGATGGGTTTGGGGAGAGTGGAACAATGGTGAAAGTGCTAAAAGGTGATTGGAGAAGAAGGTTTAATTTTAGTTGCATGAAGCAAGAGCGGGGGAGGATGTGGGGGCGGGGGAGCCTCACACATAGAAGAGCCTAAGATTGAGACTGTCTTGAGAAGCATGAATCAATATTGATTTCCTCTTTCAACCAATAAATAAAAAGAATAAATAATTAGTTATTTTAATAAATGTGAGTTTACATATATATGTATATATATAATGTAGTTGTCTTGATATTTATTTATTTCATTTAAACACTCCATATTTTCTTATTTGTACATGCATGTATAAAATTATTTAATATTTAAATAAAGCAAATCTTATGATTCACAATTTGATATGATTCATGATTCACTTATTTAGCAAATCGATACTTGATTAAATTAATGATTTGACAACAATGACCTGAAATACATGACTAGATATTATTCGTCTCTAGTATTTCTTTAATAATTATTTCCAAACAAGAAACTAATCATGAGTGTCCATATAGACATGATACAAAATAGTGACAAAAAATTGGGGACGCCTAATAATTCCTTCTTACACCTCTGGCTCTTGGGGTCATTTTGTGTTGTGCAAATTGCGATTGCAGTATCTAAAGTAGTAAATGTGTGTTGGTGCATATCGTTGGCTGTGTTTGAACCCCTAAAGTTTGAGTCTCTCATAACTGAACCTTCCAATTAGATGAAGTTGTCAGCGGTTAATCTCCATTTGATTTATGTACTAGGGCACAACATCAAGGGCCTGTTTGATTAGTAGGATTAATAGTGAGGGAATTAATAATTTATGAGATTAGTATAGGATTGGTTATCTAGCTAGATTAGCGAGATACATAATGCTCTCTTATTCATGTTTGTTTTGTAGTAGATATGGATATGTATTTATGTTATTAGTTGTAGGATTAAAAAATTTGTTATTTTGTTGGATAGAATGGCCAGTGAAATCTAATCCAAAAAATAAAATTTATAACCAAACAATGAAATGTGAATCTTATAGATTAATAATCCAAATTCTATGGTATAATACGTCCCATCAAACAAGCCCCATAAGGATTGTCATGCTTACATATAAAATTAGTTTCAAGTTTTGGATGTAGATATTATTTACAGAATTGTGCTTTAATTCATAGATATTTTGTTTTCCAATATTATTTCATGCTGTTATCACTGATTGTGCAGATCAATCTTCCAAAATCCTTCAAGTTCGGCTCCAAATAGTGAGAAGCCCCCTGTAGTTCTAGGGTAGTTGTAAATAGTTTTTAAGTAGACTGTAAATATGGGATGGTTGTAAATGTGGGTTATTGGTTTCTTGATTGTGGAAGGAGCAGAATGCTAGATTATATCGGATAATTGCAGGGACTCTAGAACTATTGTTGAAGAGATTGAAACAAATGTTAGAGCTCAACTCTGCTTACACAGAGCCTGACAGATGGTTGCAAGGTAAATGGAGGCTACTAGACTTTATCTTTGCAAATGGTGGATAGTTTAGTAAATGCTACCTATTATTGAGTTTGCCAAAATATCTTATGAATTAATGGGAATGTTATTGATTTTGTATTGGCATTTTCTATGTATGTTGGTTTATCTGATGTTCTGGGGTGGCCCCATCCTTGTAGATGGTTTCCACCCGTTTGTTAATTATATATTTAGTTAAAAAGTTAAAAAGTTATTATAAGTTGTTACATCATTCTTTTTATTTTTTTATATATCTTTTCATAAAGTCAAAAAGTTATTAAAATAGTACGTCTCCAAATGAGTACATGTATGATATATATTGTGATTGCAATATCTCTTAGATTCAGTTTAATAAGATGAGCTGAAAAATTAATTCCAAAAAACCCCCAGTAAAGCCAAAATTAAATAAAAATAGTAGAATTTTTTTGGCTTATTTTGACCTTTTCAAAAAAAAAAATTTAATTGTAGAATTTTTTTTTTTCACTTGTTAGATTTGCCTATACAAAACGAATTCGAAAAGTAAAAAAATTGATAAAGTACAAAAAAAAAAAAAAAAAAAAAAAAAAAATCCTGAAAAAAATGATTTTTGTAAGTGTTGCGAAACACCCTGAGAAAAAAGAAAATCACATTTTAAAACAAACATACCATGCTTGGCGAGATTTAAAATGTTTTTTCTTAATTTTGTTTTGAGTAAAAAAGGTTTAGAATTTTTTTACTTTTTTATTCTATAAAGGTTTGAAAAGTTATATATATATATATAAAGAAGTAAACTATGAACAAAAAAAAGAGAAAGATTTACTTAAAATATGAATTGGTTCTTATAATTTTAAAAATTATATCCCCTCTTTAGGTTTCTAATTGCATAATAAATTACATATTTTATTAATAAATTATCAAATCAATTAATAATTTTTATTGATGTCAAAGATATATTTTGATTAACAATTTAAATAATTTTATTATTGTATAGGAGAATAGTTAGGAATTTATTTTTTTTGTTAATTCTATTAAATAAAAAAATTTAACGATACAGTTTTTATCATTTTCATAAACACATGAGACATGTCGTATTTTAAGTAAATTTCAATAATGTATTTATAATTTTACCCAAAATTTAAACTTCAGTTTGAATCTTTAATATCAAAAAAAATAATTATTTTAGCCTTTGTTGATGAAAAGAATAAAAAAGCTCTAAAGATTTGTTGATGAAAATATATCGCATGTTTCCTTAGATATAGTTTATTGGTTTCATTGTAATACGATAGATTAAAATAAAATCAAATGTATAACAAAAAAATTAGTGTAAATTAAATGGAATTTTTTTAAATATGCCAAAATAAATGTAATTGAAATGAAATTTTTTAAATGAAATTTAATAAATGTATAATGTGCTTTATACATGATCTAATTTTCTGTAAATTCCTAACAAAGTGTTAACTGTAATAAGATAATACTGTGAAGAGTTGACAGTTAACTTTTGAAGTTCAGGAATAAAATATAAATGAGTCATAGTTTAAAAGTGTTTATTGTAATTTACCGCTTTTAATTATTAGAGAAATCCTATTTAAACACCATAAAATGTCTCAGTACACATTGCTAATTACTTCACACCTTTGATATTTTAAATTTTGATTTTTTTAATTAAAACACACTACAATCTTCATTTTTTACCCTAAGACACATATAATAGATTTGAGTACAGATTAGTGTATTATCGATATTGAAGATCTTAGATTATGACTTACGGAGATATACAATTGTCACATTTGAATCTAACTTAAGTTAATTTTTCAAATCTGCTCGACATTGGTTGTCTGAACATATCATTATTATATGACAAAACAAAATTGAACAATTATTATTTTTTAATTAGCAAAAGAAGAAATTTTTTATTGATGAAATTATTGATGAAACTAACATACAATTTATATAAAAATATATCAATAAAGGAGGAGTGAGTGCAAAGAGTATAGCTTAGCTTCACCTAGTTGAACAGTTATTAATATGTTCTAATTATTTCTGTTGAGCAAAAATAAGTTCATACTTTTTATGATGAACAACTTTAATTCATCTGGACTTATTATGCTCAATTTTATATATGTAAATATTTAACATTTGATCAACCTTAATAATTTAAACAAAATAGCTTTGATTACATATGAATATTTAAATATTATGCAAATGTTCAACTCTAGTTATTTAAATGTGTAACGACCAAAATCATCCACCCAATGACTTTATGAAAAAAAAACACAAAGTCCTGTTTATAAGTAGTTAATTATCCTTTTTATTGTTGTATTGTTTCAAATCAATAATCAAAGTGTCATCCATGATGTACAAATCTGCAAAATCGATTGATTCTAATATTCTTTAAACCTTAAATTTTTAAATACAATCACTATGTTTGATTTGGAATTTTTAAAAATAATTTTCTAAATTTTTAATTTGTATTTTTATATTTTTAGTATTTTTTTAAAATAATTTAATCTTCTTTTTTTTTTTTTATTTACTTTTTAGATCCACCAAATCTTGACAATGTACGGAATTTTTGTGTTTTTTTTTTTATTTTTGATAATTTAAAAAAAAATCAAAAAAATTATATTTTGTAAGTGTGTCTAGATTAAATGTATCTAAAAATAAAAAAATTGTGTAAAATATTAAAAAAATCACAAAAAAAAAAAAACTTAATTTTCAAAAAACCAGAGTAAACCAAACAGTGTGAATAATGTTTTAAGTTGGGACTAGAATTATAATGGAGAAAAAAATGAGGTAAAGTAATTGATAATGAATAATATTATGAATGCAACATGTTTGATTATAATGAAAAATATGCTAAGTGTTGAGAGATGGTAAGAACATACATCATTTATATAATTATACGGGGAAATTATATGGTTGGGGTGCGTATCATATGCATTCCTAGTTATGATCTTTGTATATTTGGTTATAATTTATTATATTGTTAGTTATGACTTATTGTATGTTGATTATAACATTATTTTGATTATGATCCATGCATTTTTTGTTATACATTATGTGATGTTGTGTTATTAGTTATTTTTTTAGTTGTGACTCGTGTAAGATCAAGTTATGACATTTGTAATAATCAAATTCACAAATGACATAATTTATATATAATACACATCATAACATTTCTCATCTATATGTATTGTGTACATAGAGTAATGCATGAATTCTTTGAATACACACCATTATTATCCTTAATAGTCCTTTTATTTAAAGTTATTATTATAATATAAAATTATTATTTTCATGGAGTGTGTGGGGAAATATTTTTTGAGTACCGACACGTGGTAAGGTGATGCCGACGTGTCAGCCGAAATGTCACGTGTCCTGGTCATGATGCCGAGGTTATCTCGGCTAGGCCGAGGTGACCTCTGAAGATATCGGAATCCAAGATGAGCAGATAGGAGATAAGAGTCCAAGAATGAAAAAAGACTTCAAGATGGATAATGATAGTATTCTTAGGGAGTCTATCCTTATCTCTTGTAGAGTCCAAAGTAAGCACTAAATGGGAGTCTATAGAAGTCAGGCTTCTAGTGAGACTAGGATTGAGTAAAAACTATAAAAGGGAGGCACTCCCACGGGTCTAAGGTACGCAATTTATGCTTTGAGCAGTGAATTTAGCACTTGATTATCTTTGAGATATACTGACTTGATCGTCGGAGTACCCCTGGGTGGAAGAACCACCGCCAAAATCTTCTCTTTCTGTTGTAGGTTAGCCAGGTGTCATCTATTATGCCAGTTCTCTCAAACTGATCACTGAGTTGGCAGTGTGATCGGAAAATTACTCACACAATTTGGCGCTGTCTGTGGGAAAGATAGGAGAATAGATGGCCAGCAACGGACAGAAGGAAAAGATTGGGGTCGACACTCCTGCTGGGAGTGGGAGACCTATTGACCTGGATGTCACAGGAGACGAATACAACGCAGAAACTCGTGACCAGAATCACGGAGTGAAGGACGTCGGCCAGACTAGCGACACACCAAAGAAACCAGATCGAAGTGGCTATTACAACGAAGACGACCTCTAGGTATGGAAGGATAGATGCCTGCGGAGGGACGAAGAGATGAAGGAGATGGCAAACAAATTGGCAGACCTGCAGTCGGTTGTCAATTTCATGATGCAAAATAACGTCATGCAGCTGCCGTTCCCGCTGCAGGACACACCGATTCCAGCAGCCAATGCCCAGCAAGGAGGGCAAAGAACAATCCCCATAGCCCCTCAGAACGACGGGAGTGAAAGACACTCTCACCGACCTTTTAGGGAGGTCGGACGAAGGGACCCAAGACGAGAAGAATCACGAAAGACGCATCACACAAAGGAAGTAGACCCCAAGGGACATAGGCATGTTTAGGGGTAGGTGCTCTGCTTCGACACAACTCATGGAGAGGGGTCAAAGAGGACTCACCACGAGGCTGAAAGTAGTGCACCAAAAAGACTAAAAGCAGGAGATAGTCGAGCTCCTGGGAGGACAAAAGAGGACTTAAGAGATTACCTCGAAAGGAAACAACAGAATGCCGAAGCCGAGGTAAATTCCCCAGATAAGCCGAGGACACCATTCTCGGTGGAATTGGACAGGTTTGAGGTGCCGAAGAGATTCAGTATGCCGAGGTTTCAGATGTACGACGGGAAGTCAGACCCCAACTTCCACGTCGGATTATATCTGAACTCAATGGTATTGTATAGTGGGAACGAGCCGTTGCTCTACAAAGTGTTCCCCTCATCCTTCGGGGAGATTACATCAGACTGGTTCCACAAACTACCGAAGGGAAACGTGAAGACGTGGAAAGGCCTGGCCGAGATGTTCATGGCCAAGTTCGTGACAAACAAGCTGCAGCCATTGAGGGTGGACGCATTGATGGCTTTGAAGATCAGTAAGGATGAAGGCCTCAGGGCCTATGCAAAAAGGTACTATGAGGTATTCAACTGAATACTAGAATGTAATCAAGAAGTGGCGGTCGTGTCGTTCAAGAACGACCTGAAAGACAACTGTCCACTACGGAAGTCTTTGGCAAAAACTTTGCCAAAAAGCATGGAAGAGCTCATGGCGAGAATTGAGAAGTATGCCAAAGCCGAGGAAGATACATCGGGGACTAAGGACGTAAAGCAAGAGAAAGGAAACGGCTCGCCGAAGTGATGCCGAGGTAACAACGAATCGAACAAACATGAAACAGAACTAAGGGCTGCACAAGCGGTGACGACTGTGTTCCGAGCCCCAATTCACAAAGTCCTGGAACAAATTCGGAACCAACCCTATTTTAGGGCACCAGCAAGGGCACCAGGGGAATTCATGGGGAGGAACGTCGGCAGGCGCTGTGCCTACCACAATGAAAAGGGGTACATAACCCAGGGTTGCAGAGCCCTGAAAGCACACTTAGAAAACTTAGTAAGGCAAGGCCATCTGAGAGATCTGGTCGACGAGGCCAGAACAATAGAAGAACAGGCAAGATTGCCTCAAGCACCAGCAGCTCTGCCTCCCCCAGCATAGCAACCTCAGGCAGGAGGACCTCGGGTAGTCAATGTGATTCACTCAAAGGTCAACGAGAACAAAATCAGAGGGGAGACCCAGAAGGTAAAACACCTACAACATGTCTATCAAGTTGGGGAGAAAAGACATCGGGAAAAAGGATGCCAAGAACCAATGATAACCTTTACTAAAGTCGACCTAGAGATGGTCCAGCATCCGGATAATGATGCCTTCGTAGTATCCCTCCAGGTTGGGGAGTGCCCAGTGAAACGCATCCTGATTGACCAAGGCAGCTCTTGTGACATCATGTACGTCCGATGTTACAAGGAGCTCGGCCTTCACCCAGACGACATGGAACAATCCAATGGCCCAATGGTTGGGTTCAATGGAACGCCGACATGGCCACTGGGAGCAATAAACTTGGAGGTGTAGGCTGGCACCAGGAAGATCAAGACAGAATTCACCATCATTAACACACCCTCCCCTTACAACATCATCTTGGGAAGGCCATGGTTGCATGCAATGGGGGCAGTTCTCTCAACATTGCATCAACTATTGCGATTCCCAACAGAACATGGGATAAAGGAAGTCAGGGGCGATCAGCTGCATGCGAAGAATTGCTCCATGGCAGCAATGAAATCAACATGCAGCATACGAGAGCCAACAAAAACAGAAATTGAAGATAAGGATGTGGAAGTCCTAGAAGACATCGGCAAGGAGCCAGCCGAGAAGAGCGAAAAGGCACTGAAGAAAATCTTCATCCAAGATGGGGATGATGAACGCTTCTTTCTTCTCAGCTTGGGCTTAGCCGAAGAAGAGGAAAAAGAGTTAGAGGCTTTTCAGCGAGCAAATATTGAGGTGTTTGCTTGGACACCTTACGAAATGCCTAGCATCGACCCTGAGGTCACTTGCCACAAACTAAATGTTGACAGGTCGGCCAAACCTGTAATTCAATGAGCCAAAAGACCAACATTGACGCATGTCGAAGCGGTAGAAGAAGAAGTAGACAGACTTCTAGAGGATAGGGCCATCAGAGAAGTTCACTACCCGACATGGCTGTCCAATATAGTGGTGGTAAAGAAGAAGACGGTAAATGGAGGGTCTGTGTATACTTTACCAGTTTAAACAAGGCCTATCCCAAAGGCAGCTTCCTTCTACCCAAGATTGACCAGCCAGTGGATGCTACTTCGGGGCATGGAAGGATGAGCTTCCTGGATGCCTACAAGGGGTATCACCAGATAGCTATGGACCCAGCAGATGAAGAGAAGACTGCATTTATCGCTCCCAAAGGGCTATACTGCTACAAAGTGATGCCTTTTGGATTGAAAAACGCAGGAGCCACCTACCAAAGATTGGTAACCAAGTTGTTCAAGTACCTGATTGGCCGAACAGTAGAAGTCTATATTGACGACATGGTCGTTAAGTCCAAGGAGCCTGAGGGTCATCTAGCCGATCTAAAAGCGGTCTTTGAAATCCTTAAAACATATCGGCTCCGACTCAATGCATTGAAGTGTGCATTTGGAGTTGGATCTGGTAAGTTTTTAGGATACTTGGTGACCAGGAGAGGCATTGAGGCTAGCCCAGATCAGATCAAGGCCATCCTAGAGCTGAAGAGCCCGACGTCGGCAAAACAGGTACAGATGCTAACTGGAAGGGCCGCAGCCTTGAACAAGTTTATAAGCAAAAGCTCGGACAAGTGCAAACCCTTCTTCAAATTAGTGAGGAAAGCCGCAGACTTTCTTTGGACAGAGGAGTGCGAAGAAGCATTAGTCGATCTGAAGAAGTACCTAACCACAGCTCCAGTTCTTTCGAATCCAGAACCTGGGGAGGAGCTGTTCCTGTACTTAGCAGTTTCAGAACATGCGATTAGTGCAGTACTAATTCGAGAAGAAAAAGGGGAGCAAAAGGCTGTGTACTATGTAAGCAAAACCCTAGCCGACGCAGAAACAAGGTATCTATCCTTAGAGAAATTGGCATTGGCTCTAGTAATGGCTTCAAAGAAGTTGAACTATTACTTCCAGGCCCATAAAGTTGTGGTACTAACAGAGCATCCATTAAAGCCCCTATTGCAACAGGGAGACTTGATAGGAAGAATAGCCAGATGGGTAGTCGCCCTAGGCCAATATGATCTGGAGTACAGGCCCAGAACTGCAATCAAAGGCTAGGTTTTGGCCGACTTCGTGGCCGAGTTCACGCCAGAATCCATCCAACATCGGGCTCCGTTGTGCGAAGACAAACAATATCCAGACAAGCAAGCAGAAGCCCAGCCAAAAGTTAAAAAACAAAGGAAAGAAGAGAAACCTAGACCCTGCAGCATTTACATCGGCGATTCCTTTCAACTGTTCGTTGATGGGAGTTCAAACCGACAAGGAGCGGGGGCAGGAATAGTACTAATATCTCCAGATGGAGAAATATTAGAACAGTCCATTCGATTGGGGTTTAAGGCCTCAAACAACGAGGCAGAATATGAAGCATTGATTGCAGGACTGAAGCTAGCAGCAGTAGTACAAGCTGATAAGATAATAGTTTTTTGTGATTCACAAAAAACTAGTTAACTAGACAACGGGCGAGTTTGCAGCCCGAGATAAAAGAATGTCGGCCTACCCAAAAGAGGTCATCAGGCTGGCAGCCTTATTCCAGAACTGCAGACTGCTTCAAGTCAGCCGAGATGATAACAACCATGCCGATGCATTGGCCAACGTAGCTAGTGCAATACAACCAGGGAAAGCAAGGACAATAATGATTGAATACTTGTCGGGCCCGAGCATTGAACCGATAATCACGAGCGTGAAGCAATGCGTGCGAGACATGAGACCAAAATTGGATGGACGCAAATGTTGCATTCCTGAAAGAAGAAAAGCTACCAGAAGACCAGAATGAGACACATAAGATCAGATTGAAGTCAAGAAGATTCAATCGACAATGTATGACATCTCTGAAGGTCCTTCATTAGACCCTCTTAAGGTCGTACACCCTCTGCGGGTTGAAGATTTTTATATGAAATTCATGAAGGAATTTGTGGAAGCCACACTGAGGCGGATCGCTAGCTCACAGGCCATTACCTAGGGGTATTGGTGGCCCTACATGCAAAAAAGATCTGAAGCTTTGTGTGAAGAAGTGTGAACAATGCCAAAGGTTTTCACCTTCGATTCACCAGCCAGCTGCTGACCTAAACCCTATATCCAGCCTTTGGCCATTTGCTCAATGGGGAATGAATCTCGTTGGGCAACTGTCCCAAGCAACTGGACAAAGGAAGTACCTGCTGGTAGCAACAGATTACTTCACAAAGTGGATAGAAGCAGAACCTCTGGCCAAGATCCGAGATGTGGATGTCAAGAACTTTATATGGAGAAACATCATCACCAGATTTGGGATTCCAAGAGCAATTGTTGCAGACAATGGGACACAATTTGACAGTAAGTTGATCAAAAACTTCTGTGCAAAGTTTAAGATCAAAAACTACTTTTCAACCCCAAGTTTTCCACAAAGCAATGGACAAGCAGAAGCATCCAACAAAGTAATTCTGGATGGAATAAAGAAGAGGCTGCAGGCAGCAAAAGGGAAGTGGGTAGACGAATTGCCTAATGTACTCTGGGCATATTGAACTACGCCGAGAAGATCAACAGAGGAATCCCCCTTTGCCATGGCTTATGGCACAGAAGCAGTTATTCCATTAGAGGTCGGCATCCAAGGGATCAGAACCCAGGGAGTTGAGAACGGGACTAATGATGTACTCTTAGCCCAAGATCTGGATCTTCTAGAAGAAAGAAGAAAGAAAGCTGCAATACAGCTTGCAGTATACCAGCAACAGCTTGCTAGAGCTTATAACAAGAAGGTTAATCCAAGAGAATTTCAAGTCGGCGACCTAGTCTTGAAAAAAGTCGTCGGCAACAAGAAGGATCCCAGGGAAGGCAAGCTTGGCCCAAACTGGAAAGGACCCTACATAATCACTTCGGTATTGGGCAATGGGGCATATTGGCTTGAAGATAATGAGGGCAAAGTATTGCCAAGACCCTGGAACACTTGTAATTTGAAATTTTTTTATCATTAAATGTTGCTTGATTTTTTGCCGGTGTCATCAATAAAATCTTAGCAGAACTTTAACTTGTGAAACTATGCATAATAATGTTTTTGAATAATGAGAACCCAAGTGGAACTCAGGTTCATATTGGGGGCAAAGAGAACACAAAAACGCTTAAATGCTTAATGCTTGTTGAAATTTATAGCAATTTACAAGTTAAAGTTAAGTCGAGATAATTGTTTATCTTCACTTATTGAAATTTGTAGCAATTTACAAGTTGAAGTTAAGCCGAGATAATTGTTTATTTTCACTTGTTGAAATTTGTAGCAATTTATAAGTTGAAGTTAAACCGAGATAATTGTTTATCTTCACTTGTTGAAATTTGTAGCAATTTACAAGTTGAAGTTAAGCCGAGATAATTGTCTATCTTCACTTGTTGAAATTTGTAGCAATTTACAAGTTGAAGTTAAACCAAAGTTATTGTTTAACACTTGTTGAAATTTGTAGCAATTTACAAGTTGAAGTTAAACTGAAGTGATGCTTAACACTTGTTGAAATTTGTAACAATTTACAAGATAAAGTTAAGCTGAGATAATTGTCTATCTTCACTTGTTGAAATTTGTAGCAATTTACAAGTTGAAGTTAAAGCAAAGTTATTGTTTAACACTTGTTGAAATTTGTAGCAATTTACAAGTTAAAGTTAAACTGAAGTGATGCTTAACACTTGTTGAAATTTGTAACAATTTACAAGATAAAGTTAAGCCAAGATAATTGTCTATCTTCACTTGTTGAAATTTGTAGCAATTTACAAGTTGAAGTTAAAAATCAAAATTATTGTTTAACACTTGTTGAAATTTGTAGCAATTTATAAGTTTAAGTTAAACCGAGATCATTGTTAACCGAGATAATTCATCCCGAGAAGGTTGCACAAAGAAAGAAGAGTATATTAAAAGACTTGCAAAATGTTCTAAGTATAGAATCATGCAGAAACAACCAAGAGAAGACAAAGGCACAAGCATTCAAGAGAAGGAAAGTTGAATTAGATATTCCAAAGAACAAAGAGGCACGTCGGCCATTTGCAGAGTTTACATTGTTTGAAAAACAAAAAGTACAAGAGACAAAAGAAGAAAAACATGAAAATTAAGGGTCCTCAACATCAACAGTAACTTGGGATAAGACCTCGGAAGGCTGTTGAGAAGCCACCTCGGCCGCCTTTTCCGCCGCAAGCTCGGCATCGATTTCTGCTAGAGTTTCATCCACACTCTTGTCGGCAAGAGGAGCAACGGCCAACGTCTTCTCAGTAATAGCATTGTCAAGAACCTCCTCAGCATCCTCATCTTGATTCAAGTCTAGGACTTGCTCATTTTGTGGAGAAGATTTGGTCACTATGGCCTCTTTTTGTTTTCTTACTAAAACTTCCTCCTCGGCCTCTTCCTCAATATTAGGTTCGCTAGGAGGTGGAGTTGGAGGAAATGGCAGGGGAATGGCGTCAACGTTCCTCAAGGAGGAGTCTTCAGGGACATCAAGTTTTTTTTAGCAAAGTCATCCAAACAAGGGAGAAACCCTTGTTGCATGCTTGTCTGACTTGCTTTTCATAAGCCTCTGTTACATCGGCCATACCCTGATTATAGGCCTTTTCATCGGCATCTTTTATTTCGGCCTCTTTAGTGACCAAGGCATCTTCAAGCTCCTTCTGGGCCTGGGCCACCTTGTCCTCGGCCTCTTTTAGTTGAGATTGAAGAACTTTATTTATTGCCTCAGTAGCACCGGCTTTTTCCTCGGCATTGTCCTTCTCCTTGATAGCAACCTCGGCCTGGTCCTCTAGCATTTTCATCTTTAACTGCAGACTCTTATTAGTTTTCTGAAGTGAGGAGACCTCCCTCGTCTTCTCGGCAAGCTTCTCACGATTTTCAAAAGATTGCATCGAGAAAGAATGGGCATGCTAGATGGCCTGAAAGGAAACAGAAATATCAGAAAATATTCTAAGTATGAAATGAAGAGAAAGAAAGAAAAAGTACCAAGCAACAACACTTACCTGAACGGAGCGTTGAAGCATGAGAGCGTAGTTCTCATACTCACTGAATTCGGCGTTTCGCTCCAGGTCGCCTGGAAGAAGCAGTGCAGTGCTAAGTGCAACGTCGACATTTATATCGTCGGCACTATCACTAGCCATTACAGGCTTATCTTCCAAAGTTATTTCAGGGGCCCAGGGGGCATCAGGCTTCTTTGACCCCGAGGTCATTGCACATGACCTCGGCCTCTTGGACTTGGTGGATTTGGAGGGAAGGGTTTCAGCAGACCTCTTCGTAGGGACAGAGGCAGCCTTTTCAGTTGGAGCCAGCTTGGAGATTGGCAAAGTGTCTTCACTCTCAACCTGAGTCACTTTGGCCTTTGGTTGAGCCCTCTTCACCCTTTTTCGCTTCTGTGGAGGCAAGGCTTGCATTGATTGAGCATCAATAGCGGTTGGGATATTGGCTAAGAGATCTTTAGCCACCGGTTTTGCACGACCCATCTCGGCTGCAAGAACAAGACGTCGATGACGTTTGCGTTGAGATGGTAGGATCAGGTATTAAGCCGAAGTAGACGGCTGTTCTGCTGGATCAGATGTTGATCCTTGGTCTGTCTGAGATGTGGATGCGGCTTGTGGAGTTGTGGCAGAGGGAGGAGATAAGCTCTTCTTTTTTCTCTTGGGAATGTCGGGAAGAGTTGATTTGTATGTCAGAATGAAGTTAAGAAGCAGAGGCGCCTTCCTTTTTTGGACTGGCAAGTCCAAGAGTTTCTTCAAATCCTTGCTGGGAATGAAGGATTGGCGAAAGTTTTTTGGTGGCTGACGGAGAGCTGCAAGGGAAAACAGACATTAGAAACAGGTAAAGTATTAAAGACTTGAAAAGAAACAATCAAGTATTAACACTGGGCTCTTACCCTTGCCTTCTAAGACTGATCGGGGAAGAGGGAAGAGATGGAGATCCTCATCTGGAGCAAACTTCCAATTTCCTGAGGTAATGAAGTAATCATCTCCAGCCTCCTTGTTGGAGTCTGGAAGGTCGGCTACGATTTTAAACTCTATGGATCTCGGCTTAAGATAATAAATATAGCCTTTTTCTTTCAAGTTAAGGCTGCACATGGTATAGCAGTATTGAACGTCGGCTAAGGTGATCCTAACGTTTTCCTGTTTAGCTAAAGCTATGATACCATTGATGACTCGATAAGAATTGATAGCAAGTTGCATGGGGTTCAACTTATAATAATGAAGAATCTCGCGAAACAGGGTGTTGAGTGGAAACCGAAGTCCACACTCAATAAAGGCAACTACAGGAAAGGGCATGGAGTCGTTAGTAGGCATGATGGAGTCATCATCCCTAGCCAACCTCAGATGGACGTCGGCTGGGATTTCAAACTCCTGTCTAAAGAATTCTAGTTTGGTTAGGGTGTTTACCCTATGCCTCCACATACCATAACGTCGGCCTAAATTAAAAGGACTGGGTTTCAGAAGAAAGATGATCTAAAAAAGGTTTTATGAACCTCGGCTAAGACCTAGGTGTATATTGATGCAAGAATTTGTGAAGATTGTTTTAGTTTTGATAGGTTCTACAGTCAAATCCCAAACCTAAATCTATGAAGACGAAGATTGAAGGCACAAATCTGGAAAACAGAAAAGCAAGAATGAAGTTTCAGAATCAAGAATAGAGGTGGGGCTATGAAAAGCACAGAAAATACAAGGAGTATAAGGTCAAGAACAGTGACAAAAACGCAAGAAAGTGGTGAAACAGTGCGTGTGTTCAAGATTTGGGCAAAAGCAGAATCATAGAATAAATACACTCAGAAATATGATTCGCAAGATAAATGTTTGAACAAAATAGTAACGAAGTAATGAGGAATATTAAAGGAATTGAAAAACAAGAGGAACAGTTGCTTACCAGAAAAATGGAGTCGATATGAAGATTGCCGAAGTCAGACGACAGTTACAAATGTAACAAAACGACGAAAGCTTCACAGGAAGGGAGAAAGGAAGGCAGTTACAGAGCTTGATGACTAGAACAATGGCGTGTTCAAGATCTAGAGAGAGAAAACACAAAGAGAAATCAAATGCAAAAGTGAAAAAAAATGAGAAAGGGGGAAAGGTTTTGTCAAAAATTTGAAACGGTGGCAAAACGGAGCAATTAATGTGCCTGGAGCAACGCATACGTCAGACGGCGCATGAAGAGGAGACGGTTTTTCAGGCGCGTCAGAAACACGATCCAATGAGGATCAAACCCGTAGGTGAAACGGTTGAAAAACGATGCTTGACAGCTCACACGTATAAAGAAGTTCATAAGGGAGCTCTTGGAGTTCTTTATCTTTTAGAAGACATGTTGGCCTATGATTATGATCTCGGCTAAGATACTTTAAGCCGACGTACTGGAAGGAAGTACCGATGTAGGTTCCATCACCTCAGAATGCCGAGGTAATAGAACCTAGGGGGCAGTTGTGGGGAAATATTTTTTGAGTACCGACACGTGGCAAGGTGACGCAGACGTGTCAGCCGAGGTACCACGTGTCCTGGTCATGATGCCGAGGTTATCTCGGCTAGGCCGAGGTGACCTCCGAAGATATCGGAATCCGAGATGAGCAGATAGGGGACAAGAGTCCAAGAATGAAAAAAGACTTCAAGATGGATAAAGATAGTATTCCTAGGGAGTTTATCCTTATCTCTTGTAAAGTCCAAAGTAAGCACTAAATGGGAGTCCATAGAAGTCAGGCTTCTAGTGGGACTAAGATTGAGTAAAAACTATAAAAGGGAGGCACCCCTATGGGTCTAAGGTACGCAATTTATGCTTTGAGCAGTGAATTTAGCACTTGATTATCTTTGAGATATACTGACTTGATCGTCGTAGAACCCCCGGGTGGAAGAACCACCGCCAGAATCTTCTCTTTTCAAGCTGAGTTAGCGGTGTCATCTATTCTACCAATTCTCTCCAGCTGATCACTGAGTTGGTAGTGTGATCGGAAAATTACTCACACAGAGTGTATTAAGAAAATTCATAATATGTAAATATAATTACTCTAATTATTAATATGTATGAAGCTTATCAATTATATGTAATTTTTTTTAAAAAAATTGCAATAAATTGAAATTTCTCTAATAAAAAAAAAATACCATCTTTCAAAACATGTCAAGTAAGATCATTTTTAAGGTTGTATTAGAATGTTTTTTCAAATTCAATTTTGATGAAAATGGTCTCCAACCTATTCATCAGATTAGTATGAAATAAAGAGAGTTTATAGCTTATACACAACCCTATGAATTTCCTCTCTGCTTCTTTAACTGCGCTTCTTTAAAACAACTCAAATTGGTCAATTCTGGGTGTGTTAGTTTGCCTATGGACAAGCCCTTGCGATTGCCGGCATTAAACACTTTGCATCTTCATCGTTTAGGAGATGACTCTGCCAATTCATCACTCTGCTGGGTATTGTCCCAATTTGGCAACTTTGATTTTGGAAAGGATGCCACTCAATGTGATCAACATGCTTGGATAGTTTTGAGAAGCAAAATCCATTACACTGTCCTTGTCCTTGTTGACGCTTGAGGTGTTGCAAAATTGGTTTTATATAGGTTTGTTTTGGGCTAACTTTGAGCCCAAAATTGAGTAGGCCTCAAACGTCTATTGGGATGGGTCCGAAAAGGTGACGTGTTCCTTGTCGCATGGCAAGTTACATGGTGAAGACGGTTCGTCAAAACCATTTATGAGTGAATGAGAACTTGATGTCGTTTTCGGGTTCGTGGAATAGACAATTAAAGAATTAAATGTGGGTTTCCTTGTAAGGCTTGTCCCACATTAAAACTTGAAGAGAACTTATGTATGTATATAAGTTCTAGGTGACAACACTTGGGTTGGGCCCCAAGGGGCACCCCAAGTTTGTAGAAGGGAGGAGTTATGGACAAAGTAAACCTTAGCCCAAACCACCACACACGCACCGTCGGTCGTCTGTCCGGGCTTGGTTGTGGGTTGGGTCGATTCTTATATTAATTTTTCGAACAAAATTCATTTGATTTTTTTCAAAAAATACTTGTAGGAAAATTTAATTTAATTCAAATTTGAATTTAAATTTTTCTGTCCAATGTTACCTCTTCAAGTACAAATTCCACAACAGTTTAAACGGTCCAAACAGGTCGCTGATCTGTTGAATCCAGATAGATTCATAACTGTCCAGACAGATTCAAAATCTGGATAATTTTATAAACTGCAGCAGTTGCAAATCTATTTGACTTTTGAATGATAGTTGTTCAAACAGTTTCACATCTGTTCATTCAAAAACAGCACCTGTTCGAACAGCCTTGGTTGTCTATAAATACTGCCATTTCCAGCAGTCATTCTCATCTGAAAAACAGTCTGAAAATTACTTTTTTGTTGTCCAATTTTCTGCTCTGTTTGCATAAATTCTTCATATTAATTTTTAGGAAAATTAAAGAGAGTGTAGAATACAAGGTTTTGTTCACCGTACAAGTTGTTTGGAGTGCTATTACAATTTGTGAAAATCATTGTATCCTGAGAGATAGACGTCACATAACCGTAAGCACCGTAGCGGGGCGAATCTGTCTTAAGGACAGAGTGTCACACACTCGACTTGATCTTTTATTATTCATTTGGTTCGGTAAAATAAATTTGGTACGTAATTTATTTTATTTGTTTGATTTAGTTTCAATTTATTTATTGTACACAGAAGATTGTTCCAATAATCTTAAGACAGATTTGAATTATTCTGTTTACAGAATTTTTTGTTTATTTCTTTTTCTCTTTCTTCTTCTTACAGAAATTATTTTCTGTGATTTTACAAAATAATATTATGGTTGGAAAATAAATAGTAATAATATATTGTTTGACAAATAGTAGTAATATACTGTCTATTTTCTTTGATAACTAGTAGTAATATACTGGTATTATTAACAATTCAGAATATTTATTTATGGAATTTTTTCAGAAAGTAATTTTGATTTTCAAAAATTATTTCTGAGTGTTCATTAATTAAAATTCTGCTTTAGTATTTTAATTATTGAAGTGTTATAAAAATTCAATTTTTTGTATAGAATTAATTTGGTTAAATAAAATTTTATTTTATTTCCAAATTAATTGAAAAATAAAATTTACATTTTTTGTTTCTTTTACTTTTACAGAATTTAATTCTGTGGTTTTGGTTTAAGTTTTCTGTGTAGTATAAAATTCTAATTATAATTTAGAATTCATGGCTACGGAAACTAGTCAAACTAATGCCCAAACAAGTATTAGTGTGGTATCTGCAATTGCTCCAATCCCTCTTGTTGTGGTGCTCAATCACAAAGGAGAAACTAGAGAAGTTCTCGAGAACTAATTTTAAAAGATGGCAGAAAATGTTGTTCTATCTTACAACTCAACTGCCTCATTTTCTCTGTGAGGATGCTCTTATTTTGAAAGACGATAAAACCGATCGGCAAATGGTTGTCATGGTTGATGCTTGGAAACATCTTGATTTCCTTTGCCAAAACTACATCTTGAACGGATTTGACAACACATTATACAACGCCTACATTCTATCAAAACAACAAAGAAACTTTGGGAGTCTTTGGAGAAAAAGTACAAAAGCGGAAGATGCCGCTTAAAGAAATTTGTGGTCGGCAAATTCTGAACTTTGTGATGGTTGATTCTAAGACCTGTGATCAGCCAAGTTCAAGATCTCGGGCATCATTCGCATGAAATTCACGCAGAAGGCATGTCTCTCAGTGAATCCTTCCAAGTTGCTGCCTTAATTGAGAAATTACCACAACGCTGGAAGGAATTCAAGAATTACCTCAAACACAAGCGCAAAGAAATGTCTTTAGAGGAATTGATTGTGCGTTTGAGGATTGAGGAGGACAACCGCAATTCTGAAAAGCGGGCTGGTAAGCATCCAATGGAGTCTAAGGCAAATGTGGTGGAACATGTTCCAAAAACAAAGAAATGAAAGTTTTCTAGAGAAAGTACATCACAAGGCTCTAAAGAGGGGAGGGGGGGAACTAAAAAGTACAAGTTTAATGGTAAATGTTACATCTGTGACAAAGAGGGACATCAGGCTAAAAATTGTCGTAGCAAAGACAAAAGCAAAAGCAAAAGAAGAACAAACAAGAAGCCTGCTCAAGCCCATATGACCGAAGTGGACAATATTTCCAATGGTGTTGATGACATAAATCTTTTTGTAGTTGTTTCCAAGGTAAATCTTGTCAGAAATCCTAAAGAATGGTGGGTGGACACTAGTGCTACTCGCTACATTTGTGTCGACAAAAAGATGTTCATATCTTATTCTATAAAGGACAACAGTGAACAACTTTTTATGGGCAACTCTTCAACTTCCAAAGTTGAAGGACAAGGAAAGATTGTACTTAAGATGACATCTGGAAAGAAACTCACACTTAACAATGTGTTGTATGTACCGGACATTTGCAAGAATCTTGTTTTCAGATCTTTATTGAGTAAAAATGGGTTTAGGCTAGTTTTTGAAAGTGACAAGTTTGTACTTATCAAAAACGGGATGTATGTAGGAAAATGTTACATGTCTGATGGCCTTTTCAAAATGAATATAATGACTGTTGTACCCTCTAGTATTAATAAAAATACATCTTCTTCTTACTTGCTTAAGTCTTCAAATTTATGGCAGTAGACTTGGACATATTAATTATAGATCTTTGTGTAGATTAATTAATATGGAGTGTTTTCTTAAATTTGACATTGACTCAAATTATAAATCTGAAATTTGCGTTGAGGCAAAATTATCCAAAACTCCTTTTCATTCAATTGAAAGAAGTACAGAACCACTTGAATTAATTCATAGTGACATTTGTGATTTTAAATCAATTCAAACTAGAGGTGGGAAAAAATATTTTATCACTTTTATAGATGACTATACTAGATATAGTTATGTTTATTTAATTCGAACCAAAGATGAAAATTCGGAAACTTTTATCCAATACAAGAATGAAGTTGAAAATCAACTTGGTAAGAAAATTAAGAAACTTAAAAGTGATAGAGGTGGTGAATATGAATCACCTTTTGGTGGGGTTTGTAAAGAACATGGAATAATTTATCAAACCACCGCTCCTTACTCACCTCAGCAAAATGAAATTACTGAAAGGAAAAATAGGATTTAAAAAAAAATGATGAATGTCATGTTAATAAGTTTTGGATTACCTCAGAACTTGTGTGGAGAAACAATACTTTCTGCTAATTATATTTTAAATAAAGTACTTCGAAAGAAAGTAAATCAAACACCTTATAATTGTGGCATGAGAGAGTACCATTCTACAAATATTTCAAAGTGTAGAGGTGTTTGGCTAAAGTGGCTATTCCTAGTCCTAAAAAGACTAAGATAGGTCCTAAAACCATTAATTGCATTTTCATTGGTTATGCCAAGAATAGTAGTGCATATCGGTTTTTGATTCATAAATCAGAACATTCCCAAATGCATGTAAATACTATTATTGAATCTCAGAATGCATCTTTCTTTGAACATATGTTTCCGAATGAGATTGGACAAAAGACTAGTAATAATAAAAGATCTTTTGATGCTATTACTAGTAATGATCAAGAACAAGATCAAGAGCAAAAGATAGATCAAGATAAGGAAGAGGAACCTAGGTGTAGTAAATGTGCTAGAACCTCAAAAACTTATGATCCAGATTTTTAACTTTTTTGTTAGAAAATGAGCCTTTAACTTTTAAAGAGGCTATGTCCAGTCTTGAAGTTCCTTTATGGAAAGAAGTTGTCAATAGTGAAGTTGAATCCATCTTGCAAAATTACACTTGGGAATTGGTAGATTTTCCACTAAGTTGTAAACCTCTTGGATATAAGTGGATTTTTAAAAGAAAAATGAAAGCGGATGGATCAATTGACAAATACAATACAAGACTTGTGGTCAAAGGGTATAGACAAAAAGAAGGTTTGGATTACTTCGACACGTACTCACCGGTTACTAGAATAACATCCATTAAAATGCTAATTGCTATTGCAACTTTGTACAATCTAGAAATTCATCAAATGGATGTAAAAACCGCTTTCTTAAATGGTGAGTTAGATGAAGAAATTTACATGGAACAATCAGAAGGTTTTTCTGTTCCAGGAAAAGAAAAGAAAGTGTGTAAATTGGTTAAATCATTATATGGTTTAAAACAAGAACCAAAGGAATGGCATGAGAAATTTGACAAGGCAATGATGTCAAATGGATTTAAAATTAATAAGTGTGACAAATGTGTTATATTAAAAACACAGACAAATGTTATGTTATTGTATGTCTTTATGTGGATGATATGCTCATCATAGGTAGTAATAATGACATGATTAAAACTACTAAGAAAATGTTAAATAAACATTTTGACATGAAGGACATGGGCATTGCTGATGTAATTCTTGGTATGAAAAGTACCAAAATATCATAAGGTTATGCTTTGTTACAATCTCATTACATTGAGAAAATACTTGACAAATTTAGCAAAGATGATAATCATCTTGCTAGAACACCTGTGAATGTTAATTTGTTTCTTTCTAAGAATGTACATGAAAGTATTTCTCAATTAGAGTATGCCCAAATTATTGGAAGCTTAATGTACTTGATGAACTGCACTCGCCTAGATATAACTTATGCAGTAAGTAAATTAAGTAGATATACGAGTAATCTGGGAGTAGAACATTGGAAAGCAATTAGGGTTCTAAGATATCTCCGATTTACTCGTAACATTAGGCTAAATTATACTAGATATATAGCAGTACTTGAAAGGTATTGTGATGCAAATTGGATATCGAATACTAGAGACTCAAAATTCACCAGTCGGTATGTCTTTACTCTTGGTGGGGCCGCTGTATTTTGGAAATCTTCCAAACAGACTTGCATTGCTAGGTCTACTATGGAATCAGAATTCATAGCTTTAGATAAAACTGGGGAAGAAGTAGAATGGCTTCGCCACTTCCTTGAAGATATTCCAATGTAGCTAAAACCAGTGCCTTCTATAAACATACATTGTGATAGTCAATCAGCAATTGGTAGAGCACAGAGTCATATGTATAACGGTAAGTTATGTCACATTTGTCGTCGACATAACGCCGTAAGACAACTATTCTCTAATGAAATTATTTCCATTGAATATGTAAAGTCTAAAGACAACATAGCAGATCCACTAACCAAAGGGTTAGCAAGAGAGCTAGTTGAGAATTCATCGAGGGAAATGTGACTTAAGCCTATTAAATAAGAGTTACCACAATGGCAACCCAACCTAGTTGACTGGAGATCCCAAGATCTAGGTTTAAAGGGACAATCGAGTTGTGTATGACTCAGAAGGATCATTAGGGAGTCAAACTCCAACCCATTTCTATGATGAAAAAGTGATGTCTGCAGTATTTTAGGTTAAGTAAAATTTTAATGATTCTTATATCTAGGTAAACCTAGTGGAGTATGGCAGGATACTCTTCATAAGAATTACCTATGTGAGTGTGAACTAGGCCGGTTCTATGCGATTTGTTAAGGGCTACAAGTCTTTAGAGCATTTATGAAAGACCAGGTTGTTTAGGGTCAAAATGAACACAATAGTGAGAACTAAATTGTCTCTGGTGATATATTGTGTGAGTTCTATTGTCTTGGTTTACACAAACGGCTGAACAGTTCAAGACATCATGTTCACTAGTTAGCTAGTAATTCTGATAGTGTCTCACAAGGGAAGATTCAAAGCCAAAAGCTATCTATCCTTTGCAAAATATTTCCAATTTATGTACTCTCTATAATTAGATCATGTCGTTGCATTTTTTCTCCGTCAAATTCCATTCATGCGGGGGATTGTTGGAAAATTGGTTTTATATAGAATTATTTTGGGCCAACTTTGAGTCCAAAATTGAGTGGGCCCCAAACGTCTTTTGGGATGGGTCTGAAAAGGTGACATGTTCCTTGTCACGTGGCAAGTTACACGGTGAAGACGGTTCGTCAAAACTATTTATGAGTGAATGAGAACTTGACGTCATTTTCGGGTTCGTGGAATGGACATTTAAAGAATTAAATATAGGTTTCCTTGTAAGGCTTGTCCTACATTGAAAATTGAAGAGAACTTATGTGTGTATATAAGTTCTAGGTGGTAACACTTGGGTTGGGCCCCAAGGGGCATCCCAAGTTTGTAGAAGGGAGAAGTTATGGACAAAGTGAATCTTAGCCCAAACCACCACACGCCAAGACGCCAAGCCGGCCATACTGTTCACGAAGTGCGAAAGCGGGTGTGGGTCAGGTCGGTTCTTATATTAATTTTTTGGACAAAATTCATTTGAATTTTTTCGAAAAATACTTGCAGGAAAATTTAATTTAATTCAAATTTTTTTGTCCAATGTTACCTTCTCAAGTACAAATTCCACAACGGTTTAAACAGTCCAAACAGGTCGCCAATTTGTTGAATCCGGACAGATTCATAACTGTCCAGACAGATTCAAAATCTGGACAGTTTTATAAACTGCAGCAGTTGCAAATCTATTTGAATTTTGAATGATATTTGTTCAAACAGTTTCACATCTGTTCATTCAAAAATAGCACCTGTTCGGATAACCTTGGTTGTCTATAAATACTACCATTTCTAGCAGTCATTCTCATATGAAAAACAGTCTGAAAATTACTTTTTTGTTGTCCAATTTTCTTCTCTGTTTGCATAAATTCTTTATATTAATGTGGAAGCCAAATAAATAGAAGAGTTAGAAGGTGCGTACCCCAGAAATCAGATATTATTTGGCTCCATATTGCGTGACTAGGATGCTGAATACATTAGGAAGGCCGAATAGCCGGAGATCAATAGCTCCGAAGAAATAAAAGGGGAATGGGATAAAAGTAGGCTCATGCCTCGAGGCCCAGAAAGCAAGTATAAATACAAGAACCACAGATTTAGAAAGGTATGTAAGAATCACTTCACTTAACTTAGTAAACAAGCTATCTTGAGTGTCTGAACTGACTCGTCTGTCGGAGTGCTAATTCCGGCAACCCTGACCGGAGTGTTTGTATCTTTTCTGGTGACTAGCTGAGGATCACTAGCGTCTCCCAGGATCTGAAGAATATTTCCAAACCACTTCTCCACAATTGGCCCCGTCTGTGGGAATACTCAAATACATCCATGGTAGGCGTGACTGAAGATCCTCCGATAACCACCGACGAGACCACACAGAGAGATGACCTCACTCCAACAAACTCGCTTGGACCAAAAACCATCGCAGCAAGACTTGCCCTGGACCTCTGCTCATCTTCAAACCTAACGCAAAAGACAATACAAGCAGAGGTTGGACAACATCATTGCTAAGAACGAATGCCTTCGTCGCGATCTAGCCTCAGAAATAGCAAAATCCAAACAAACAGTGCACTAGGCTTCTAAGCGACCCCCGAGGGCAGATGATCGATGATCTCGAGCCCGACAGCAAGAAACTAACGGCCGCTATGCCTCAACAGATCATCTTGAGGAGTTAGCAAATGACAAACGTCTCCAACAATGCGTCCAGAGGAGTGCGATCAAAACACCTGCCCTTCCGAATGATGTATTTCCGCTTGATACCGTCCACATGATATACAGCCTGCCAGCAGCCCCGGCCGTGCATGTGATCCAATCACATCCAGGCCCCCAACAGCAACTCACGCCAGCAAAGCAGCTCCGAGAAACACCAAGTATCACCTTTGACAACTCTGATTTGATCGGCGTAACACTCCTTCACATCGATCCATTAGTTGTTGAGCTATGCGTAAACCGGTTCACCGTCGAACGCGTTCTTATCGACCAGGGCAGTACTTCGGAGGTTATGTATTATAAAACCTTTATCAAACTCGGATTCAACGAGTTAGACCTGATTCCGGCTCCTTATCCACTATTCAGCTTCAATGTCAATCCAGAGTACCCATTGGGAAAGATTAGCTTACCCATTCGAGCAGGTTCCAGAATGGTGGATGTGGAATTCTTGGTCATCAGGCTGCCATCATCGTACAATCTCATCATGGGGTGATCGTGGTTGCATACCTTGCAGGCCGTCCCATGCACCTATCATCAACTGCTACGTTTCCCAACAGAACACGGCATTGAGCAAATCCACGGCTCCCAAAAATCGGCGCAAGCATGTTATCTCCTTGCCGCCAGAACGCCAAAGGAACTGTAAGTAAACTCCATTGAGGTGCCGAATCGGGAGATACTTGATAACGTTGGGTAGCATCCAAATGAGAAGGCCACGGAAGGTTTAGACCGAGTTGACATCGATGGAAGCCCATAAAAGTTCTTCATGATCAGCGCCTCTCTAAATTAAGCCGACAGGAAGCAGCTGATCTCTTTCTTGCTCAACAACCTCGACGTCTTTGCGTGGACTCCGTACGAAATGCCGGGAATAGACTTATTAGTTTCACAGCACCATCTGAATGTCGATCCCAAATGTAAGCCGATCATTTAGAAAGGCCGACGGTCAGCCGCGGAGCACACTGCTACCGTTGTTGAGGAGGTAGACAGACTGCTTGACGCCGGGGCAATTAGAGAAGTCACTTACCCTACGTGGCTCTCCAATACAGTGGTAGTGAAGAAGAAAAATGGGACTTTGCGAGTGTGCGTCTATTTCACGGATCTGAACAAAGCTTGCCCCAAAGATTGTTTTCCTCTACCCAAAATCGACCAGCTTGTCGATACGACGGCACGCCATCAACGCATGAGCTTCCTCGATGCTTACAGAGGCTACCATCAAATCACCATGCATCCAGATGACCAGGATAAAACTGTATTCCTCACCCCAAGAGGAACCTACTGCTACAAAGTTATGCCTTTTGGGCTGAAGAATGCAGGGGCAACTTACCAAAGACTGGTCACTGCCATGTTTAAAGAGCAACTCGGCCACACTATGGAAGTATACATCGACGATATGGTGGTCAAATCCAAAGAAGAACAAAATCATATAGCCGATATAGAAAAGACATTCAGCATCTTACGCAAATACATAATGAAACTGAACGCTTTCAAGTGTGCGTTCAGAATCGGCTCTGGCAAATTCCTAGGTTACATTGTCAATCACCAAGGAATCAAAGCTAACCCAAGGCAAGTCACAGCAATCTTGGAACTTGGCTCCCCCCGTTCAGTAAAAGAAGTCCAAAAGTTGATGGGGATGGCCGCTGCACTCAACAGGTTCATCAGCCGGTCTACAGATCGCTGTCGACAATTCTTTCAGACACTACGGCAGGGTAAGGCTTTTGAATGGTTCGCCGAATGCGAAACAGCTTTCAACGGACTCAAGACCTACCTCCGCTCAGTACCTCTCTTGACAACACCCGCCGTTGGTGACCCGCTCATTCTATATCTGGTAGTTTCCGATAGGGCCATTAGCGCCGTACTGTTAAAAGAGGAGGTGGGGGAGCAACGGCCAGTGTATTATGTGAGCAAGGCAATGGTTGACGCCAAAACACGCTACCTTCCGCTAGAAAAACTCATCTTAGCCCTAGTCATGGCGGCAAGAAAACTGATGCATTACTTCTAGGGACATAACATTGGGGTGCTAACAGATTATCCCCTCCGATCAATACTACGGAGTGCAAAAGCATTAGAACGTGTTTCAAAATGGGCTCTTGAACTCGGCCAATACGACATTCAGTTTTTACCTAAAACCGCAATCAAGGGGCAGGTGTAAGCCGACTTTGTTGCCGAATTCACCGGCGAGCTTGCCAACCTCAAACCTGACGAAGTTCGACCAAAGACTGATGTTCGACCAAAGCCGAACTGGAGAATTTATGTCGGGGATATTTGGCAATTACACTGTGATGGATCGTCTAACCAAAGGGGCAACGGCGCCGAAATTGTAATTATGTCTCCAGACGGCGCAGTAATTGAGCAAGCCGCTGCTTTCAAGCAAGCACCAAATAACGAAGCCGAATACGAAGCCCTTCTAGCCGGTCTGCGGAATGCGCACCTTCTCAGCGCTTGGCGTCTGCTTGTGTTTTGTGATTCAAAATTGGTAATCAATCAGCTAAAGGGGAAGTACGCGGCAAGAAACGACCGTATGGTGGCCTACATGAGAACGGCAAATTCCTTGCTGGCAAAATTTGACCATCACAAACTGAACCAAATAACACGCGACCAGAACACACACGCGGATGCCTTGGCGTGCCTAGCCTCCGCCATCAATTCTGAGATCAAACAAACCATCGAAGTAGGTTTCATCCCGAAGCCGAGTATTGGCCTTTCGGAGGAAATCCATGCCAACGTTATAGAATCTGCACCAAGTTGGATGGACCCCATTGCTGCATTCCTCTCTTCTGAATAACTCCCAGAGGATAAAAAAGAAGCACATAAGCTACGAAATAAAGCCCTGCGATACTATTTGGATCCGCAAGGAGGGCTTTATAAAAAATCCCTCTCTGGTCCATATTTGGAATGCGTGCACCCCGATAAAGTGGAGAAGCTTCTAACAGAGATACATGAGGGCAGTTGTGGTGCCCATTCTGGCGGACGCTCCCTGGCCCATCGAGCTATAACACAAGGGTATTATTGGCCGACAATGAGAGCTGATGCAGAGAGTTATGTAAAAAAATGTGAACAGTGCCAAAAGTTCTCCCCATTAACCCATTTGCCTGCCGAAGGGTTGAACTCTATCACTAGCCCTTGGCCGTTTGCTGAGTGGGGACTTGATATCGTAGGACCATTGCCGAGGGCCCTAGGGAACAAGCGATTCTTAATCGTCGCGACAGATTACTTCACAAAATGGGTCGAAGCAAAGGCTTTAACACATATACGAGATGCCAACATTAAACGCTTTGTATGGAGAAACATCATAACACGATTCGGCATTCCGAGAGCTCTCATCTTAGACAATGGCACCCAGTTCGATTGTGGCGTATATCGAGAGTTATGCAGCAAATATGGCATTCGACCTTACTTCTCTATACTGGCCTACCCCCAAAACAATGGTCAAGCCGAAGCCTCTAACAAATCTATCTTGGACGGCATCAAAAAGAGGCTGGAAAAAGCTAAAGGCAAATGGGTCGAAGAATTGCCGAGTGTATTGTGGGCTCATCGTACTACGCCGAGGAATCCATTGGAGAAACGCCGTTTGCTCTATGCTTTGGAACCCAGGCAATCTTACCCCTGGTAATCGGCCTCCCAACTCTAAAATTGCAAGTTTTTGATACGGGCCGAAATGACATGATGCTTGCCCTGGATCTAATTCTAATCGAAGAACGAAGAGATCGCATACCGCATCCATGGCACGATGTCGCTGACTTCGCCAAGTCGTATAATCAGCTAGTTCAGTTGCGCCGATACACGCCAAGAGAGTTGGTCCTAAAGAAGGTACTTCCAGCGGACCGGAGACCGGCCGATGGAAAATTGGGTCCAAACTGGGGCGGTCCCTGTTAGATAGAATCCATCGCAGGAATAGGGGCATACCGGCTCTCAGACATGTCAAGAAGAAGCCTGCAACGGCCTTGGAATTCAACACATTTACGTAAATTCTATCATTGACCCGACTTGTGGGCTTGATACTTGTACATATTCCATCGTTGCAATACAAACCTTCTTATTTTCTCAAGCTCGCTACCAAGCCTTTAAGGGCCGATTAAGCCTTCTAAGGCCGAAATAAAGTCTCCGGATTCGGAGCCCCTTTTGGTGCATGACACCTTAGGGCCGATTAAGACTCCAGATTCGGAGCACCCTTCGTGGATATCACGATTGGCCAAAATAAAGTCTTCGGATTTGGAGCCCCTTATGGTGCATGACACCTTAGGGCTGATTAAGACTCCGGATTCGAAGCACCCTTCGTGGATATCACGATTGGCCAAAATAAAGTCTTTGGATTCGGAGCCCCCCCTTTTTGGTGCATGACACCTTAGGGCCGATTAAGACTCCAGATTCGGAGCACCCTTCGTGGATATCACGATTGGCCAAAATAAAGTCTCCGGATTCGGAGCCCCCCCCTTTTTGGTGCATGACACCTTAGGGCCGATTAAGACTTCGGATTCGGAGCGCCCTTCGTGGATATCACGATTGGCCAAAATAAAGTCTCCGGATTTGGAGACCCTTTTGGCGCATGACATCTTAGGGCCGATTAAGCCTCTTAAGGCCGATTAAGACTCTGAATTCGGAACGCCCTTCGTGGATATCACGATTGGCCAAAATAGTCTCTGGATTCGGAGCCTTTGTGAGAGATGCATTCGGACCACTTCACTGGCCGAATAAATATTCATTGAGAATTGTTCTTAATTCGAGCCGGTCAATGCATGTTTAAACATTTGCACCACGCAACACAAAACTTGCCAGTAAGTTGAAATAATACGTTTAATTAAGCACATAACATTTCAAGACCAAATACGAACGTTGAAAATAAAAGAAATTCTATTTGTTCGGCGCGAAGCCTGTTCTCGCGTTCCAAAGTCTATTTATTCGGCACCCTCATCGTCGCTCTTCTCAATTTCGAAATTAGAATAGGGTAAGTAGTGACGATGATACAGGGGCGAAGCCGAATCAATGCCCACGGCTTCGAGAGCTTTCTCGGTTTGAAGGGCCTTGATCCAGCCATGCTTGAATCTACGATTTTCACATCGGCAGACCTCCTCGGCAAGGTCTCGTTTGGTCTTCTCTGTCCCGACCTTCAGGCCATCTTGAAACCCCTTTTCATAACCCGAGGTCCGTTGGGTCACTCTTTCCTCAACGACCAATTTAGGTTGACCAACTGCCACCGAGGCGCTCGTTTGAACATTCTTCAGCTCTCGAAGCTCACGTTCAGCCTTTTCTGCACGAATCTCCAGACTGCGATTCCTTTCGTCCTTTTTCTCACTCTTACATCGCGTTTTCCGTAGACGCATGCCGACTTCGTAAGCAGTATATAGTCCTTTCACGACCCCATGTATGCCATCTCGAAATACTTCAAAATCTTGACGTCCGACCATCGATTGTTGGATTTTCAGCAGGAAGATCTATCGAGCGAACTCGACTGCCACACCTAGGTCTTTAATGATAGAATCCGCCTCCGTCATTGGTCTATTCCTCACAAAAACCGCAAAACTCAACAGTTGTGGTGTCGCATCAGGCTCGATTCTCGGTCGCGGGCACGGAGAATTTCCCCGTTGTTGCCTGTCCTTTCGGGACGATCTGCTTCGACGACTAAGGGGCTGCTGTGTTTCCCGATCCTTGGACGTTCATCTTCCCGTACGCATAGGCTCGCTACTGCGACTCATTGCGGCGTCTAATTCAGCTAATCTTTGTCCCTCCCAAGTTGCTTGAATGGAAATAAGTAGGGCCTCTAGCGTGCACCCGCCTCATTTATCCTTCAATGTATGCAGTTTTCTCGAGGCAACGTCAGTAATCCCAAACGTCAAAAGACGGATGACAATTGTCCAGCCTACGAGTTAGGTCCATTCGGCTTCACAAGATCGTGCCCTGGCTAAGGGCAGATTTACTAATCTGGTTGGCCATGTTTTCAAGCGCAAGTGTCGATCAATCTGTGCCTCAGAGTTAGGCCCATTCGGCTTCGCAAGCTCACGCCCTGGCTAAGGCAATGGCAGATTTACTAATCTGGTCGGCCATGTTTTCAAGCGCAAGCGCCGATCAATCTGTGCCTCAGCCAGCCTACGAGTTAGGCGCCAGCCCAGGAGTTAGGCCCATTCGGCTTCGCAAGCTCGTGCCCTGGCTAAGGCAAGGGCAAGTTTACTAATCTGGTTGGCCATGTTTTCAAGCGCAAGCCCAGGAGTTAGGTCCATTCGGCTTCGCAAGCTCGCACCCTGGCTAAGGCAAGGGCAAATTTACTAATCTGGTCGGCCATGTTTTCAAGCGCAAGCGCCGATCAATCTGTGCCTCAGCCAGCCCACAAGTTAGGCCCATTCGGCTTCGCAAGCTCGCGCCCTGGCTAAGGCAAGGGCAGATTTACTAATCTGGTCAGCCAAATACCTAAGCTAAGCAGCCGATCTAACCATAACCGAAAGCAACATCATTCATCAACAACATTTTCCTTACCAAGTTGAGTACAACTCATGAAATTTTATATACGCAAATTACTAAACAAAAAGCTACAAGCCTGCATGAAAATGCCTAGCAAAAAACTATGACTGTAGTAACACATGAAAAATACCAAATTAAAAACTATAAAAATACATTTGACATCCTAAAAACTATGTCAGTCGCCCAGATCAGTCATTGGAATCAGACTCCAATGGATCAACATCCACTTGCTCATATGGTATTGGCATAATCAATGAAACTTTAGTAGCAGCAAGGGCTTTGTGCCAGCCATGTTTGAATCCCTGATTTTCAAACTTGGGGACTTGGTCCAAATACTTGGCGTGTCCAGCATTTTTCCCGGCCTCGAATACTTTGGAAGCCTCCAAGTCGGCTATTTCCTTCGCTGCCTTCATTTCAGCCAACTCAGCCTCCAGTTTGGAGACCGTCTTCTGGGCCAATTTGAGCGCATCTTCGCTTGCGTCTGCCTCCTTCTCGGCATCCGATCTCAATTGATCCGCGCTACGAGCCCTTTCTACCTCGGCCTCGGCCCTTGAGGCTTCCTTGTTCGCCCTCAAAGCTTCGATCTCGGCCCTTTTCCTCTAGCCCTCAACTTTCTTTTGTAAATGACCAATCTGTTTGACGGCGTCGCGATGGCGACGGCCCATATTGGCTATCTTTCCGACGGTCTACAAAGCAAGAATTTAAAACCATAACTTCAACAGTATTTGGATTAAGTGAAGCAAAGTCCGAATATGTACCAAAAGTGCCGATTGGGCGGCTAGTGCTGTCGCATTCAGATCTGGTTCCACTCGGAAAGCCTCCCTGTTAGACGACAACGACACGGACGTAGCCAAGCTGAATGCGGCTTCTGGATCTTTAAGAGCCGAAGCATCAGAAGAAACCGGCATCTTTTTTTATCATTGGCTGAATGACAAAAGGAACGATCACATTCGATCCCTCTAATCGAGGACGTTTGCCGCCTTGTTCTTCTGAGCCGGCCTCAAACTCGGCAGGGCATTTCTCTGCCTCTTCCTCAACTTCTTGGCTGGCCTGCACGATCAAAGTAGATTCGGCATTTCGATTTTTTGCCATCTCCACCTCAATAACGCGCAAGGACTCTGATTCGGTAACAGGCAGGGAGAGTTGAGATTCGGTGGTGGGTGGTACTTCAGACGGAAGGGCCTCTGCTCTTCGCCGCGTGGCCAACCTTTCTGCATTCGCCTTCCTGGCAAATTTTGTTAGGCTTAACTCGGCCATGTCTTCAAGACTTGTGGCGGGAAGACCCTCTAAGCCATGAAAATCGTCGTCAAGTGAAAGATCCCCTCAGCCCGAAGTAGATGGAGGATCGGCCGAATTCAATACCTCGTCAGACTCGGTTTCGGACTGATCTGATTCGGTAACATTAGCTACATCCCGCTCCGAATCAGACCCTTTAAAACTAACCTGCCTCAAGTTTTTGAAGTCGGACAAAATAAGAGCGATAAGAGAATCTTCACCCTCCGGAACCGGGATATTTTCCGCTGCCGAGAAGGTCGTATATGTCGGCTTGTAACGAAGCAGAACGTGGGCCGCCCTCCCTTGTTTTTGAAGATTTCGACGGCCGAAATACTTGAGCGCGACTTTGATATCCGAAAGAACGACGTCGTCAGTTGAAGACAGGACTTTCTTTAAATCGTTCCCTGCACAAGCCAAGCCATAACATTTCAAAGAAGAGGCTTTACAACAAAAATGAACAAATAATAAAAGCGAGAAGGCAATCGGCCACCTGGCTCGCCCCTCCGTCTAGGAACAGGGTTGACGTGATCCTTCCCTTCGCCAAATTCCCAGTTACCCTGGACAACGACCATAACATCATCAACTTGTTTCCCAGAACTAGAAAGCATAGTAATTAGCTAATGGTCGATATCCATGGCCCTAAGGAAGAAACGCCTATGCCGACCAGAAGACTTAGCCAAGGCATAGCAATGTCGGATGGCTGGAATGCCAAGGTTAATTCTAAGGCGATGGTTGAGCGCTATAACCCCCATTATAATTCTAAAGAAATTCACATTGGATTGGGAAGGGATTAAACCCCAATGACGAAGCACAGCCCTAAGAAACGAGTGAAGGGGAAAACGGACTCCACCCTCTGTGATTGACAAAAAAGGAAAGACAATCGTGGTTTTGTCCTCCCTCTTCATATCAAGAGTGCCATCTGCCACAAACGACAGATGGACATCATCAGGAATGGAGAAATGACGTTTAAAGTAAGCAATTCGATCTGACGAGAGAAGGTCTTTTACATGTTTCGCCATACCCTACAGTTTATAAGAATATGCCAAGGAAGGAATAAACCAGAAAGAGTCCTCGAAGCAAGGAATGAGAGAATTTACAAAGGACGAAGAGGATATCGGAGAAGAGAGTTGCAGGGACAATTCAAAAGGCAATCCAGCGACGAGCATCATAAAATACATACTCGAAAGGATGTCAAAATTTTAAATCGCAATAAATAGACATGTACGAGGGGGTGGGAAGTCGACACGACAACCGAAAGGGGTGCGCTTAGATATCCGCATGAGGATGAGGCCAACCGCCGAATTTTGGCTCTGACTTTTCGAAATTCGGAACCAAGCACTCCAACCAACTGTCGTTGGTAAAGTGCTTGGGGGGCAATTGTGGGAGCCGAATAAATAGAAGAGTCGGAAGGTGCGTACCCCAGAAATCAGATATTATTCGGCTCCATATTGCGTGACTAGGATGGCGAATATGTTAAGAAGGCCGAATAGCCGGAGATCAATAGCTCCGAATAAATAAAAGGGGAATGGGATAAAAGTAGGCTCAGGCCCCGAGGCCCAGAAAGCAAGTATAAATACAAAAACCACAGATTTAGAAAGGTATGTAAGAATCACTTCACTTAACTTAGTAAACAAGCTATCTTGAGTGTCTGAACTGACTTGTTTGTCGGAGTGCTAATTCTGGCACCCCCGACCAGAGTGTTTGTATCTTTTCAGGTGACTAGCTGAGGATCACTAGCATCTCCCAGGATCTGAAGAGTATTTCCAAACCACTTCTCCACAATTAATTTTTAGGAAAATTAAAGAGAGTATAGAACATAAGGTTTTGTTCACCGTACAAGTTGTTTAGAGTGCTATTACAATTTGTGAAGATCATTGTATCTTGGGAGGTAGACACTACATAACCGTAAGCACTGTAACGGGGCGAATCTGTCTTAAGGACAGAGTGTCACACACTCGACTTGATTTTTTATTATTCATTTGGTTTGGTAAAATAAATTTGGTACGTAATTTATTTTATTTGTTTGATTTAGTTTTAATTTATTTATTGTACACAGAAAATTGTTCCAACATGAAGTAATTTGATACTATTGATCGTATTGTTAAACCATTTCTCAAGTACCTTAGCTAAAAATTGGATTTCAATTTTTAAAACTAATTGGTAAAATGTAACACTTTTTCAAAGCACAAGTTCAAAACGTGATGTTATTTAGCCAATGTGGCTACAGTGAAAATGCAATTTGAAACTGTGATTTTTATCTCGAACAGAAATCACAACTTGAGCCTATGCCTTTCCCCAAAAATTATATTGCAAATTGAACATGTGACAATACTTTCAATCACATGCGAAGACCCCTTTGATGACTGTTACTACATTAATTCCAATACTTAGTATGATATTTAGGCACAGAATGTGATTGAAGGAGATATTTCATTCCATTTCTTGGATGTTCTTTTTTTCCAAGTCGTTGAAGGATACATTAGGTTTTTTTTACTAACAAGGAATTTCATATTGCTGCTTTTTGTAGAAAATACTGTCATTCTTGGTATTTTTAAAATTTGCAAAAAACTACCATTGTGCGCTTTCTAAGTGGAGAGATGACATGAATTATCACTTCCACTACATTAACAATATTTTTTTTATGTGTGTTTTTTTAAATGGAAAATTGAAAAAATTTATTAGTTATTTTGTTACCTTGCCAAGGACTTGTCCTCTTACTTTCTTGGCTTTTGAAATGTGTATATGATAGTATACACTAATGGCACAATTTTAGTTGGACATGAACTCATTATGTAAAAAAGAATTATATTGTACTGTATATGTAGCAATACATGGACTCTTACTCCAGTTTTTTAAATAATTTCCCTACTAACATTTGCAACATGTGTGAAATTTTTGACGGATTGTAAATGTAACAACTAAGAGTAATGTGATATATTTAAATATCATAAATAGTTTCATCACACCAATCTTAACCAACACCATAAATTCCATACAAATTGAAACCCAAAAACTAATATGCTTCTTCAATCGTCCACAAAATACTACCAAATTGGGTTAGTTTATTCATCCATGTTTCTTCAACCATCTAATATGTTCATAATTGCGAAAAAGCTTAGTGCCAAAAAAGATATTCATTATCAATCTTTATTTTTCCTTCTAGCCTTCCGAAGCCTAGAGTACCTGTTAAAAAGGAAATTATGCAAATTTATGAATATCTTTTTATTTTTTATTTTCCTTAAACTATATATATATATATTTTTTAATTTTTTTTTTATTGAAATTTCACTTTGAGAAAATATCATTTTCCCTTCACACTAGAACTCAAAAAAAATCCAATCACTGTTCTCTTAATAATATCTACTTTATATCTAAACTATTCGATTTTGTATTAATTTTACTTCACCATCAATTACGGTCTATAATCAACTAGAAGCTGCTCATGTGGCACCCAAAATATCAATTAGTTCTTTGAATAAAATGAAGTTTGGAGGTCTAATTGATATTTTATAGATAGTTTGGAGGGTAAAATAAAATTTCAAATTTCATTGCCATGTCAGCAATTTTCGTTGGATTATAAACAGAAACTAACAGTGAGGGTAAAATTAATCTAAAATCAAATAAACTCAGTGTAAAATTAATAGTATTAAAATAACAGAGGTGAAATTAATTTTTTAGCAATAGTATGAAAGGCAAATGATATTTCCTCTTTTACTTTTATTAAAATTATTAAATCTTCATATTAAATTATGTTTGCATATTTTCTAATAATAATTATTAATTATTATGATATTAATTACATCAACAATTTCTTCACAGATTAGGGCATGGTTTACATTTTGTAAAATGGTAAATTACATCTTCACCCCGCTTAGCTATGAATACTTTCTCACTTTGGTCTTGAAACTATTATATTCTTTTCACTTTGGTCCAAATTGTAACAAATGTTATACTTTTGTGATGGAAAAAACGGCATGGGTCAAGTTCACCTTCATTTGTACGAAAACCTCCACTATAGACCACCTCAACATACAATCCTCCATCGTAGAACACTTCCATTTATCGCTTGCCATGACCTACCTATTTTGAAATGGGAAAACAAAGTTTTCTAAGTGATCAAAGTAGGAAAGTTAATTTTTAAAATTTTACAATTACCCTCAGAAGTTAGCAAATTTGCCTAAAAATAAGACAATACAAATAATATAGGGACTAAGGTGGGTAGAATGACAAATAATATATATCTAAGAATGAAAATACAATTTATTATTTTTAAAAAGGAGTGAAGGTAAAAAAGTAGTGACCGACTGTAAAATAATAGGCAAGGACTAATGTTGGTATGTCTTAGAGTTATAAATGTGTCAAAGTGATTTATAGCTGACGACATCATTTGGTCATAACGACAACATGACATTAGTAGCAGCAACAATGCTATTATAGTGGTAATTTGATCGTATTGTTGAAATGTAATTTGATACTATTGATCGTATTGTTGAACCTGTTGGAAAAATGGTTTTATATAGCCTTATTTTGGGCTAGATTTGAGCCCAAAATTAAGTGGGCTCCAAACGTCTTTTGAGGTAGGTCCGAAAAGGTGACGTGTTCCTTGTCACATGGCAAGTCACAAGGTGAAGACGGTTTATCAAAACTATTTATGAGTGAATGGGAAGTTGACGTCGTTTTTGGGATCGTGGAATTGGACATTTAAAGATTTAAATGTGGGTTTCTTTGTAAAGCTAGTCCCACATTGAAACTTGAAGAGAACTTATATGTATATATAAATTCTAGGTGACAACACTTGGGTTGGGCCCCAATGGGCACCTCAAGTTTGTAGAAGGGAGGGGTTATGGATAAACTGAACCTTAGCCCAAACCACCACACATGTGCGCTCGCCGCCGCTGACCGGCTGAGCCGTGCCGGGCGCAGGTGTGGGTTGTGGGTCGGGTCAATTCTTATATTAATTTTTTGGACAAAATTTATTTGAATTTTTTAATTTTGTGCCACAAATTGAATTAATTTTCTGTCCATTTCTACTTCCTTCAGTCCAAAATATTCTTAACAGTTTCAAACTGTTTTAACAGTGTGAAAAACTGCCTAGCAGTTACAAATCCGAAATTGGCAATTATAGATCCAAAACTGCTAATAGATCTACTTAGTTTAAACCTGTATCTGTTCAATTCGGTTTTGCACATGTTCATTCAAAATGGCACCTGTTTGGGTCTATCAATTTTTCCTATAAATACCAACATTTCTAGCAATGTTCAAGCATCCAAAAACAATCTGAAATTTTTATTTTGCTGTCCAGATTTTGTTCATTTGCCTTATTTATTCTTTATTCTAGTTTTACAGAAAATTAAAGAGAGCATAGAACACAAGGTTCTAGTTCGCCGAACAAATTTGTTTGGAGTGCTATTACAAATTTGTGACGATCATTGCATTTTGGGAGATAGATGCCACTTAACCGTAAGCATCGTAGCAGGGCAAATCTGTCTTAAAGACAGAATGTCAGATACTCGACTTGGTCTTTAAATTTTCATTCGGTAAAAATAAATTTGGTATGTAACTTATTTTATTTGTTTGATTTGTTTCAATTTATTTATTTTTCACAAAAGATTGCTCTAACAATCTTAAGACATATTCAAAACAGAATTTTTTGTTTGTTTTCTGTTCTCTTTCTTCTTCTTACATAAATTATTTTATGTGATTTACAAAATAATATTCTGGTTGGAAAACAAATAGTAGTAATATACTGTTTGATAGATAGCAGTAATATATTGTCTCTATTTTTTGACAACTAGTAGTAATATACTGGTGTCATTAACAATTCAGAATATTTATTTGTGAAATTTTGTCAGAAATTAATTTTGGTTTTCAGAAATTATTTTTGAGTTTTGTAGAAATATTTTTCTATGTAGAATTAATTTGATTAAATAAATTTTTTATTTTCAAATTAATTGGAAATAAAAGTTACATTTTTTATTTCTTTTTTTTTTTACAGAAATTTAATTTTCTATGTGAAATTAATTTGTTTAAATAAAAGTTTATTTTATTTTCAAATTAATTGGAAATAAAAGTTACAATTCTTGTTTCTTTTATTCTTACAGAATTTCATTATGTGGTTTTGGTTTAAATTTTATGTGTAGTACAAAATTCTAATTATAATTGTGTTTTATAATTTAGAATTCATGGCTACTGAAACTGGTCAAACTAATGTTCAAACCAGTACTGGTATGTTGATTGCCATTGTGCCTACATCTCCTTATCTTGGGACTGTACCAGTGAATCATGGTAAAAAGCTAGAGAAGTTCTTAGGAACTGATTTTTGCAAAGGCAAAAGAAGATCAAGTAAGAAGGTTGCTAAAGCCAAAATGTCCGAAATGGATAAAATTTTCAATGGTGTAGATGTCATAAATCTTTCTGCAGTTGTTTCTGAGACAAACCTTGTCGGAAATCCTAAAGAGTGGTGGGTGGACACTGGTGCTACTCGCCACATCTATGCCGACAAAAAGATGTTTACATCTTATTCTATAGTGGACAATGGTGAACAACTTTTTATGGGCAACTTTTCAACTTCTAAAGTTGAAGGACAAGGAAAGATTATTTTGAAGATGACATCTGGAAAGGAACTCACTCTCAACAATGTGCCACATGTACCGGACATTTGCAAGAATCTTGTTTCCGGATCTTTGTTGAGTAAAAATGGGTTTAGGCTAGTTTTTGAAAGTGACAAATTTGTACTTACCAAAAACGAGATGTATGTAGGAAAATGTTACATGTCTGATGGCCTTTTCAAAATGAATGTAATAACTGTTGTACCCTCTAGTATTAATAAAAATATATATTCTTCTTTCTTGCTTGAGTCTTCAAATTTATGGCACGGTAGACTTGGACATGTTAATTATGGATCTTTGTGTAGATTAATTAATATGGAATGTTTATCTAAATTTGACATTGATTCAAATCATAAATGTGAAATTTGCGTTGAGGCAAAATTATCCAAAACTCCTTTTCATTCAATTGAAAGAAGTATGGAACCATTTGAATTAATTTATAGTGACATTTGTGATTTTAAATCAACTTAAACTAGAAGTAGGAAAAAATATTTTATCACTTTTATAAAATATATTTTAAATAAACTACCTCGAAAAAAAGTAAATCAAACACCTTATAAATTGTGGCATGAGAGAATACCATCCTACAAATACTTAAAAGTGTGGGGGTGTTTGGCTAAAGTGACTATTTCTAGTCCTAAAAAAACTAAGATAGGTCCTAAAATCATTGATTGCATTTTCATTGGGGATGCCAAGAATAGTAGTGCATATCGGTTCTTGATTCATAAGTCAGAACATTCCGAAATGCATGTAAGTACTATTATTGAATCTCGGAATGCATCATTCTTTGAACATATATTTCCAAACAAGATTGGACAAGAGACTAGTAGTAACAAAAGACCTCATGATTCTATTACTAGTCAGGATCAAGAACATAATCAAGAACAAGAGTAAGAGATAGATCAAAATGAGGAAAAGGAACTTAGGCGCAGTAAACGTGCTAGAACCTCAAAATCTTTTGGTCCATATTTTCTAACATATTTGTTAGAAAATGAGCCTTTAACTTTCAAAGAGGCTATGTCCAGTGCTGAAGCTCCTTTATGGAAAGAAGCTATCAATAGTGAAGTTGAATCCATCTTGGAAAATCACGCTTGAGAATTAGTGGACTTACCACCAGGTTGTAAACCTCTTGGGTACAAGTGGATTTTCAAAAGAAAAATGAAAGCGGATGGATCAATTGACAAATACAAGGCAAGACTTGTGGTCAAAGGATTTAGACAAAAAGAAGGACTTGATTACTTTGACACATACTCACCAGTTACTAGAATAACATCCATTAGAATGCTAATTGCTATTGCATCGTTGTACAATCTAGAAATTCATCAAATAGATGTGAAAACCGCTTTCTTAAATGTTGATTTAGATGAAGAAATTTACATAGAACAACCAGAAGGTTTTTCTATTCCATGAAAAGAAAAGAAAGTATGTAAATTGGTTAAATCATTATATGGTTTAAAACAAGCGCCAAAACAATGGCATAAGAAATTTGACAAGGCAATTATGTCAAATGGATTTAAAATTAATGAGCGTGACAAATGTGTTTATATTAAAAACACAGACAAATGTTATGTCATTGTATGTCTTTATGTGGATGGTATGTTCATCATATGTAGTAATAATAATATAATTAAAACTACCAAGAAAATGTTGAATAAACATTTTGACATGAAGGACATGGACATTGCTGATGTAATTCTTGGTATAAAAATTACCAAAATATCAGAAGGATATGCTTTGTCACAATCTCATTACATTGAGAAAATACTTGACAAATTCAGCAAAGATGATGATCATCTTGCTAGAACACCTGTAGATGTTAATTTGTTTCTTTCCAAGAATGTACATGAAAGTATTTCTCAATTAGAGTATGCCTAAATTATTGGAAGCTTAATGTACTTGATGAACTGCACTCGCCTAGATATAGCTTATGCAATAAGTAAATTAAGTAGATATACGAATAATCTGGGAGTAGAACACTGGAAAGCAATTATAAGGGTTCTAAGATATCTCCGATTTACTCGTAACATTGGGCTGAATTATACTAGATATCTAGCAGTACTTGAAGATTACTGTGATGCAAACTGGATATCGGATACTAGAGACTCAAAATCCATCAGTGGGTATGTCTTTACTCTTAGTGGGCCGGCTGTATCTTGGAAATCTTCCAAACAGACTTACATTGCTAGGTTTACTAGGGAATCAGAATTCATAGCTTTAAACAAAGCTAGGGAAGAAGCAGAATGGCTTCGTCACTTCCTTGAAGATATTCCAATGTGGCCATAATTGGTGTCTGCTATATGCATACATTGTGATAGTCAATCAGCAATTGGTAGAGTACAGAGTCATATGTATAACGGTAAGTCATGTCACATTCGTCGTCGACATAACACTGTGAGGCAACTACTCTCTAATGGAATTATTTCCATTGAATATGTGAAGTCTAAAGACAACATAGCGGAACCACTAACCAAAGGGTTAGCAAGAGAACTAGTTAAGAATTCATCGAGGGGAATGAGACTTAAGCCTATTAAATAAGAGTTACCACAACGACAACCCAATCTAGTTGACTGGAGATCCCAAGATCTAGGTTCAAAGGGACAACCGAGTTGTGTATGACTTAGAAGGATCATTAGGGAGTCAAACTCCAACCCATTTCTATGATGAAAAAGTGATGTCTGCAGCATTTTAGGTTAAGTAATATTTTAATGATTCTTATATCTAGGTAAACTTAGTGGAGTATGGCAGAATATTCTTCATAAGAATCACCTATGTAAGTGTGATTGGGCCAATTCTATGAGATTTGTGAAGGGCTACAAGTCTTTGGAGCACTTATGAAAGACCAGGTTATCCAGGGCCAAAATGAACACAATAGTGAGAACTAAATTGTGTCTGGTGATATACTGTGTGAGTTCCATTGTCTTAGTTTACACAAACGGTTGAACAGTTCAAGGCATCATGTTCACTGGTTAGCTAGTAAATCCAATAGTGTCTCACAAGGGAAGATTCAAAGCCAAAAGCTACCTATCCTTTACAGAATATTTTCAATTTCTGTACTCTCTGTAATTAGATCATGTTATTGCATTTTCTTCCACAAATTCCATTTATGTGGGGGATTGTTGGAAAATTGGTTTTATATAAGCTTATTTTGGGCCAACTTTGAGCCCAAAATTGAGTGAGCCCCAAACGTCTTTTGGGCTGGGTTCGAAAATGTGACGTGTTCCTTACCGCATGGCAAGTCACAAGGTGAAAACAATTCATCAAAACCATTTATGAGTGAATGAGAAGTTGGCGTCGTTTTCGGGTTTGTGAAATTGGACATTTAAAAATTTAAATGTGGGTTTTTTGTAAAGCTAGTCCCACATTGAAACTTGAAGAGAACTTTTGTGTGCATATAAGTTCTAGGTGATAACACTTGGGTTGGGCCCCAAGGGGCACCCCAAGTTTGTAGAAGGGAGGAGTTATTGACAAAGTGAACCTTAGCCCAAACCGCCACACACGCACGCGCGCCACCACCGTCTGTTTGACCAGCCGTGCTGGGCGCAGATGTGGGTTATCTGTCAGTTTTTATATTAATTTTTTGGACAAAATTTATTTGAATTTTTTAATGAAATCAAATTCAAATTTTGTGCCAAAAATTGAATTAATTTTCTATTCATTTTTGCTTCCTTCAGTCCAATATATTCCTAATAGTTTCAAACTGTTTTAACAGTGTAAAAAACTGCCTAGCAATTACAGATCAGAAACTGCTAACAAATCTGTTTAGTTTAAACTTGTATCTGTTCAATTCGGTTTTGCACCTGTTCAGGTCTGTGAATTTTGCCTATAAACATCAACATTTCCAACAGTGTTCAAGCATCCAAAAATAATATGAAATTTTCATTTTGCTATCCAGATTTTGTTCCTTTGCATTATTTATTCTTTATTCTAGTTTTAGAGAAAATTAACAAGAGTATAGAACGCAAGGTTCTAGTTCGCTGAACAAATTTGTTTGGAGTGCTACTATAAATTTGTGAAGATCATTGTATCTTGGGAGATAGATGCCACTTAACCGTAAGTACCGTAACGAGGCGAATCTGTCTTAAGGACAGAGTGTCACACACTCAACTTGGTCTTTAAATTTTCATTCAGTTCGGTAAAAATAAATTTGGTATGTAATTTATTTTATTTGTTTGATTTGTTTCAATTTATTTATTTTTCACAGAAGATTGTTCCAACAAAACCATCTCGCAAGTACTTTAGCTAAAAATTGGATTTTAATTTTTAAAACTAATTGGTGAAATATAAGACTTTTTCAAAGCACAAGTTCAAGACGTGATGTTATTATGCTGAGTTTGTCACTTGACACCTTGGCAATTTAGCCAATGTGGCTACAGTGAAAATGAAATTTGAAATTGTGATTTTTATCTCGAAGAGAAATCACAACTTGAGCCTATGCCTTTCCCCAAAAATTATATTGCAAATTGAACATGTGGCAATACTTTCGGTCACATGCGAAGACCCCTTTGATGACTGTTACTACTCTTTGAAATCTTTTTTTTTTAGGTCATCTGTTTGGGAATACTAAGGAACTTCTTTCCCTGGCCCAATTTTTCTGTTCAATTCCATTGTTCTAATTGCTGCTTTGCTTGAATGTGGGAGAGAGAGGTAGAAATTACACTTTCACAGAGGAAGAAATTTAAATGCCAAGCTTATTTCTAGCTTCCCAAATTATTGAGTTATGAAGTTCAGTTTTTTAAGAGGTTTGGGATTTATAAAAAAAAAAATCCCCTACTCATCAACTTTGGAAATTTCCAGAATTTTTTTTTTTTTTTTTTTTTTTTGTGTGCGCGCACGTGCACGTGTGATTACATCTGTACACTAGAGTGCTAGTGATATGAAAAGCCATAGTTATACTTCATCTAATCACTTAAACTTTAAGTTAAGTTGGTTATTGAAATAACATAAAACAAGGCAAGATTCTAGGCCCAAATCTCATTGTTTGGCCAATATAAAATCATATCCATGTGTTTATTCACTCCTGGTGAGGTGTTTAGCCACACATGAGGTGGTGTAAAATTTCTGTAGCTAGCTTAAGGCTATGTTTGGTTGGGGGATTTTGGGAGGAATTTAGTAAGGGAAAGAGAAAAGATGTGTGAAATTAGGTGAAATGTAAGTATATTTTATTTACGTTTCACCTACATTTTCTCCTTCTTTTTCTAAATCCTTTCTCAAATCTCCCAACTAAACATAGCCTAAATGATTTTGTGTGTGATTTAACGATTTAATAGGACTATGAACCATGAACTTAGGTTAGAATCAAATAATATGCTGGTAACATTGAATGATTAAACTACAATTTTGGGACTGTTGTTATTAGGACTAAGAACCTTTTAACCGTATTTTGCAAGTAGATCTACACACATTTAGACATCACATTGAAACCAGTGATATATAAGTTTGTTCCCCTCAATTACCGAAAGTACACTTCAACTACAAGATTGTTTTACCATTAAGTGTTTTCATTTGCACTAGTAAAAGCTTTGTGTATTAATTGAGCACGTGTCGGACACCGACACTCTTTGGACACTTCCCCGACACGTATCCGACTCTTCAAAACGTGCCCTATTTTTAATTTTTTTTAAAGACTCAGACACTCTTTGGACACTTAGAAGGCACACATATCTATCACTTAAACATGTGTATCAATTAGACATATGAAACTAATTATAAGTTTGAACAAAACAACTTAAGCTACAATAATAAAACAAAAATCATATAAATTTATAGAAATTAGTGTCATATTACATTTTTTTATTATCTTTGAATGATATATTAATATATACAACATATAATAAATATATAAAATTATATATTTCATGCATGTCCCTTACGTGTCATGTCCTGTATTTTTTGAAAATTAGTGTGTCAGCGTGTCTGGGTCATATCCGTGTTGTGTTGTGTCGCATCACGTGTTCGTGTCCATATCCGTGCTTTATAGATTATGCATCATTAAGGGTTTTCATTTGCAGATAAGAATTTATAATTTGAAGCACATTTTTTGAAATAATAATGAAACTCACTTGCACAAAATATTTAAAGTTGCAAAATTAATCTCTCTTCAATATGAAAATTTAATAAAACTTTTTTTGATTATTAATTTAATGTTTACAATCATTGTAAAATTCTAAGTCATGTTTCACTTGAACTTTTCTTATTCTCACACTCATGTGCAAACATAATAAGTACAGACGGACTTATGACACTGGACACGACAAGGACATATTCGCGTGATAATATAAAAAATAGGACACTACCCGTAGAGGACACACAACATATATAATTTTATATATTTATTAAATGTTGTATATATGAATATATTATCCAAAGATAATAAAAAAAAATACAACATAACACTAATTTTCTATAAATCTGCATTGTTTTTCTTTTATCATTAGATCGTAATTTATCTTGTTCAAACTTTTTAATAGTTTCATGCGTCTAAGAAATGGACACATGTGTCTCTCAAATGTCCAAAGCGAGTATGTGAGGGGTCTAAAATAAACTAAATCAAACCAAACTAAACCAAGCCTTAAGTCTCATCAAATGGGGTCTACTGCATGAATCCTTCTTCTCCATTGACTTTATCCAAGGCCATTTCGTTAGTCAAATTAAGGATATTCATATCTTTATTTACTACACTAGTCCACATCAATCTAGATCTACCCCTTCCCTTAACACTGCCATCTACCGTCACTGTATTGCATCTCTTTACTCCTATCTCTGTTGGTCTCCATTGTATATGACCAAACCATCTCAATCTATTCTCTCTCAACTTATCGTCTATCGGTATTACTCCTACCTATTCACGAATATACTCATTCCTAACTCTGTCTTTTCTAGTCTTGTCACACATTGTAGAGGGTCAGAAATTAAGCCTCAAACTAAGTATGGACCTAAGCACTAAGATCACCCTAAAAAGGCAACCAGGGATTAAAAAAAAAAGGAGCATGGGCCAAAGCCCGAGGGAAATGGGCCAACAAGTGGGTCGAGGAAGGTCCGACCCACCAGGGCTCCAGATGGACTCAGCGAAGAGAAATGCCCAAGTCAAGTTACAGAGGCAACGCTTGCAGCGGTGAAGTTGCGGAGGGAACATGTGCAGCGGCAGAGTTGCTGAGGCACTTTGCCTTAGCGCCGCCATTTCTATTAACTTCGGTTCCACCGCCATTTGAAGTTGCGGAGGAAACATGTGCTGTAGCAGAGTTGCTGAGGCACTTTATCTCAGTACCGCCATTCTAAGTATCTTCGGTGCCGCCGCCATTCCAAGTAATGTCGGTGTCATGATCATCTGGAGTTGCCGAGGGAAAGAGAAGACCGAGGCAACTAAGTTGCGGATGCAATACTTGCAGTGCCCAAGTTGCAGAAGCATTCTGTCGGCACCGCCATCTCTAATATCTTCGGTCATGTTGTCTGAACTTGTCGTGGGAAATGACTACCGCAGCAACTACTACTGCAGCAACTAAGTTGCAGAGGGAATATCCTACTAAGGTGATAATAGCCTTTGAGAGAGGCTTCCCTCTGCAAGTAGAGGCTAATGCCTGCTGTTAACAGCAGGCCCCAAGGCATTACTAGCCTAGGGCTGATAGTAGGCCCCACAATTTATTAACTTGGCACTGATAACAAGCCCCAAGACTTACTGGTTGGAGTTGATAGCAGGCCCAGAAATACCAGTTTACCGCGACAACCCCGCGAAGATAAGAGCAGAGTAGCCCGAACATAAGGGACTCCCTTTCCATTACCTAGGTTATGGACCTAGCTTAGTCGCACAAGTAGGACTAAGGAATCCCCTTTGGGCTTGGTACTAAGGCGTAGCATGGTTGATAGCAGGCTTGGCTGTGGCCTTCGCCTTGGGAAGCTGGGAAATTTATGGTTAGGTGGCTAAGGGTGAAGGCTTCGCTGAAGTAAACATGAACATAGTCAATAGCAGACTAATGGAGTCCTGAGAATGCATGTACTGGCCAAATAGAACTGAGAAGGCAAGTGCAACGGCAAGGCTCACCACTGTGAGTGCACTTGCTGAGGTTCAAGCTGAGAAGGCAAGTGCAGAGGCAAACACTCCCGTCGCAACTACACTTGCTGATGCTCAAAAAGGTAGTTACAGAGGCAAACAGATAGTACATAGTACATGCAGAGGAACACGTGGCACCTTCAGCCTGATGGCTCAAGATAGAATATTCCATGCGATCCTTTAGGACACATGTCTTCTCTCTATTTGGCCACTTGGTGTCCTCTTGGCACCAAGGAAAAGCCTATAAATAGGACCCATTTCCCAAGGTTCAAAAGAAGGATTTTGGGGATTTAGAGGAGATGCTACCCAATTTGGTATTGCCATACACTTCTTCTTGAGCCATTTGCTTCACCCTCACCCAGCTACACACTCTCAAATTCCCAGATAATTGTTGTTGTTCATTCTCAAGCCACTTCTATCATCAGTGGACCATTAGCATAGTTTTGCCTCTCTAATCACCTCCCTAACCTTGAAACCCCTACATTTCCGGCGTCTCGGCTAGGGAGGCTGCTTTGTTGATGGTTTATACCCGCAGTGGCTTACACACTTCACTGGAAAAGATGGCAAAGGAAGAAGTTCAGCAACCCCCATGGTAGCAAGGCTCTTCCAATAGCGGAGTAGCACATGCAGAGGACTGTGACCACAGTGTTGTGATTGAGGTAGTTCAGTCACTCCAGGATACATAGAGGGAGATCCTAGAAGCTTTGCAAACTCTCACTGAGGCTATTATGGCCATGGATTCTAAACCAACTCCAATGCAAGCACCTTCGCCTGTAGCAGTCCCAAACCCAGTGCCTAACTTGTTCTCTGAGGTTCGAGCTCCGATCCAAGTTCCTCTGGTGGTACCTCAGGCGAATGGTACAGCCGTTAGTTCAGCTACCCAGGAGCAGATTGGACCATTCCAGCCTACTCACTTTGTTGCTCTAGCTGATGTACAAGCTATGCTTGAACAAGAGTGCAACAAGAAGCAACTGCCATCTCTCCCAGACCCAGATGTGAAGCCCTCATACTCTCAGGAGATATTGACCATGCCATATCCAACTGGGTATACAGTACCCAAGTTTATTAAGTTTGATGGAAAACAAGGCAATGCCAGATAACATGTGGTGAGGTTCATTGAAACTCTTGGTGTCCATGGCAGTGACCACTCTTTGTGCCTTTGGGAGTTCTCCAAATCACTCACCGAAAGGGCTTATAGTTGGTATGTGAACTTGACTCCCAACTCGATCAAGAGTTGGGAGGAGATGGTGAACAAGTTCCACACGAAGTTCTTCCAAGTCCAAAAGAAAGTCACAACCCTCACACTTGGGCGAGATGTCCAAAAAGAAGGCGAAAATATACTGGACTATGTTAAGCGGCAAGACAAGGCTATTGACTGTCATGAACTTGTGGATGAAGCTCACTTAGTCAGCATATGTATGGAGGGTGCCATACGCGACTACAAAATTTTCTTGGTGAACCATAATCTGCCTACCTTTTCAGCCTTGATTGAGGCAGCTAGAAATCTTAGTACCACTGGTCCTTTACACAGATCTCGTGATAGCTACTGCTACTCCCGTAATAGCAAAGTTGCTACGGTAACCTCTACATGAGGAAGTAGCTTGCAAGCAGAGGCCTCGTCCTCTTGAAAGAGGAAGAGTTATGAGGACAGAAATCCATATCCTTGCAGCCTTGAGAATGTTAAGGCCTTGGTTAAAGAATGGGTCACTGATGGTGAACTTACTTTGCCCCTGGTTAATTTTACTCTAACCAAGAAGGACAAAGAAAGCCTAGATTATTGTGTCTATCACAGAACCATGAGACACCCTACTAGGGATTGTTGGACATTGAAAAGTATCTTCAAGAAGAAAGTTGACGTGAATAAGCTGATGCTCAAAGATGCCGGTAATCGTGACGTACAGAAGGACCCTTATCCTAACCACAAGGAGAAGGGGAAGAATGCACACATGATCCACTATCTTGGGCCTGTGCACGATAAAATACATATGGCATCCTACTATGATGAGTTAGAAGAAATCGCAACTGGCTAGCTCCTTGAAACAGTACCTGTAGAGGCGAAATTCGCAGAGGATACTCATGCTCAAGCCTTGCAAAATTCTGTTAAGTTTCACACCTTCTTTGACCAACTGGGGCTGAGCCAAGTCGCCAAGATGGAAGCAACAAAGGCCCTCATCAACATCTCTGAAGTGCACAATGCTGAAGTTGCTGAGGTTAAGGAGTATGTGCCTCGGCGGATCCAGGAAGATTATGGGGCCATTACTTTTTCAGAAGTAGACAGAGCATACCCATTTCCTTATAACCGCCCTCTTTTTGTCACAGCTTACATCAATGATGTAGAGTTCAAGCGTGCTTTCCTCGATGGTGGGGCATCCATAAACATCATTACCGCTGACACCTTTGCAAAGGCTGGTATCCCAGAGTCCAGAATGGTTCGCCAACCCATTACTATAACGGGTTTTGGTGGTGAGAAAAAAGTCACTAAGACCATGACGTAGTGGACATAGCAGTTGGCGAGATTCGTTTCGCGACTAAGTTCCATGTGATTAAAGCAGATACAAATTACCACATGATACTTGATAGAGCTTGGATACACCGATATGGGGCTATCTCGTCTAGTTATCACCAATGTTTGAAGGTAAAGTTGGAAAAGTGCACAGTTACCATAAACGCATCTGAAAAGCCATTCGGAGTGGAAGAGGCACACTATTCGGATGCGGTTTTCTTTACTGAATTGTCAATGGATGAAACTCCAAGGACTGGCAAAATTGCAGGGGTAAAATTGTCGAAGTGGGAAGACATTCGAGATGCAGAGGCTGCTCCAGAAAGCAGTGGACAGAAAAGGAGCAGCAAATCCACAAGTCCTTCGCCCAAGATTGTCAAGGTGCGCGAATGCGACAAGACAGTTTACTACCTATGACAGTCTTGGGGGCCAGACTTCATACCTTGGGAGGATGGCCTCGAGACAAATAAATGTGATGGTAATGAGTCCCAAGAAGGGTTGGTGGAGATGCCTGAGCCTGCCCCTAAATGCATGCAAAATAGGCCCAAACCCCAACAGGAGGTACTTACTGAGGTCAACTTCAATGACTTACCTGGGCAGAGCAAGCTGGTGTTTGTTAGTGATACGATGGCTCTAGCAACTAAGGCAGAATTGATAACACTACTAAAGCAATATAGTGATGTCTTTGCTTGGACATATGATGAGATTCCTGGTCTTGACCCATCCCTCGTCACTCATCATCTGGACACTTTTCCCAACTTTAAACCGATCAAGCAGCACGCTCAAAAGTATCACCCTGATCTTGAAGCAAAGATTAAAGCAAAGGTAGAAAAGTTGTAGAGGGCCAAGTTCATTGAACCTATACAGTACCCAACTTGGCTAGCAAATATTGTTCCTGTGCAGAAGAAAAATGGTCAGATTAGGATATGCGTAGACTTTCGCGACTTGAATAAGGCTTGCCCAAAATATGAGTTTCCATTGCCCCATGTTAATACATTTGTTGATTCAACTGCGGGCCATCAGATGTTCTTTTTCATGGATGGGTTCAATGGTTATAACCAGATCAAAATGGCACCAGAAGATGCAGAATAGACAGCTTTCAGAACGTCCTTGGAAATTTTTTTGTATACGGTGATGCCCTTCGGTTTGAAAAACGCGGGGGTAACCTGCCAACGGGCTATGACTGTAGTGTTCCATGATATGTTACATCATGAAGTGGAAGTGTATGTAGATGATCTGGTGGTGAAGCCTACCAAGGCAAATCGACACATCTGCGACTTGGTAAAAGTTTTTTAGCATTGTCACAAATTTTGTCTCAAGATGAACCCCCTCAAGTGTGCCTTCGGCGTTACTACATGCAAGTTCCTTGGCTTTCTGGTAGACCAATGCGGGATTGAAGTAGATGGGGATAAGATCAAATCAATCATGGAGATGCCACCGCCACACTCTCAAAAGGCCTTAAAGAAGTTCCTAGGCAAAGTGTCATACCTCAGGAGCTTCATTCTAGCCCTTGCTGAGATAACATTTTTTTTTGGGACACTGCTGAAAGGGAATCACAAGTTTGAATGGCTATAAGAACACCAACAGGCATTTGATATGGTAAAGAAGGCACTTACCTCCCCACTTACAATGATTGCCCACCTTTACTCCTCAGTCTATTGGAGCCTTACTTGTTCAAGACATAGATGGAATTAAGAAGCCAGTCTATTACATCAGTCGCAAAGTCAATGGTGCCGAGTCGCGATATACTCCAATTGAGAGGCATTTTTTAGCCTTAATCTTCACAGCACAGAAGTTACGCCACTACTTTTTGGCACACTCGATCCAAATTGTGACCCGTAGTGATCCGGGGCTACATTTCGAAAGCAAGCTCACTGACCGAGAATGGCAAGATGGCTCTTAGTTCTAGTGGAATATGATATCACTTGTGTCACTCCTAAGGCTATTAAAAGCCAAACACTTGCAGACTTACTAGCCCAGTTCCCATCTGGTGAACATGAACCTGCAAAGGTACCTCTACTGGGTGAGGTCCATGTCTTAGCAGCTGGAATTGAGACTTATTGGGACTTAAAGTTTGATAGAGCTTCCGGAGCTGGGAAAGGTGGAACTGGTGTTACACTAACCAGTCAAGAAAAAGAGAAGTCGCATCTATTATATAAGCTTGACTTTGAGTGTTCAAACAACAAGGCCGAATATGAAGCGTTGATACTGGGCCTGATAATTGCCCAAAAGAAGGGCCTCCGCAAGTTGAGAATCTCGGGCGACTCCAAGTTAATTGTCAAGTAAATAATGGGTGATTTTGACTTGAAAGAGCCTCTATTGGCCCCATATCGCACTATAGTCCAAAGGTTGTTTGCTCAATTTGATGATGTCCAAATTCAGCATACTCCTCGAACACATAATCATTTCCCAAATGCCTTGGCTACACTGGGGGCAAAGGTGGAGATAACCAATGATAGTATAGCCATCGTCATCGAGAAAAGAACAACACCCGCAGTGCTAACCGAAGAACATGTAGAGCAAGATGCTGAGGGGTGGAAAGCAGATATAATCCAAAGAAATTAAAACAAAGGCGTGGAACAATTAGACCAGCAGAACTTGCATTGTTTCTCCTTCTCAGAGGAGAGTTGTATTTTGCGGTCCCAACAACTTGCTGGCAAGATACGTCGATAGACAAGAAGCAACTTACAGACTTCAGTAAATCCATGATAAGGCTTGTGGAGATAGAGATGGAGATATCAGTTTATACCGACGAATATAGAGGCAAGGGTATTACTGGCCAGAGATGGAGAAGGAAAATACTGAGTTGCAGAGGCAATGTGCAAAGTGTCAGTCTCATCTTAAGGAAGAGAAAGCCCATTTCTTAAGCAATAAAGAATGGAGGCAGCCATATATCGACTATCTTGGAAATGGCACACTACCTGAGAACAAAACCTACACAATCAGAGTTAAGAGGTGAGCCCTCCGCTTCTTCCTTGACCAAGGCAAGTTGTATCGAAGAAGCTTCGAGGGGAAACCTTTAGCGTACTTATCAAAAAGATGAGGCAAATGAGGTGCTGAGGGAAGCCCACAAGATAGAGCATCAACGAGGGCAGCAATTATACGGACATCTTATTCACCTCGGCTACTACTGGCCAACAATGGAAGAAGATACTAAAAACTTTGTGAAGAGATGCCAATCCTACCAGAAGTTTGGGAATTTGATACATGTATCGGCAGTTGAACTGCACAACATCAAGACTCCTTATCCGTTCCATACTTGGGCATTTGACTTGGTAGGTCCTATAGCACAACAGTCAAAAGGCTACAAATGGATACTTGCAGCAACCGAAGTTAGTACCAAGCGGGTAGAGGCTATATTAATGAGGAAGGCAGATGGGGCAGGAGTAGCCAACTTCATCAGAGAGAACATAATCTGCAGGTTTGGCATACCTAAAGTGATGTTGTCTGACAACGGAACTCCTTTTGTAAATCGCCATGTTGGAAGGCTGCTGGATGCCTACCGGATCAAGCACCACAAGTCTAGTCCATACTACCCCCAAGGGAACGAACAAGCTGAGGTGACCAACAAAACCCTTATCCGAATACTGAGTAAAATGATGGATAAAGTAGGGGGCACATGGTTTGAATAACTCACTGTAGCACTCTGGGCTTATAGAACGTCAAAGAGAAAGCCAACTCAGGCAACCCCATTTTCCCTAGTATATGGGTCCAAAGCTGTGTTACTAGTTGAATTGGCAGTACCCTCAACAAGAATGGCCATGTTAGCACACTTAGTTCCAGATAGCAGAAAGAATGACATAATGGTAGCTGAAGAAAGAAGAGATCAGGCCTCGTGGGCAATGGAAAAGTATCATCAATCCATAGCATGTGCCTACAATCAATCTGTTCAACATAGAAAATTCAAGGAAGGGGACTTAGTATGGAAAATAGTGGATGCAATCATACGGGAGCAGCCAATTCCCAAGTTCTCACCCAGATGGGAAGGACCCTACAAAGTTGCTGAGACAAGTAACAACGGGTACTACAAGTTGACAAGAGTAGATGATGGATTCAGAACTGGTCCTGTTAACGCCAAGTATGTCAAAGAATATTTTCCTTAGTTCATTTTGTTCAGGAAAAAGAGTTGTAAAGTTTCTTTGTTAATATTTCCAAAGCAAAGTGTAAAGAAAAAGTCATACACTTAGTAAGTCTTTTACTCTCATATTCACTTAGTTTGAGGAAAGTTTTCCATAAAATTTTACACTTGTAAAAGCTTAGTTATGATGAAGTTTTTATTCACTGCAAGATCTTTTTTTAATCTTTAAAAGTTATGCAAGAAGTAATGTAAAGAAAAGTGATGAAATGAAACCCAAAAGTACTACCAAACGTCCATGCTTTCCATTAAAGTCAAACTTCCAGAACATGATTACAATGTTTGAAAAGAAGTTATAACAGAGAAAAAGAAAAGAAAAGGTGCACCAAGGGCGATGCCACAACAAAATAAAGTAAGGAAAAATGAAAGAAATCATAACAAAGTCACAGAATTACATCAAATCAAATCAAACCCTTCAAGAGGGAGTCCATCAGAGTCACATCTTGAGGCAACTGGGCAACCAATGCAAAGTCTTTCTCTTTGAACCGAACCAGGTTATGCCAGTGCTACTCCAGGGCACCCTCACACTCCTTAATAGTCTCCTCCAAGGACGCAATCATTGCCACATTGTCGGCGTGCTCAAGGAAACCATCAACTGCTTGAAGCTTGTCCCTTATCCATGATAGGTTCAAACCATTCCTCTCAAAGCCGCTCAGATTGGCCTCGGCACTCTCCACGAACTTGCTGGAAATCATCAGGATCTGCTTGGTAGCAAGGTCACAAATAAAGCCAGCAAGTGACTCCAGTAGTGCTATCTATACTATAACTCCAGAGACATTAAAGGTAGTAAAGGTGTCTGGATGCAATGCTTAGATACGAGCAAGAGTGGAAGCAGCTTCGGAAGATACCCAGTAACTTAGGAAGGAAACTTTCTCCGAGGACCAGGGAGACTCTCTCACACCACGCCAGCTTCAATCACTGGAGGGAGACTGATGGAGCCACCAAAGGTCTGACGGCGGCGCACTTCTCTTGAAGATGACTGCCCAGCAGCATTAGAGTGGGTAGATGCTGGCAGGCGACCGGGTGAACTAGCCTTACGAGAAAGGCCAAAACTGTCTTCATCGTTGTGTTGCTCTAAAAAGAGGTCATCCATCTGGTAATCTCTAACTTTCAGATATAGGACAATAGTGGTATCTATCCCAATATAAAAATCTCGAGATATCCCAAGGTCAACTGGCACTTCTAGAAAGTGAATAGGGTACAAGTCTGCCAGCTGTTCAGAGATTGTTGAAGCAATTGAATCAGAGGTCCCAGCAACAGTAGTAACAGTGTGGGCGGCTAAGGTGACAGCTACCTCTGCAAGTTGGTCCAAATTCAAAGGGGTCACAGCAGGAATAGTGGCAGCAGCCGCTACACCTACACTCCCCTCAGCCACTTGAATGTCTGGAAGTGGAGCCTGCTGAATTAACGAAGACTCGGTAGATTGGAAGGAACCACTATATGCAGCTCCAATGGGAGGTGGTGCAATTTTCAGCGGCTCTTTCATGCCACGATCTTCTCTAGGGGTCTTAGGTACGAAATCATCTTTGTTAACAAAGGAACTGCCAGAGTGCACAAAGTCAGAAGGATGAGGAGGCTATAAACCCTCAGCAGCTATATCACCTGCTGCAACTTCAACAATAGGGGGAACTTGCACATTACCTGCGGCCTCCACAACTGGCTCAACCTCGGCAACTAGCTCGGCCTCAACGGTCGGTTCCCCTCTCACACTTGGTTTCTCTTCAACATCTAGAAGAACTGTCCTGCGAGTCTTGAATCTTGTCACCCTAGTAGCAATGGAGAGGTTGTCATCGTCGTCTGAGTCTGAAGAAATGTTGATGGCAATAGAAGATCCCCCCAGGCCAGAGGGTAGTATGGTCTGTGGTCCCTAAAAAGAAGAAGAAGAAGACCATGCGGTTATTACAGTAAACATAATAAGTATAAGAAAATAATACAAAATATTTTCTAAGTATGGATACCTTTCAGAGCCTCTTCCTACTGGGCGAGGCATGTGCCTCAGGAACTGATGTCGCCATTTGGTCATTGTTAGCTCGAACAGTCATGCGTCGTTGCACTCACTTTGGGGGGAGCAATCTACAAGGGTTGAACAGACATTGCCCCAGACGGGTGAGGCTCCTCCATAACGGGCAGAGATAGAAGCCTAAAGTGACAGAATATGTTGGATTATTTCCCTTGGCTAGAAGGTAGACGAAGGAATAAGTCGGGCTGCGGCATGGGTTCCATTGCGGGGACAACCGGAGCACTATTGCAAAAATATAAGAAAGAATTGAGATTGCGGTGCCAGAATAACTTATTGTCAGGAGTACAGGCACCCTCTCTCCCAAGTGAGGGAAGCTCCATGACTCCTAAGCCCTCCACAAGTAAAGCGGTATAGTCATAGTGAAATCGTTGAAAACTCTGGTAGAAATCAGTCTGAGGCAGGGGAGCATATGGGATGCCTTAATCCATCCTGAATTGCATAAGGACTGTGTCCGGCCGATAGACGACACTGGACATGCCTTCTTCATTCCACACAGGTAGAAATCTGGGGCAAATCATGGTAGCAATGAGGAGAGAATTAGCCTAGACACTGTCGAGAGAAAAATCAACGTAACGAGCCTCTAAAAAACAAAAGGGGACAACAGAAATGCCTACGAGAGGCTGAGTGAAAGGGTGGAACACGCACTCCTCCATACGGTCAACATAGTCTGAAAAGGGCCTGTTAGTGCCAAGGCCAAACCACCGAGAGATGCGAGGGAGGGATTGACGCACTTGTCTCGAATGCAGCCGACCCTCTCCAGATCTAGAACAGTGGCCCTCTGCATCAAAGACTTCATCAGTAAAGAAGGGCTCGTGTTCCTTAGGGATGGGGCCCATTGCAGGAAATCTTTCATAAAAAAAGGCAATCAGGAATTGGTTATGCACAAAGCTCCACACGTCATAGCGACCCATGGACCGCTCCATGTCCGAATGGAAGAGGTCAAGACGGAAATATAAGTTATCCAAGAAGAGGGGAGCCAAAGGAATTTGATTACCACTCCAAAGCTTTACAGTTAAAGGAAATACTCAGGGATTGATGCTTTCGACAGGGTTACTAGGTAGGACAAAGAATGAGATGAAATAACTGACGAATGCCGCCAAGTATAAGTCACCTCGGTAGCTCAGACCAACTATGGAGTCACGGCTCTCCTCAATGATGTCCCCTACAACTGGTTGCAAGTCCTTAAAGAAATGCTTCAACTAAGAAAGATAGGTAGTCTTATCTCTTTTAGGCCTCTCCTAGAGTAGTTCTCCGGTTCTAAGATCATACCAGGAACCAAACTTTGGCGCCTCCCGAAAGACGGTTTGAAGAGCAATGACGGCGACTTGCTTTGCAGGGGTCAGAGACGTTGGGTCAAAGGGGTGATCTCCACGGGTGCTGAGGCATAGGAGGACAACGACATCTTCCAAGGTCGAGGTTATCTCCCCTCATGCCAAGGCAAAAGTGTAGGTGTCACAACTCCAATGGGAGACAATCATATCAGTGTTGGTTTGCACCTCACGCACCGATAACTCCCTCGAGATCAAGATGGCATTGAAAAGGCGAACATCACGCAGACGCTGCTCGAAGCCGCCATCCACAATGACGTCATCGACCCAAAGTGACCAATCCGTTGGAGGGCCCGAATGAGTGCGATAGGAGATGTAAGAATGTGGAAAGTCACTACGCTCTACATGAAATCGCAACACAGAAACCAGGTTCACCATGTCCGCGTCATCCAAAGTGGTCTCCCCAAAAGGAAGTAGGGGCTCCTCTAGAGAAGGGGCGTCAGGAATGAAGGAGTCAACCACCTTCCAGAAGGGGTCAGCCAGCCCTCAGAAGTAAGGGGCCCGCCTCCACTTAGTAGGGGGTAGGGCAGCCCTGTCGGGAAGAAACCTCATGCTGGCCATGAAAAGGAATAAAGAAAAGGCAAGAAGGCTTTGGAAAGTGGGGATAAGGGAGAAAAGAAGACAAAGGAGACATAAAGATGTGTTGGGAAGAAGTGGGGGACCAGTGGACCCAAGGGCATTATTTATAAAGAAAATCAACAAAGGGTGTCGGCACGCTGCCCTAGGTCATTATGACCTGGTAGTCAAAAAGATACTTTTCCAGGCCAACGTAACGTCTGACCCAACCGACGCAACCCTTGGGTTGTTTCACGACGCCATGCACGCTGGAAAGCAGAAGCGTGTCTCCACGCGCCATTGGGGAAAAATATAGAGGGTCAGAAATTAAGCCCCAAACTAAGTATGAATCCAAGCACTACGATCGCCCTAAAAAGGCGACCAAGGATAAAAAAAAGAGCATGGGCCAAAGCCCAAGGGAAATAGGCCAACAAGTAGACCGAGGGAGGTCCGACCCACCAGGGCTCTAGATGGACTCAGCGAGGAGAAATGCCCAAGTCAAGTTGCAGAGGCAACGCCTGCAGCGGTAAAGTTGCGGAGAGAACATGTACAGTGGTAGAGTTGCTTAGGCACTTTGCCTCAGCGTCGTCATTCCTATTAACTTTGGTTCCGCCGCCATTTGAAGTTGCTAAAGGAACATGTGCAGCGGCAGAGTTGTTGAGGCACTTTGTCTCAGCGCCACTATTCTAAGTATCTTCGGTGTCGCCGCCATTCCAAGTAATGTCGGTGTCACGATCATCTGGAGTTGCCGAGGGAAAGAGAAGACCGAGACAACTAAGTTGCAGAGACAATACTTGCAACGTCCAAGTTGCGGAGGTATTCTGTTGGCGCCACCATCTCTAATATCTTCGGTCATGCCGTCTGAACTTGCCACGGGAAATGACTACCGCAGTAACTACTACTACAATAACTAAGTTACAGAGGGAATATCTTGCCAAGGTGATAGCAGCCTTTAAGAGATGCTTCCCTCTGTAAGTAGAGGCTAATGCCTAGTGCTAACAGTAGACCCTAAGGCATTACTGGCTTAGGGCTGATAGTATCCCATAGTTTATTAACTTGGCACTGATAGCAGGCCCCAAGACTTACTGGTTGGAGCTGATAGTAGGCCTAAAAATACCAGTTTATCGTGGCAACCCTACGAAGATGGGAGCAGGGTTGCCCGAACATAAATGACTCGTTTTCCATTAACTAGGTCATGGACCTGCCTTAGTCGCACAGGCAGGACTAAGGAAGCCCCCTTGGGCTTGGTACTAAGGCACAGCATAGTTAATAGCAGGCTTGGCTGTGGCCTTCACCCTGAGAAGACAGGGAGTTTGTGGTCAGGTGGCTAAGGGTGGAGGCTTCGCTGAGGTGAACACGAACATAGTCGATAGCAGACTAATGGAGTCTTGAGAATGCATGTACTTGCCAAATAGAACTGAGAAGGCAAGTGCAATGGCAAGGCTCACCGCTGCGAGTACACTTGCTGAGGTTCAAGCTGAGAAGGCAAGTGCAGAGGCAAACACTCCCGTCACAACTACACTTGCCAAGGCTCAAAAAAGTAGTTGTGGAGGCAAACAGATAGTACACAATACATGCAGAGGGACATGTGGCACCTTCAGTCTAGTGGCTCAAGGCAGAATATTCTATGTGATCCTCTAGAAGACATGTCTTCTCTTTATTTGGCCACTTGGTGTCCTCTTGGCACCAAAGAAAAGCCTATAAATAGGACCCATTTCCCAAGGTTCAAAAGAAGGATTTTGGGGATTTGGGGAAGATGCTGCCTACTGCCATACACTTCTTCTTGAGCCACTTGCTTCACCCTCACCGAACTACACGCTCTCCAATTCCCAGATAATTGCTGCTGTTCATTCTTAAGCCACTTCCACCATTAGTGGACCATTAGCATAGTTTTGCCTCTCTAATCACCTCCCTAACCTCGAACCCCCCTACACACATCCACCTTAACATTCTCATCTCAACAACACTCATCTTATCTACATGTTGTTTCATAGTTGCCCAACATTCCGTCCCATACAACATCGCTGGACAAGCTGACACCTGTGGAGTATTGTTGTCAGATACAAACATGCCACCTTCTTAGAAATGTTTGCGGTTCTAAAGTCATAGTTGCTTTTAGGAGTAATTGGCTTACCTTTGTGGACTAAGATGGCAAATAACAATCTTAGAATTGTTTGCTTTTGAAAAGTTTTTAAATTGATTAACAAGAATACCATGATACCTAGTGGATTCACACATACAATTAATGTAATCCAACCCATGGTAGTGCATTTTCATAGATTATGATGTTCTATCCAATTTTTGCCAAATATTATAGTATGATAGTCATTTAAATCAAATTGCATAGTTACAAATAATCATGTTGATGTGAGAGTGGCATATCTATAGTGGGTATTTGCTGCACTTCACCCTCATGTATAGCAATGTAGAATTTGTCATGGGCATGTGGAACATAAAAATAAAATAACCTAACCACTACTTGATATTGCCTAATCTTATCTTTAAATTGTCTTCATTAATTATTCGATTTTGCATGTGGTAAGGTTCTTGCAATGTATCCTGATTCTCTCAGAAGTCATTCTTCTCCATTTCATAAGTTGAAGCATCTACAGTTGACACAAGGAGGATTAAGTTCGTCTTTATCTCTACCGCTAAATGTGATTACCTACTTAACGCAAGGTTCCTCATGCGGTGACAACTTGGTTATGAGTTTCTTCACTTGGTAATAGTTGACCCCCATTTTTATTCATGTTTGTACCCTTTAAAAAGTTATAATTTAGTACAAACTGTCTTGTTTAACTTTATGGTCTAATCTTTACTATTTTTTTATTATTTTTTATTTATTTTTTTATTTTTTATGTCCTTAGGTCTAAATGGGAAGCATTCACAAGGAAAAATAGTTAGTATTGAGAATACTGATTAGCATTCTCATTTGTCATGTCGATGAATCTTGTGCTTGTGATTATTTTTCTAATATTCTATTTCTTTTCTTTTATTTTTTTGCATTTTTTTAAAATTTGTTTCTTGAATGCGGTAAGTGGCAATAAATTGTCATCTCCATGCTTTAATATCATACATTTATTGAACGAGGGTCTAGGGAAGCATTAAACAATGTTGTTTTTGTCCCTCTATAAATAAACAAGAAAAAGAACAATTAGTGTTATTAATATAGGTGATTTTGTATATGTTTTACACATAGATACAATTTAGTTATATTGATATTTATTTCATTTTAAATGTTATGTGCATACTTATATATATGTATGTATGTATGTATGTATGTATGTATATTTAAAATTATTTAATATTTTAAATAAAGCGAGTCTTACGATTTACAATTCGATATGCTTCATGATTCACTTATTTAGCAAATCAGCTCTCAATTCAATTCACAGTTTGACAACAATAGTCTGGAATACATGACGATATATTATTCGTCTTCATTATTTTTTTAATAATATTTCCAAACAAGGAATCAATCATGAGTATCCATGTAGACAAAACAATGACAAAAATCGGTGACATATAGCATTTCTCTTAATTATTCCATCTGACACTTTTTTTTTTTTTTTTTTGAACAAATCTAAATCCCTAAACCCCTAAACCCTGAATCTGACACCTCTGGTTGTTAGGGTCATTTTGTGTCGTGAGAATGGTGAATGGAATATCTATAGTAGTAAATGTGCATTGGCGCACAGCGTAGGCTGCGCTTGACCCCTAAAATTTGAGTCTCTCATACCCTGACCCTTCTCGTTAGATGAAGAAATTATCAACAGGTGATCTCCAATTGATTTTTATGTACTAGGGCACAACATCAAAAGGATTGCGCTACTTGCTTACATATAAAATTAGTTTCTAGTTTTGGATGTAGCTATTATTTACAGAATCGTGCTTTAATTCATGGATATTATGTTAACAATATTTTTTTGTGTTGTTATCACTGATTGTGCAAATCAGTCTTCATAAATCCTTCAAATGTAGCTCCAAATAATGAGAAGCCCCCAGTATTTCTTGGGTAGCTCCAAATAGTTTTGCAGTAAACTGTAAATATGGAGTAGTTGAGTTACAAGTAGTTAGGGACGTGGGTTATTGGTTTCTTGCTTGCGGAAGGAGGGGAATGCTAGATTATATCGGATAATTATAGGGACTCCTGAACTATTGCTGAATGGAAGCGACTAGACTATGTTTGCAAATGTTGAATGCTAACTGTTATTGAGTTTGCCGATACATCTTATGGATTATTGGGAATGCTATTTTTTATTGGCATTTTCTATTTAAGTTTTTTTAGCTGATGTTCTTGGATGGCACCATCCTCCGTGGTGCCTTTATTTACACACCACATTTCATCTCAAGGCACACCACTACTCAAGGCACACCTTTAATAATTTGATAAATAAGAATTTTGCTCAATACACACCACAATCTTCCATCTTTACCCTTACTCACACACCCCACCTACAATCTTCAATCTTCCATTGAGTTGGGTAAGAAAAAAGAGAAGAAATAATTATCAAAAAATCCATCGTTTTTAGTTGGTTACCACAGAAAAAAAAAAAAAAAAGAACCAAAAATTAAAAAAGAAAAAACAAATATGAATACGAATATTTTAACTAACTTATTTCCATCTTAATTTTCTATTCCCTTGACCAATCAAAGATCCAAAGATAGTGTAAAAGAAACAAGAAGATAAATGACCATGAAGCCGATAAAAAAGTAAAAGTGACCATGAAGGCAGTTGTGACCACCCATAAGAACAAGAAAGCAGTAGTGACCAACGAAAAGAACATTCTTACAGCAAGAGTAAAATAAACAAAAATACAAGACTAGTTATACTCACTAGAACAACTTTAAAAAGAAGATCAAAATAAAAACTATAAGCCAATTAGGCCATGTTTGATCATTAAGATCTATGTTGGGAAGGCGACAATGACGGCGACGGCGACGGCGACGACGATGGAGTGATGAGAGGATGGTGTCGGTCGGAGGGTAGCGGTGGCAGAAAGAGGTAGGATGGCTGACAGCAACAATTGATGGTGGCGGTGCCTACGGCTGCGGGTTAGAGTTAGGGTTAGGGTTATGGTTATGGTTAGAGAAGATGAGGATATTTTGGAAATATTTAAAAATTGATAGTGTGTATTGAATGAAAAATAAAAAATCAAAATTGGGTGTGGTGTGCAATGAGTAATTGGTGTGTATTACGTAAGGTGTGTATCATAACCATTTGTCCTTTGTGATCATTTTATATTAGGTTAATATTGTAATAAAAAATAAACTATTTAATGGTGTGCCTTGAAATGAAAAATGGTGTGTAAATAAAGGCACCCCATCTTCCGAGATGGTTTCCATACAAGGGTATCAGTCATGTTCCCTTCTAATTGTGGTGTATTTGCATTTGAGTTTGTATTTCACGGTTGTTCATATGATTTATGGGCAGGATGTATTTACACCCTGTTATAAATTTTACTCTTACTCCTTTCACAATTTTTTTCTACTCCCAAGTAATAAGAAAATTGGATTTAGCTTCACAAATTTGATGTAATTACATTAGATTTGTAATCACTAAAGTAACAATAATATACACGGGTTAATGATGTTTTTTTTCTTTACCCTTAAAGATTTTGTTTTTCATTTCACTTTTATCTCTTAAATTATCACTAATTTTTTTTGGTTTCATATCAAAATTGTCAAATTTATCTACTTAGTGCTTACAGTTATTCGTTTTAGTTCATATAGTCCAATTGAAAAAAGATTGTATGAAACTTAATTCGATTTATTTCAAAAATTGAACAATTTAATTATATAACTAAATATTTATCAAATTCGATGCGAGGTTGTAGTTTGTTCAAAATAATAAGAAACATAATTTCTAAAATACTTTCATATGACACTAAATATATATATATACTTTAATAAATTTGTAATAACATTCCAATGCACATTTTGGTCATCATCATTTTTCATTTTTAAGAGCATTTCCAACACTTCATCTTTCTTTTATGAAATTTAAATTTGATGAAAAAATGAGACTTTTGTTGCTTCAACGTTTACATCAAACCAGTATCAAATTTTGGATATCTTAAATTTTTTATCAAATTGAGGATGACTGTGCCTTTCATCAATTTACTGTACATCTCTAACGTTTACATCAAACCAATATCAAATCTAGGATATCTTAAACTTTTCATCAAATTGAGGATGGTTGTGTCTTTCATCAATTTATTGTACATAGCCATTGGAGATGTAAGGCAACATACATCATCACCGAACGACTGGCCGGTTATCCCCTGGCCGGTTATCCCCTGGTCAACCACCTCTTTGCAAAAATCTGTTTCAGAATTTGAAAAATTACACTGGACAGTCGACCGGCCGAATGACCACCAAACATCCCCGGTCGTCCTCCTGGTCAACCGGTGGTTTGGTGAAATCCCAGATTGTTCTATTGAAATGGGCGATATCAGATGAAGTTTTTTCTCAAATTGTTACTCAAATTTGATGGAAAAAAAAAGGGTAAACATTAGAGATGCTCTAACAACAAAAAAATATTTTGTAATATATATATATAGAGGTAAAGGATAGAAAAGAAAAGAAAGAAAGCAAGCAAAAGAAAAAGGAACACTTCCTTAGACCATCTTCAATGGATTCAATGGTTCATCAAATCCATCGTCAAATTTAAATTTGATGAAAAAGTTACTTTTTGCTTCTCCAACGGTTCATCAAATCCATCATCAAATCCAGGATTTCACTTTTGTTTCATTTATGATGACCAATATGCCTTTCATCAAATCACTGTTCATTGTCGTTAGATTTTCACCACCGGATGTCCCCCGAATGTCCTCCTAGATGACCACCTCAAGGCAAAAATCTATGAAAATATTACACTGGCTGGTCGACTGGTCATCCGCCCGGTCGACTGGAGGTTTGATGAAGCATCAAAATCCTCCGTTGGAACACTTGATATCAAAGGGTGCTTTTACTCAAATTCAATGAAAAAATTGATGCACCATTAGAGATCCTCTTAGTCATTACTTTCTTTGGTACCCCAATAAAGTGATACATTTACTCCACCCAGCTCTCAAATTGATGTTTCTTCATCAATAAAAGTCTATCTATGCATTGCTATTTATGAATGGACTTCTTCATATCTTGTATTTGCTAGCAACAGGAGTGATCAAAATCGGAAGCGGAACTATGTTGTTACTCATCTTCATCATGTCAGTGGTAGGTCTTCTTTATCAATTTAGAAAACATTAATTTATGAATCTGTGTTTTTTTTTTCCACGCTTCTTTCAAGGGTGCTTGGGTTACCTCATGATTGCCTTGTTAATTTCTCTTTTTGGATTTCCCTTGATTTTCTGATTCTATATCTACCCGTTATGTTTGTATTTGAATTGGGTTTTTTGTTATGTGGTAGTTTATACAAGCCAATTAGAGATTACCCACTTTTTGTTTTGGAAATGTTCTTTATTTGTTTTTGGTTTTTGGTTTTGTATGATCTAACTTTTCACTGTACATATTGATTTCTCTTTTAATTGTAATTTAAACTCACAAATTACCCTGTCCAATCTTTCCACACATACAAAAATATTGTAAAATGGGCTTTCTTCAACTCACTTTGTAGATCTGTTGTTATCTATAAAGTTGTGTTTTTCAAGACCTCATGATATAACCTGGCCATAATTTTTTAATCTATCTCTATATTTAGAGAAATATAATATTTATACCCTTTATTTGACATTTGTAACAACCCAAAAATTTTTGTTGTCCCTTAAATTTTATATTAGTATTATTTAATCATAAAAAAATATAATTTTATGTATGATTAATTAAGCATAAAAAAACAAAAAAGGGAAAAAAAAATAAAAAAGAAGAAGAAGAGATCAATGGATAAGGGAGCTGTGGATAAGCATGCAATTAAGTGAATTAAGTATAGAGGCCACGTGGCGTGGCTATGTGTCAACCAAACTTGCTAAGCAAGTTGTACATCTAGTATAAAAGGAGGAGTGGGTTGTGAATAAAAAGAAGGAAAACAAACAGAGAAGGGGAAAGAAAATATTGGAAGTAAAGAAGGTCCTTGATAGTGGAAAGAAAGAGTGAAGTATTAAAGTTAAAGTGAGTTGTATTATACCTTGAGTCACCATAATATATTTTACGTATAGTTTGATTTACCATAATTTATTTTATACAAGTTATGTTTTATAAATTATATTAATATTTCAATTACGTGGGTTATTTTCTAAACTCTATTTGCTTTAAATGAAACCCATGGATATGTTTGTTTAAGTTTTAAAGAATATTTGACTATAACCTTATAAACAATTATGTTTTGTAAATACCACCACAGGAGTCTCACGCCTTGGAGGATTTAAATAACCATTGGCCTCTGTTTGGTCACTTTGTGGCCCTCTGTTGTCATGGATCTATTAACCTCTGTTCTGTACGGAGCAAAGTGCTGTGCGAAGATAAGTGCTACACTATTATGGGAGCCACCTCTATAATCCATACGAGCCACCTATTGAATCTGTACCTCTATTCTGGCTTCACTCCTGTGACCTCTGTTATGTTCTGTTTGGTACCGTAGTTATGGTTATTTATTTACATAATCTTAGTTTTGCTACTTAAATGATTATTTGTTTAGACCAAGTTATCTTAATTATTTTAGTTACATAATTATCCATGGTTATTTTGTGTCCCTTATACTCTTGGCATAATATTTCTTACTCTGCCATGTGCTTATAGTCGCTACCAATTTTCAGGAAACAATACAATTTGGAAATAGCTTTTGGGAAGTCTTAGACGCGGGGCTGCGGAATAGACACACACAGCACTTTTATGATATTTTTATATGTAAATATCGGCCTTTTTGGTCAATAAATTTTGTAATAAAAATAAAAGCTCTGATGATTATTTTGGTACCTCACTTAAATATTATTTCATTTCAGACATTAATTTGTTTAAGAATTGGCCAGAGGTAACTTCAGTTACTGGTCATCACAATGGTTAACCTTTAGGTACGGGGAGCGGTTCGTGACAACATTGGTGTAGATGGAAGAAGGGAAATGGGAGGATTTGAATATGGATTGCTTGGTGAATGTGTTTGGGAGAGTTGGAATTGAATCACTACTATTGGATGTTCCCTTCATGTGCAAGCCATGGTACAAAGCCACGCTCAGTCCTCTGTGCTGGGGCAAACTTGATTTTTCTAAAATTTCACTTGATTCATGGTCTTATGATGAATCCATATCAAGATTGCTTGATAAATATCAATTACATGATAAATTGTCTGTCGCTGCATTCATCAAGTTTGTAGTTAAGCGTAGTGCTAGATCTGCCATCTTTCTATCACTTCCAGATTGTTGCACAGGGGAAGCATTGCTTTATGTTGTAGATAAGTAAGTTCTACAAACTAACTTCATTAAGTTGATTATATTACATAAAGAGGGGGGGGGAGGGGAGGGGAAGGGAGGAGAGGGCAAAAAAAAATAGCACCATTTTTGTTTTGTGTCTTCATTTACTGACAATTTGCCACTATGGCATATATATATAATATATCCAAAACTCGAAAGGTAAAAACTCAACAAAAATAAAATTACATAAATAGGCTGAAAGGATAGTTAAAATGGGAGTAGGATACTCTGCAATGGTGGTTTATGAGCCAGAAATACAATCATTGAGCGGTTTAAGGGTGGTTTAACTATGCAAGTTGCAATGATTTTGTTTTTTAATCTTAACCCACCATTGCAAGATTATTGCAAAGGTGGATTATGGTAGTGGATCCTAAACCATTAAATGACTCTGATTTAAAATTACTTTCTAGTTTCATCAGAAGATAAGGGATGACTTTGTATGAGTTTTTTTTGGTATCCTTTGGTCTGTTTTGTATTCACTAGGTGTCCTAACTTAAGGGTTTTGTTGTTGCCTCGTTATCTACATTGTGATCATATTTTACAGATACCAAACCTTACGAGCAAGTGGAAAATTTTGGCAATTTTAAGGCTTAGAGGCACCTTTCAAATGCAAAAAAATCCTTGCCCAAATCAATATTCATTGCAAGAACTTTATTGGATTGGGTATTCCAGGAGCCTAAATTGGGAAGATCTTTCACTATTGTCACCCTACTCCCAAACATAAAGCAATTGTTTCTAAGGCATGCATCCATGGAAAAGGAGAACCTAGTGATGATTTTGCAGGGCTGTAAAGAACTTAAATATTTTGATGTTAAGGACTGCATAGGTTCAAAAGAACTTAAATATTTTGATGTTAGGGACTGCATAGGTTTCAGCAAGGGTGATGATGAGATATTAAAGTTTGCTTCTCATATTCGAACATTCAAGCTTGAGGGTTTAATGTTATATGATTATGATGATGACTACCGCCCTTCATATCATGCAGATGGCTTTCGTGATGGAGCCTTCTGTATTATATAAAGTGTTTGCTTGGGATTGTCAACCCAGACTCAATTCTAGAAACTCTCTGTTGTGTTGTGTGTAATGAATTGTTATGTAATGGATGAAATATCAAGGCACTAGCTTGTGCCACTCTTGAACTCCCTGATATTTACTTTTGGCTTTTGTTTTCAGTTGCTTCTTTTAATAGCTAACAAATATTTTCCCAATTTGCTTGTCAAACAACATCAAATAAAGTGGTACTCACTTGTCTAATGCTGCAACAGGGCTAGTTTGTGTAAAGATTATATCAATTTTCTTAATGAATTCAAATTATTTCCCACTTTGAAAACACAAGGAAAGAATAATTCATCCATCTCTGGTGCACGCCTAAGGATGGAACTAGAAGAAGACTATGGGGGGCCATGGCCCCCTGTTTCTGTGAAAAATACTGTTTGTCATACCACTTTAAATATATATATATATATATCATTTTATACATAAAATGACCCGTAGTATAAGAAAATACATATCTTATTTTTTTTTGGGGTGAATAGTATATACATATCTTATTATTCTCCCATCTTGCCTTCTTTTTCTATTTTGCACTAAAAAAACTTCTTCTTTCTATTAGAGATTGCTTTTATGGTATTTAATTTTTTTTTCTATGTATATAAAATTTATATATCATATTGTATATATGTGTGCTTGTGTATTTGGTGATTTTTTTTTTTTCAACCCCTCTGGTAATGAAATCCTGGTTTCGTACGCCCTTATGCCTTCTTGACTTGGAGGTGCGATGCCAGGCATGACTTTTTTAAGTAGCTACTAAGGATGATGAAATTACAATTAATTTGGTTTAGAAATTTTGACAATTGAAGTTTGTAGTATATCCCCAAATTTTTTCCACTTATTAGATGGACATTGTATATATTTTTCATAGGTTGAGAGATTTTGTTTTTTTGTTTCTGTTTTTGGGACATAATTTCCATTATAATGGTTTCGGTGGTGCTACATGCACCAATTGATATACCAATTAGTGTACTAATATATGTTATGACATTATTACTGACTCCACCCATTATACAAATTGAATAATGCTATATGTACTAATTAATGTATTAACTAATATACTAACAGATGGTGTAACATAATTTTAGAAATTTTGTGTATTTGTAATTTATATAATAGATGGGGTCAGTAATAATGACATAACACTAGTTGGTATACTAATGTGTACATTAATCGGTGCATGTAGCACCACTGATACAAATTAAAAATACCCAAAATTTCTAAAATTATGCCACATCACTTGTTAGTACACTAATTGATATACTAATTAGTGCATATAGCCTTTATCAAAATGACTAATGCTATATGACTATCAAAATGACTATAAAATTAGTTTAATTGGCACCAAATTCAAACGCATGAATTAAACTCATATTCAAATCTTCTTGAATTCTGATATGGTTGACTGATGAAGAGGTGATGACTTATTTTCTAGACTTTTCAACTTTCAGATAATACTCTTCATCTTCCATTTCCAATTCCACCTTCCATACACTTGTATCTTGTATGTATATACACACACATTTGTTTCAGTAGAGTAATCAAAATCAGAGACAAAAAGGCTTTGTCTCTCCTTTTGGAATTAATGCTATAACAAGCTCTCTCTTTCCCTTCTATATCAATTGCATGATTTTAGAGTTTAAAAAAACTTGCTTCAAATGTTGTGTTGCTTTTATTTTTATTTTTACTCAATATATGAATGTATCTATTCATGTGAATCTTGGTGTAATCTCAATATATGAATCTTTATCTTCTGCATGAATGCATGATTTCAGAGTTTAAACAAACTTAACTCTTTTCTGTTTCTTCCTTCTCTTCTTTTTTTTTTCTTTTTTCTTTTTTTTGAATACCTAGCATTTTCTAGTAAAATAGAACAAATTTTCATTTGAAACCTTCACTGGCTACATGGAATCTTTGACAAAAAAATATTTTCTTAAAAAAAAAAAGGTGTACTTAAATAAGAACAACGTAATTATAATTTTCATAGAGTTGCAAGAAGTTGTGTTTATAGCAAGTGAAAGTTGTGGCATGAGAAACAACTCTCACTTGTTTTGATTTGTACATCCATAAAAATACAATTATTTTGAGTTATTTTCACTAAATGCAATTTTTTATCTTTTATTTATCATTTATGTTTACTCTTCATCTTCAATTTGTGCAAATGGAAGGAGAAAAATTAAAGGAATTGAATACAGATTGCTTGGTGAATGTGTTAGGTAGAGTGGGAATAGAATCACTGCTAATTGATGTTCCGTTTGTGTGCAAGTCATGGTACAAAGCCACAAAGAGTCCTCTTTGCTGGAGACAACTTGATTTTCTTGAAATCTCACTTGATGATTGCACTTCTTTATTTTTCTTAGCAAGATTAATCGATGACTATCAAGTAAAGGGAAAATTCTCTTTCACTGCAATCGTCAAGACTTTAGTCAAGCGTAGTGCTACATCCGTTGTGTATATATCGCTTCCCAGCTTTGGCTTCTGTGATGAAGAAGTATTGTTTTACATTGTAGATCAATGAGTTCTTCATGCCCAATGTTGAAGAAAAAGTTCAAAGACATTTTTTTCCAAACTCAAAACACATTTTATGGATTTCACAACCTCTTTTTTTTTATTATTTATTTTAAAAAAATAATTATTATTTTCAATGTACCCTTTACCCAATTCCAAAACAAACAAATATAGCATAGCACTAGTTAGCATTTGACAAAAAAAATGCATATTTTATTTCCTACTTTACAAATTGGCTTAATGTAGAATTAAAATTTGACTCTTTGCTGAGTTTTGTGAAAATAGAAGTGATGGAAAGTGCAAGTAAGAAAAAAAAATGTTATTGCATTTTTTTAGATGAAAGTAGGGAAAAATTGTAACAACCTCCATACCGTTTACCGATAAGTTACTGAATTACCTACTGATTTCTGCTAAACTGGGATGCTTATGACTAATAATTGAGCTAATCGAACTACTGAACTGACTGACTGAAATTGGAACCAAATTGATTGCGTATATCTATTGTATTGCATATTCCATCTGTTTGATTGATTATTTATCTGTTCATGTTTTATGTTCAAACTGTTAATTGAAGGCCTTATCGGCAGCCGAATCAGAAATTGATTAATGTTTTATGACCCTCTTAATTTATGTGATTTTATGAGGTAATTATTTGAGAGTTGATTTGGTATGATTAAATTAGATTGAAATAGGCTAAATTACATGAGTTGGAGTTATTTACAATTAGACCACACTAGTGGCCCACTATCTCACATACATTAAGCCTTCACTTGATCAAACACAAAATTTGCTCAGCCATTCTACATGCTTTAGCCGACTAGAGAGAGAGATAGGAGAGAGAGCTTGAGTTCTTGAGATTTAGCTTGGAGGTTGAGAGAATTGAAGGGATTCTTGCATCTTTGGACTTCTACACTTGAATTCAAGACTTAAGATAGACCATTGACCCCCCCTCATTGTGTGTTTGAGGTTAATCTTGCATGATTCAAGTTAAATTAAAGAGCTAAGGCATGTTTTAATCTTATCATGTTGAATTAGAGCTCAATTGTTGCATGCATGTGCATATTGACAAGTTTTGAGGTTGTAATTCACCATTCCTCGCATGCATGTGCATAATGTTGTTGTAATTCTTGTTGTCATCATGTTTTTGAAAGATTTGAGCTCTTTTGAACCAGCATTAAAGCTTTGAAAATGATTTAAGCCCATGCATGTTCATTTGAATTGTTGTCTTGAAGATTGGTTTGAAATTGGGTTTGAATTAAACACCCTTGGGCCTTGATTTCTCAAATTGACCTTTGGAACATGTTGTTCTATGAGTTACAAATGTTTTTCCAGAAAATGGGCCCAAGAGGATCGAAATTGGAGCATCTAGACTTGATTTTGAGCTTGGGACCCGAATCTGAAATTTCCAGATTTTGGTCGTCCGCCGAAGGAAGTGCCGCCGAGCGAAATCAAGCTCCCGATTTTTTCTCGATTCGAGTTGCAGTCCGCTCGAGCGGAGAAATCGAGCATCCAGTACTTTGCACTGTTCATCAGTCCGCTCGAGCGGAGAAATGTACGCTCGAGCGGAGTGTTGAGTGACACGCTCGAGCGGGTACCTTTGTTTGCTTGTCCGCTCGAGCGGGGAAACCTGCGCTCGAGCGGGACTATATTTCCTGAAAATTTCTGAAACTGTTTTCTATGCACATCTTTGCATCCTCATCCCATCCTAGGCATCCTTAGGCCTAGTTTAAGACATCTTAATGAGGATATAGATGTAGAACACACCGAGGCATAATAGGGAGTTAATGATTACCTTTCCTAACTGTGTAACTCAGAGTGTGTTCAATCTGTTAACTGTTTAGGGTTGGCATTTCGAGGAGACGCTCTAGCTACTGATAGCCCAGAACACTGTGAGTAACAATTGTGTAAAGATATGTTCAAAATGATTATCTTCTGAACACTGAACTGAACTGTTTACTGAACTGATATTGCTATTGAATGAATGTATGTCCTTTATTTCTAAACTGTACTGTGGCATCCTTAGCACCTACTGTTTACTGTTACTATTACAGAGATCTCTGTCGGTTCCCTTGTGGAACCACTACTGTTTACTGATTGATGGCCATCATTACTGTTCGGTCTTTAAGACCTACCGTTACTGTTATGCTGGTGGATGTACCACATATGATTGTTTACTGTACTGAACAACTGATATACTGATTTAATTGAACTGTTTTCATTACTGCAAGGACATCCATTCTAAACCTCTTTACGCATTATGTTATTCACTGGGTTTTAGCTCACTGCTCATATATATATGTAGGTGGGCAGGCACCGGACCCAAGCTAGAGGCGTCGGAGTAAGCCCCAGTTTTGTCAAGCCAGCCTACGTGCTTCACTGCGAGGTTCCAAGCCTATCATGCTAAGGCTTAGGGGTGTTTTAGCATTCCCCTTCTCATCGCCTCACTATTTGTATAGATTATCTACCTTTCTTATCAAGTTATCAAGGGATTAGGTCCCCGCACTGAGTGACTGTAAATATTGGTATAGACTGTACTGCTTGACTGCATGAATGTATGAAAAATCTTTTTGGCATACAGACTGTCACAGCTCAATGGACATTATTTATTTATCAGATATTTCCGCCAGTACTCAGACTGCTTTGTATCAGATATCATGGAGCCTTTCGTAATCTCGGATTCTTGGCGATTCTGATGCTAAACCCATAGGGCCGGGTTTGGGTCGTGACAGAGTGGTATCAGAGCGATACTTAACCACGAGTTATACCGCACACACGTGTCCAAATGAGCTATAGAGTGTCCTAGAAAAGCAATTAGGGCATCGCATGAGCATGAAAAGTGTGTGATTATAACATGAATGAATATATGCTAACGTGTTAGACTGTCTAAGTATGCAACTGTTTCAGTTTATAATTGTTATAACTGCTTATAGTGAAATGGATAACGCAAATGAACCGGAATCCTCATCCACTGAGGCTAGAATGGCCAGAATGGAAAGAATGATAGAACTGATAACTGCCAGACTTGAGCAACATCAGAACCAACAGCCCCCACCTCCTCTCCCGGTACAGCCAGAACCGAATGCGAATTTGAATGATGGGGACATAATTGCTCTCACCCAGAAGTTCAGCAAACTGAAACCGCCATCCTTTCAGGGGGGCTTGGAACCGTTGAAAGCTGAAGCTTGGGTACTTGAGACTGAAAAGTTATTTGAAGTGTTTCCGTGCTCGAAAACAAATAAAGTATTGTTAGCTACCTTCACCTTGCAAGAAGAGGCCAGAAGGTAATGGATGCTGGTCCGTGATACTAACGCTGTAGTGACTTGGGCTCAGTTTAAGGAGTCCTTCTTCGAAAAATATTTCCCCTAGTGTATCAAGGATAGGAAGGTGACTGAGTTTGAACAACTGAGGCAGGGCACCATGTCCGTTGTCGAATATGAAACAAAGTTCACCGGGCTTGCCAAATATGCACCACATATGGTGAACACCGAATACAAGAAGGCCCGAAGGTTTGAAGGCGGCCTGAATGCTGCAATACTGGATAGAATAAGTGTGTTAAAACTACCGACCTATGTAGGTTTTCTTGACCGAGCATTGATGGCCGAGTCGAACATCAAGGCAGTGAAACAATCTGAAACACCAACAACTAAATGGCATGGCAAAAGGCAGGGTTTCAAATTCAAGAAAGGCAAGCATAATCAACTGAACAAAAAGCAAAATACAGGGTCAACGACTACTTCTAGTCCAGGGAACCGTTCCTTTCCGCCCTGTTCCGAATGTGGTAACAACCATAAGGGAGTTTGTTATAAACTTTCAGGTGCTTGTTTCAGGTGTGGCAAAGTGGGCCACATGGTGAAAGATTGCCCTTCCATCGCTCGCACATGAGAGCTGCAGGCGGCAAAGATCAATCAGTAGCACCAAAGCCTAACCCAAAGCTACTGGGAAAGAGCCTATGAGGCAGGGCCGAGTGTTTGCCCTAGTACCGGGAGACGTGCAAAATACTGAAACCGTTGTGTCAGGTATCCTCTCTATTTGTGCTCAAAATGCATATGTACTGATTGATTCGGGGTCTACACATTCTTATGTGTCGCATGCTTTTTCGCGTAAATTGAATAGACCCTTAGAACCTATGAATTACCTGCTAGCTGTATCATCACCTGTAGGAGGATCCATGACATGTGCATATATGTATCCTGCTTGTGAAATTATTGTTGGGGATGCACATCTGTTTATTGATTTACTACCATTGAATATTGATCATTTCGATGTAATATTGGGGATGGACTGGTTACAAAAATATCATGCTACCATTGACTGTGTGACAAAGCAAGTTATTTTCCGTCCACCTGGTTTGCCTGAATTTGTATTCAATGGAGTTGGAGTAGTACCTCCTCCATATTTGATTTCATCTGTGAAAGCTGTTAAATTGATTAGAAAGGGGTGTAAAGGATATCTGTGTTCCATATTGACTGTACCTATTGATGATGATGTTAAAACTGATGTGAACTGTATTCCTATAGTCAGAGAATTCCCAAATGTTTTTCCAGATGAACTGCCAGGGGATTTGATTGACAGGGAGATTGAATTTACTGTTGATGTGATTCCGGGTACACAGCCGATATCCAAAGCTCCCTACAGAATGGCCCCAACTGAACTAAAGGAATTGAAAGTACAACTGCAAGAATTGTTAGACAAAAAGTTTATCAGGCCCAGTACTTCACCGTGGGGCGCTCCTGTTCTGTTTGTAAAGAAGAAAGATGGCTCACTGAGACTGTGCATTGATTACATGAATCAATAAGGTAATCAGAAGAATAAATACTCATTACCGCATATTGATGACCTATTTGATCAGTTACAGGGAGCTCAGGTATTTTCGAAGATTGATCTCACATCCGGGTACCATCAACTGAAAGTTAAACCAGAAGACATTGATAAAACTGCCTTCAGAACGAGGTATGGACATTATGAATTTTTAGTTATGCCATTCGGAGTCACGAATGCCCCTGCTGCTTTTATGGACCTCATGAACAGAATTTTTAAACCATACCTTGATGATTTCATTGTAGTATTTATTGATGACATCCTGATTTATTCTAAGACTAGAGGAGAACATGAACAACATCTGAGACTTGCCCTGCAGACCTTAAGAGAACATAAACTATATGCTAAACTGTCTAAATGTGAATTCTGGCTTGATCATGTTATGTTTTTGGGGCATGTTGTTAGCAAAGATGGAATCTCTGTTGATCCGTAGAAAATTGAAGCCGTAGTGAACTGGCCTAGACCCACTAATGTGACAGAAATCCGAAGCTTTTTGGGATTGGCTGGATATTACAGAAGATTTGTCAAAGATTTCTCCAAAATAGCCCTACCATTAACTCAACTGACACAGAAGGGGACATCATTTGACTGGACTGACCAAAGGGAATCAGCATTTCAAGAATTGAAAACTCGACTAGTGATCGACCTGCTCGACTTTACCTTCAGGTACGGATGGTTATACTGTGTTTAGTGATGCTTCTCATAAGGGTTTGGGGTGTGTTTTAATGCAGAATGGGAGAGTTATTGCTTATGCTTCCCGACAACTGAGACCGCATGAAAAGAACTACCCAACCCATGATCTGGAACTTGCCGCAGTAGTGTTTGCACTGAAAATTTGGCATCACTATCTGTATGGGGCGACATGTGAAGTCTATACCGACCACAAGAGTCTGAAATACTTCTTCACCCAGAAAGAACTAAATATGAGGCAGCGGAGATGGCTAGAGTTGATCAAAGATTATGACTTACAGATTCTGTATCACCCAGGAAAAGCCAATACCGTCGCCGATGCACTAAGCCAGAAATCGATTGCAAACTTAGCTTGTTTGCTCACTGGACAAAAAGAGTTGCTTCGTGACCTTGAAAAATCCGGAATTGAAGTTGTTTTAAGGGAACAAGGGGGAATGATAGCTGCTATTACTGCTCAACCGGCATTGATTGAAGAAGTTAAGGAGAAACAACAACTGGATGACTTCTTGAAGAAGATCATCGAAGAGAAAGAGTCTAAACCGAGACCGGGATTTAAATTTGAGAATAATGTACTGACTTTTTAAGGAAGACTGTGTGTACCAAATGACATAGAACTGAAAAGAAGAGTTCTTCAAGAGGGCCACAATTCAAAATTTTCTATTTATCCGGAGAATACGAAAATGTACCAAGATCTGAAACAGAATTTTTGGTGGCCGAGAATGAAGAAAGAAATTGCCGACTTTGTGTCAAAATGTCTTCATTGCCAACAAGTCAAAGCGGAACATCAGCGACCCGCAGGCTTACTGCAACCCTTGCCTATACCGGAGTGGAAATAGGAGCATATCACGATGGATTTTATCGTTGGATTGCCTCGCTCCAGAAAAGGTATGGACTCTATTTGGGTTATTGTTGATAGACTGACTAAATCTACACACTTCTTACCTGTCAAGACAATTTATAATGCGGACAGATTGGCTGTACTCTATATTGATGAAATCGTTAGACTGCATGGAGTGCCTGTGTCTATTGTTTCTGATAGGGATTCGAAGTTTACGTCGAGGTTTTGGCAAAGCCTACGGCATTTACTTGAATTGAAATTTGAGTAGGGCCTACCATCCTCAGACAGATGGCCAGTCAGAAAGGACCATCCAGACTCTGGAGGATTTACTGAGAATGTGTGTCCTTGATTTTTAGGGAGATTGGGAAAGCCATCTGCCGTTAGTTGAATTCGCCTACAACAACAGCTATCATTCGAGTATTGGCATGGCGCCTTTCGAAGCATTGTATGGCAGAAAATGTAGATCTCCAATTTGCTGGGCAGAAGTTGGAGATGGGCCTTTGCTTGGGCCCGAGATTGTTTATGAAATGACTGAGAAAGTGAAACTGATACAGCAGAGACTGAAAACTGCACAGAGTAGACAGAAAAGTTATGCAAATGTTAGAAGACGAGATAGAGAATATGAAGTGGGTGATCACGTGTTTGTGAAGGTGACACCGATGAAAGGCCAGACTCGTTTTGAAGTCAAAGGCAAGTTAGCGCCGAGATATGTCGGACCGTATCAGATTATCGAGAAAATCAATCCGGTGGCGTATCAAGTTGCGCTCCCTCCTGAAATGGAGCATATGCATAACGTCTTCCACATTTTGATGTTGAGAGATTATCTCCGGGATCCCTTCCATGTGATTGAGCCTATTCGTATCGTGTTGAGTGATGACTACACTTACGAGGAATGGCCTATACAGATTGTAAACAGACGGATCAAGAAACTGAGAAACAAAGAAATCCCGTTGGTGAAAGTTGACTAGCAGAACCATGGTGGTATGTATGCCACTTGGGAAAGGGAAGATGACATGGCTAGGCGATATCCTGAATTGTTCCTGCTAAATCCTGTTTTCTTCCAGAATGAAGGTAACTCGAGTTTAGAGGACTAAACTCCTTAAAAGGAGGGGAGACTGTAACAACCCCCATACCGTTTACCGATAAGTTACTGAATTACCTACTGATTTCTGCTAAACTGGGATGCTTATGACTGATAATTGAGCTAATCGAACTCTTGAATCGATCGATCAAATTGGAACCGAATTGATTATGATATCTATTGTATTGCATATTCCATCTGTTTGATTGATTATTTATCTATTCGTGTTTTATGTTCAAACTGTTAATTGAAGGCCTTATCGGCGGCCGAATCAGAAATTGATTAATGTTTTATGACCCTCTTAATTTATGTGATTTTATGAGGTAATTATCTGAGAGTTGATTTGGTATGATTAAATTAGATTGAAATAGGCTAAATTACATGAGTTGGAGTTATTTACAATTAGACCACACTAGTGGCCCACTATCTCACATACATTGAGCCTTCACTTGATCAAACACAACATTTGCTCAGCCATTCTCCATGCTTTAGCCGACTAGAGAGAGAGATAGCAGAGAGAGCTTGAGTTCTTGAGATTTAGCTTGGAGGTTGAGAGAATTGAAGAGATTCTTGCATCTTTAGACTTCTACACTTGAATTCAAGACTTAAGGTAGACCATTGACCCCCCCTCATTGTGTGTTTGAGGTTAATCTTGCATGATTCAAGTTAAATTAAAGGGCTAAGGCATGTTTTAATCTTATCATGTTGAATTAGAGCTCAATTGTTGCATGCATGTGCATATTGACAAGTTTTGAGGTTGTAATTCACCATTCCTCGCATGCATGTGCATAATGTTGTTGTAATTCTTGTTGTCATCATGTTTTTGAAAGATTTGAGCTCTTTTGAACCAGCATTAAAGCTTTGAAAATGATTTAAGCCCATGCATGTTCATTTGAATTGTTGTCTTGAAGATTGGTTTGAAATTGGGTTTGAATTAAACACCCTTGGGCCTTGATTTCTCAAATTGACCTTTGGAACATGTTGTTCTATGAGTAACAAATGTTTTTCCAGAAAATGGGCCCAAGAGGATCGAAATTGGAGCATCTAGACTTGATTTTGAGCTTGGGACCCAAATCTGGAATTTCTAGATTTTGGTCGTCGCCGAAGCGAAGTGCCGAAAGGGAAATCAAGCTCCCAGATTTTTTCTCGATTCGAGTGCCGCCGAAGGATAGATGCACGCTCGAGCGGAGAAATCGAGCATCCAGTACTTTGCACTGTTCATCGATCACCGCCGGCGGAGGAATGTACGCCGGCGAGTGTTGAGTGATACGCTTCGGCGGAATTTGACGCCGAACGGTACTTTTGTTTGCTTGCCCGCCGAAAGGGAAACTCGCGCGAAAGGACTATGTTTCTGAAAATTTCAAATCAAGTTGCAGTGCACATCTTTGCATCCTCATCCCATCCTAGGCATCCTTAGGCCTAGTTTAAGACATCTTAATGAGGATATAGATGTAGAACACACTGAGGCATAATAGGGAGTTAATGATTACCTTTCCTAACTGTGTAACTCGAGTGTGTTCAACTGCTAACTGTTTAGGGTTGGCATTTCGAGGAGACGCTCTAGCTACTGATAGCCCAGAACACAGTGAGTAACAATTGTGTAAAGATATGTTCAAAATGATTGTCTTCTGAACACTGAACTGAACTGTTTACTGAACCGATATTGCTATTGAATGAATGTATGTCCTTTATTTCTGAACTGTACTGTGGCATCCTTAGCACCTACTATCTTTATCGTTACAAAGATCTCTGTTCCGCCTGTGGAACCACTCATTCTTGTCTTGAACAATAACCGATATCTTGATTTAATTGAACTGCTTTCATTATCAAAGGACATCCATTCTAAACCTCTTTACGCATTATGTTATTCATTGGGCTTTAGCTCACTTGCTCATATATATATGTAGGTGGGCAGCACCCACCCAAGCTAGAGGCGTCGGAGTAAGCCCCGCTTTGTCAAGTCACCACGTGCCTCATCGAGGTTCCAAGCCTATCATGCTAAGGCTTAGGGGTTTTAGCATTCCTTCTGATCGTCTCACTATTTGTATAGATCAATTATCTGCCATCGCATCTTGTTATCAAGGGATCAGGTCCCTGCACTGAGTGACTGTAAATATTGGTATAGATTGTACTGTTTGACTGCATAAATGTATGAAAAATCTTTTTGGCATACGACTGTCACAGCTCATTGGACATTACTTATTTACTGTATTGGCTTCCGCCAGCCTCAGACTGCTTTTACTATATTACATTAGCGTGCCTTGGTAATCTCGGATTCTTGACATCTGATTATGCTAAACCCATAGGGCCGAGTTTGGGTCGTGACAAAAATACAAGAAGATTAATCCACTTTAGCAAGTAACTTACTTTCAATTTCTAGTAATATTTTTTTTTTACAAATATATATTTTGGTAAAAGTAGTCAACTACTAAAAATTTCACATAAATTTCATCTTGAAAAATTTTGAATTGAAAAATAAATTTTCTTTTCTTTTTCCTTTTTTCTTTTTTCTTTTTTCTTTTTTCTTTTTTCTTTTTTATAAATATTTTTAACTTCACATCATATTTTTCACTATAATCAAATCAACCCTTTTGGTTTAATTTTCTCTGTTGTTTTATATTAAGGTGTTTGATTACTTTGTATTAGTGGTTGGTAACCCTTGCTTCTTTTTTTTTGACTCACCAAGTGTTCTAACTTAATTGTATTAGAGCTACCAGCTGATATAGATCATGATGTTGTGTCCAAGGTCCCAAAACTCATGCGCAATTGGAAACGTTTGGAGTTTCTAAGGTGTAGAGGGTCAGAAATTAAACTCTAAATTAAGTGTGAACCCAAGTGCTAAGGTCGCTCCTTTAAGGCAACCAGGAATGACTAAAAGAGTATGGGCCAAAGCCCAAGGGAAGCCAATAAAGGCCAGCAGTCCGACCGCTAAGGGTGCAAACAGACTCCACGAAGGGAAATGCCTAAGTGAAGTTGCAGAGGTAACACTTACAGCGGCCAAGTTGCAGAGGTATTTTGCCTCAACACCGCCATTCACAATATTGTCGGTTCCACCGCCCTCTGAAGTTGTTGGGGAAAAAAGAAAGCCAAAGCAAGTAAGTCGCGGAGGCAGCACTTGCGACGGCCAAGTTGCAGAGGCACTTTATTTCAGCGATGCCATTTCAAGAATTGTCAGCACCCCCGCCATTCCAAGTATTGTTGGTGCCGCAGCCATCTGGAGTTGCTGAGGGAAAGAGAAAGCCAAAGCAATTAAGTTGCGAAGGCAGTACTTGCAGTGCCCAAGTTGCAGAGGTATTTTGTCAGTGCCGCCATCTTTAATATTGTCGGTTTTGCAATTTGAACTTGCCACGGGAAATGACTATCGGAGCAACTATAGCCACCGCAACTAACTTGCAGAGGGAACATCCTACCAAGGTGATACAGCCTTTGGAAGAAGCTTCCCCTTTGCAAGTAGAGGCTAATTCTTGGAGCTGATAGTAGACCTTAAGGCATTACTAGCCTAGGGTTGATAGTAGGCCCCAAAGTTCATTAACTTGGCGCTGATAGCAAGCTATAGGTGGGTTTAAGGTTAGGAATATGATTAGAGAGGCAAAACTATGTTAATGGTCCAAGAATGGTGGAATGATTGGAGGATGAGTACCAGCAACTGTTTGGGAGGTTGGAGAGTGAACAACTGAGTAAGGGTGAAGCAAGTAGCTCAAGAAAAAGACAATGGCAATGCATAAATGGGCAACATCTCCCCCAAATCCTAAAATTCCTCTTCTTGGACCTTGGGATATGGGTCCTATTTATAGGCTTTTCCTTGGTACCAAGAGGACACCAAGTGGCCAAATAGAGAGAAGACAGGTGTCCCTAAGGATCACACAGAGTATTTTGCCTTGAGTCACCAGGCTAAAGGTGCCACGTGTCCTTCTGCATATACTTTGTACTATCTGTTTGCCTCCAAGAACTACCTTTTGAACCTCAAAGAAGTGTAGTTGTGATGGGAGTGTTTACGCTATAACTCCCTTTGGAGCTTCAGCAAGTGCAGTTGCGGCGAGAGTATTTGCCGTTACACTTGCTTTTTCAACCCGAACCTCAGCAAGTGCACTTGCAGCGGTAAACCTTGCCACTGCACTTGGCTTTTCAGTTCTATTTGGCCAGTACATCCATTCTCAGGACTCCATTAGCCTGCTATCGGCTATGTTCGTGCTCACCTCAGTGAAACCTCCACCTTTAGCTACCAAACCACAAACTCCCCAACTTCTCAGGGTGAAGGCCATAGCTAAGCCTACTATCAGCCATGTTGTGCCTTACTACTAAGCCTAAGGGGGCTTCCTTGGTCCTACCTATGCAACTAAGGCAGGTCTATAACCTGGGTAAATGGAAAGGGAGTCCCTTGTGCTTGGGCTGTCCTACTCCCATCTTCGCAGGGTTGCCGCTGTATATTGGTATCTCTGGGTCTGCTATTAGCTCCAACTGGTAAGCCTTGGGGCCTGCTATTAGCCCAAGTTAATGAACTTTGGGACCTACTATCAGCCCTAGGCTAGTAATGCCTTGGGGCCTACTATCAACGCCAAGTATTAGCCTCTACTTGCAGAGGGGAAGTTTCTTCCAAAAGCTGTTATCACCTTGGCGGGATGTTCCCTCCACAAGTTAGTTGCAGTTGCTCCGGCAGTCATTTCCCGTGGCAAGTTCAAATAGCAAAACCGACAATATTAGAGATGGTAGAGCCGACAAAATACCTCCGTAACTTGGGCGTTGCAAGTGCTGTCTCCACAACTTGGTTGCTTCGGCTTTCTCTTTCCCTTAGCAACTCAAGATGGTTGCAGCACCGATAATACTTGGAATGGTGGCGGTACCGACAATACTTGAAATGGCAGCACTGAGATAAAGTGCCTCCACAACTTGGCTTTGTCAGTAGTGCCGTCAGAAGAGTCTCTGCAACTTAGTTGCTTCGGCTTTTCTCTTTCCCTCAGAAACTTCAAAGGGCGGCAGAACCGACAATATTGTGAATGACGGCGCTAAGGCGAAATGCCTCTGTAACTTGGCCGTTGCAAGTGTTGCCTCTACAACTTCACTTAGGCATTTTCCTTCGTGGAGTCTGTTTAGATCCTTGGCGGGTTAGACCTGATTCAGCCCACTGTTGGCCAGCTTCTTTTGGGCTTTAGCCCATACTCTTTTAGTCATTCCTGGTCGCCTTAAAAGGGCAACCTTAGCACTTGGGTTCACACTTAATTTGGAGTTTAATTTCTGACCCTCTACATTTGCCTCCTGCGCGCGTGGGGGACACGTTTCTTGTTTTCTGCGTGTGCATAACGTCAGCAAGTAACCTAGGGATTGCGTCGGTTGGGTCAGAAATTGCGTTGATTGGGCTAAGAGTTGCGTCGGCTTTCTACAAAGTCATAATGGCTCTGAAAATGTACCTTTGACTGGTGGTCATAATAGGCCTAGGGAAGCGTGTTGGCGCTTTTTTGCTGTTTTCTCTATAAATAGTGCCTCTTAGGTCCATTGGTCCCTCGCTTTCGCCACAACCCACTTTTTTGTCTCCTTGTATTCTTCTCCCTTTAGCCCTCACCTTCCAAAGTCTTCTTCTCTTTCTTTATTCTTCTTTATGGCCACTACTAGGTTTCTACCTAGCAGGGTTGTCCCATCTAGTGCTGAGTGGAGGAGGGCTCCATACTTTGGGGGGCATGCTGACCCATTTTAGAAGGCAGTTGACTCTTTTGTTCCTAATCCCCTCTATCTAGAAAAGCCTCTGCTCCCTTTTGGTGAGGCTTCTTTGGATGACGTTGACATGGTAAACCCAGTCTTTGTGTTGTAATTTCGTGTGGAGCGCGGTGATTTTCCCCATTCATACATCTACTACTACACTCATTCAGGCCCTTTGGCAGACTAGTCTTTGTAGGTTGATGATATTATTGCGGATGATGACTTCAAGCAGCACTTGAGGGATGTTCTTCTCTTCAACGCCATTTTGATTTCGAGGGAGTTGCACGCACAAGGTGCACCAATACTCATATGGTCATTTCCCGTTGGAGCCGCAACACTCTCACCTTCGTCCTGGCTTGGGGGGAGATAACCCCAACTCTTGAAGATGTTGCTGTCCTTCTATGTTTGAGCACCCGTAAGGATTACTCTTTTGATCCCACCTCCTTAACTGCTAAGGAACAGACTGCCATTATTGCTCTCCAAGGTGCCTTTCTAGAGGCATGAAAGTATGGCTCTTGGTACGATCCCAAGGCTAGGAAACTACTTCAAGAGAGGCCCAAAAGAGACAAGACCACCTACCTCTCCTAGCTAAAACACTTTTTCAAGGACATACAACTAGTTGTGGGTGACATTACTGAGGACAGTCGTAACTCCATAGTTGGCCTGGGTTACTGTGGCAACTTGTATCTGGCTGTCTTTGTCGCCATTTCATCTCTTTTTGTTCTCCCCAACAATCTGCCGAGAGTATCAATCCGGTGTTCCTCTTGTAGTCAAACTCTACAAGGATAATCGATCCTCCGCTCCCCTCTTCTTGGGGAACTTATACTTCCTTCTTAACCTCATTCACTTGGACATAGAGAGGTCCATGGGTCACTATGATGTATGGAGCTTTGTACACACTTAGTTCCTGACTGCTTTCTTTTACGAGCGGTTTTCTGTAATAGGCCCCGCCCCTAAAGAGCATGAGCCTTTCTTCACCGACGAAGTCCTTGATAAAGAGGGTCATCCTATCCTAGATGAAGAGGGACGACCCATCACAAGACAAGTATGCCATTTCCTCCCTCGCATCTCTAAGTGGTCTGGTGTTGGTATCAAAAGACCTTTCGTGGATTACATTTATAGCATGGAGGAGTGTGCTTTCTGCCATTTTACCCAGCTTCTTTCAGGCATCTCTGTTGTTCCATTTTATTTTTTAGAGGCTCGTCATGTTTATTTCTCTCTTGACAGTGTCCAAGCCAACTCCCTTCTTGTGGATGCCATGATATGCCTTGGGTTCCTGCTCGTATGGAACGAGGAGGGCATGTCCAACATTGTCTATTGATCGGACATGGTCCGAATGCCAAGGAACTTGCTCATGTAACTCCGAAGGCACACTTGATCTTATCCCCATCTACCACTTTAGTAGTGTTATCAATTCTGCCAGCAACTAAGACAGAATGGCCCCAACGGGGGATTGAAGTAGATGGGAATAAAATCAAGTCAATCATGGAGATGCCACCGCCACACTCTCAAAAAGCCTTGAAGAAATTCTCAGGCAAAGTGTCATACCTCAAGAGGTTCATTCCAGCCCTTACTGAGATAATCTTTTTCTTTGGGACATTACTGAAAGGGAATCACAAGTTTGAATGGTTGCAAGAACATCAACAGGCATTTGATATGGTGAAGACAGTACTTACCTCTCCACTTACAATAATTGCCCCACAGCCTGAAAAGCCTCTACTACTGTACCTAACTTTTACACCTTGGTCTATTGGAGCTCTACCCGTCCAAGACATAGATGGCGTTGAGAAGCCAGTCTATTACATCAGCCACAAATTCGATGGTGCCAAATCACAGTATACCCTAATTGAGAGGCATTGTTTAGCCTTAATCTTCACGACGCAGAAGTTGTGCCACTATTTTTTGGCACATGCGATCCAGGTTGTGACCAAGAGTGATCCAATCTGCTACTTATTGAGCAAGCCGCTCTAACTGGAAGAATGACACGATGGCTTTTGGCTCTTGCAAAATATGACATCACTTGTGTTACTTCCAAGGATATTAAAAGCCAAACACTTGCAAACTTATTAGCCCAATTCCCGTCTAGTAAACATGAACCTACAGAGGTACCTCTACCAAGTGAGTTCCATGTCTCAACGGCTGTAGTTGAGACTTATTGGGACTTAAATTTGATGGAGTTTCTGGAGCTGGGAAAGGTGGAGCTGGCATCACACTAAGAAGGAGAGAAGTTCCATTTATCATATAACCTTGACTTTGAATGTTCAAACAACGAGGTTGAATATAAGGCATTGATACGGGGTCTGATTGCTGCTCAAAAGAAAGGCCTCCGCAAGTTCAAAATTTGAGGCGACTCTAAGTTAGTTGTTAAGCAAACAATGGGTGATTTCGCCTTGAAAGAGCCTCTACTGGCCCCATACCGTACCATAGTTCAAAAGTTGCTCACTCAGTTTGATGATGTCCAAATCCTCCACACCCCTCGAACACACAACCGTTTTCCCGATGCCTTGGCTACACTGGGGCAAAGGTGGATATACCAGATGATAGTATAGCCATCGTCATCGAGAAAAGAACAACACCAGCAGTGTTAGCCGAAGAACATACAGAGCAAGATGCTGAGGGATGGAAAGCAGATATAATCCAACAGCTGAAAATATGCTAGGGAACAATCAGACCAGCAGAACTTGCATCATTCCTGCTCCTCAAAGGAGAGTTGTATTTTCATGGTCCCAACAACCTGCTAGCAAGGTGCGTCGGTAGACAAGAAGTAACTTACAAACTTAAGCAGATCCATGCTAAGTCTTACGAAAATGGAGATATCAGTCTATATCGACAAATGCAGAGAAAATGGAATTACTGGCCAGAAATGGATAAGGAAAGTACTGAGTTGTAAAAGCAATGTGCAAAATGTTAGTCCCATACTAAAGAAAAGGAAGCCCATTTCTTAAGCAGTGTAGAATGGAGACAGCCATATATTGACTATCTTAGAAACGACAAACTGCTTGAGAATAAAGCTGATGCAATCAGAGTTAAGAGGCGGGCCCCCCGCTTCTTCCTTGACCAAGGCAAGCTGTATCGTAGGAGCTTTGAAGGGGAACCTTTGGTGTGTTTATCAAAAGATGAGGCAAACGAAGTACTGAGAGAAGCCCACAAGGCAGAGCATCAAGGAGCGTAGCGATTATATGGGCATCTTATTCACCTTAGCTATTATTGGTCAACAATAAAATAAGATGCTAAAAATTTTGTAAAGAGATACCAATTCTGCCAGAAGTTTGGAAAATTGATACATGCACCGGCGGTTAAACTACACAACATCAAGACTCCTTACCCGTTTCATACTTGGGCATTTGACCTAGTAGGTCCTATAGCGCAGCAATCCAAATGCCACAGATGGATACTTGCAACAACTGAAGTTAGTACCAAGTAGGTAGAGGCTAAACCAATGAGTAAAGCAGATGGGACAGGAGTGGCCAATTTCATCAAGGAAAACATAATCTATAGGTTTGGCATACCCAAGGTGATGTTGTCTGATAATGGGATCCCTTTTGTAAATCGCCATGTAGGAAGATTGCTGGACACTTACCAGATCAAGCACCACAAGTCGACTCCATACTATCCTCAAGGGAACGGACAAACTGAGGCAACCAACAAGACTCTCATCCGAATACTGAGCAAAATAATGGATGAAGCAGGGGGCACATGGTCTAAACAACTCCCTGTAGCACTCTGGGCATACAAAACATCAAAAGGGAGGCCAACTCAGGCAACCTCATTTTCCCCAGTATATGGATCCGAAGCTGTGTTACTAGTTGAGTTGGCAATACACTCAGCAAGAATGGCTATGTTAGCACACTTAGTTCCAGACAGCAGAAAGAACGACATAGAGGTAATCGAAGAAAGAAGAGATTGGGCCTCGGCGGCAATGGAAAAGTATCATCAGTTCATAGCCCGCACCTACAATCAGTCTGTTTATCACAATGAGTTCAATGAAGGGGACTTGGTATGGAAGACAGTGGATGTAATCATGCGAGGGCAACCAATCCTCAAGTTCTCACTCAGATGGGAAGGCCCTTGCAAAGTTGCTGAGGCAAGTAGCAGTGGGTATTACAAGTTGATAAGAGTCAATGATGGGTTTAGAACTGGCCCTATCAACGCTAAGTATGTAAAAGAGTATTTTCCTTAATGGGTCTATGTAATTTAATTGCTATAAGTCAACTCTTGTAGTGTGGGTGTTTTGATGAATGATTCTAGAATCCGATTGAATCTAAGATGGGAATAGTTGGTTTACGTTATGGAAGAAAGACATGTATATGTGATATTAGATATTGACTTGACTAGTTAGATATATGAACTAAAATTATATCTAATTTGCTCTACTATTGTGAATTTCGATGGGGATTCCAATAGAAATCCTTCCGCTTCTGTTGTAGCCTCCGCCTCGCTTTTGTAATCGGAGTTGAATGAATAAACAAATGAAATCAAGAAAAAGATCGAAGAATTCAAAGAACGGTTCGGGACAAAGAAATGGAAGAACGAAAGTCGTATGGATTCACAAAGACTCTGTGGAACCTGTTACTCTTGTAAACACTTAGTGTGAGGAAGGTTTTCCATACTTAGTGAAATGTTAACCTTGTAAAGACTTAGTCATGGCAAAGTTATGTTCATAACAAGAGTTTTGCTCATCCTTAGAAGATATGTAAATACAATGAAAGAAAGACAATAAAGTAAGATTTAACTACTCAATATCTTTACTTCTCATAAACATCAAAGTTTTCCATAGCATGATTACAATGTTCAAAGGGAAAAGAAGAAAGAAAAAAGATAGCAAAAGTACAAGGAAAAATAGCCATAACAAAGTCACAATACATCAAATCAAACCCTTCAGGAGGGAGTCCATCAGGGTCATATCCTGGGGCAACTGAGCAACAAGAGCGAAGTCCTTCTCCTTGAACCGAGCCAGGTTCTGTCGGTGCTGCTCCAAAGCACCCTCACAGTCTTTGATAGTTTCTTCCAAAGATGCAATCATCACCATGTTATCTGCATGCTCAAGAAAGCCATCAACTGCCTGAAGCCTGTCACTCATCCACGATAGGTCCAAACCATTCCTCTCAAAACTGCTTAGATTGGCTTCAACACTCTCTACAACCTTGCTGGGAGTTGTCAGAATCTTCTTCGTAGCGAGGTCGTGAATGAAACTGGTAAGTGACTTCAACAGTGCTGTCTGTACCATCGAGCCCGGGACATTAAAAGCAGTAAAGGTGCCAGGGTATAGCACCTGGATGTGGGCAAGAATGGGAGCAACTTTGGAGGAGACCCAATAGCTTAGAAAAGAAACTCTCCCTGAAGGCTGTGTGGACTTCCTTGCAGCACTGCTTGCTTGGATTATAGAAGGAAGACTTGCAGAGCGACCAAAATTTTGGGAACGAAGAACCTCTCCCGAAAATGACTGACCGGCAGAATTAGAATGAGTGGATGCTAGAAATAGCAACGGGCCGGGGCCGGGGCCAGGGACCACCCTCCCCGTCCTCGATCCCCAATTGTGAAAATCTCCTCATCCCCGGCCCCGGCTCTGGCCCCGATCCTCGATGGGGAACCTATTATTGTCCCAGTCCCCGCCCTCTAACGGGGATCGAATTTTTCCGACCCCGAAAATTCCCCAAACCAAATTTGTTTCAACAACCCATCAACAACATCATCATCATTATCATCATCATCATCCCCAATTGTTTCATTTTCAACATCAACAAAATCATCAACCGATCCACTACCAAAAAAAAAAATGGACAGAACACATACATACATGTATATAGCATATATACATACACAAACAATACAAATTTGAGGAGGACAAAAAAATGGACAGAACACACACACATATGTATGAATACATACACAAACAGTACAAATCTGAGAAAGATGGAGGCGATGGACGACGGAAGAGGATGACGAAGGTGATGGACGACGACGGAGGCATAGACGATTGCGAGGACGATGGAGGAGGACGACGGACAGAGGCTGTGACTACAACGACGGAGGCGATGGACGATGAAGGAAGATGATCAGCATCGCGGACAGTAGCAGCGGTGGCGTTGAAAATTAGGGGAGCTGCAGAAGTGAGAGAGAGTAAAGGAAAGAAAGAAATAGAGATTGGTAGAGAAATAGAGAGGAAGAGAGAAGTGAGATGAGGGTTTGGTAATTGGTTTATATATATGTATATATAGGGGTAAAATAATAAATTCACTTCGAGAACAAAAGGGGACGGGGCTGGAACACTTATCCCTGTCTCCAGCCCGAAACTGATTGAGGATTAATTTTTAAATACCATCCCCGTCCTGTTGGGGATATTTTTTGGAAAAAAACTACTCAAATCGAGATCGGGAAATCGGGTCCCCGTCAGGCTGGGTTCAAATTGCCATCCCTAGTAGATTCTGGAAGATAGCCAGGCAAGCTGATCTCGTGAGACAAACCAAAACTACCTCCATCACCCCGTCACTCTGAGAAAAGGTCGTCCATTTGGTAATCTCTAACATTCAAATCTGGTACAATAGTAGTGTCCATCCCAGTATAAATATAGCAATCCCGACCCATGATTAATGTTAATCCATGCTTAATTATGCCTAACAAGAAATTAACATGAAAATTTGCACCATGTGTTGCTCTATTTGTGTTTATATCTGTTTAACGTAGAAAGATTTGTTCATGCTTTTATTCGGTTTACGAATTGAAGGCCTTATCGGCATTCGATTCAAAAGTTGACTTGATTTGTGTGTTATTTTGAATTTTTAGAATTTTATGGTAGGTCCAATTGAAATTCGATTTGGAATGATTAAATTAGATTAATTTAATAGCTCATTTAATTAGTCTTAGTTATCTACCATTAAACAAGCCTGTATAAGGCTTTTTGTGTACTCCTACTCACTCTTTTCCCTTATGTCAACACATTTTGAGCTCTCACACACACAACCAATGTGAGAGAGGGAGAAAGACGAGAAGTTGAGCTCAAATTATTGAGATTGCTAGAGAACTTGTGAATTTGGACTTAAGAACTCAAGGATCAAACTTCTAGCTCTCATCTTGACAAGTTTAGGTAAGAATCCAACCCTTTGTTTGAGCAACTATGAAGTGTAAGAAATGAACTCTAGAGATTTGAGTTGATTAATGTAAGAATTGGGTTAGAAATGAAGAGTATTGAGCCATACCATGCATGTATGCATATTTTCTCGTATTTTGAGTTTAATTTCCAAGAATTCCCTCACGCATGTCTTGAATTCACCTTAATTTTAGGAAATCATCAAGTTTCATGTTGTTTTGTAGCATTTGATCATGTTTTGAGAAGATTAAGTTCAAAGAAATTCATGCATGTCATGTTCATGGAACATTCATAAATTTTAAGTTGAATTTTTGCACAATTGGCAAGCTATTAGGCCATGATTTCTTGAAAATGATCCTTAATTCATGATGTTTTATGAGTTTCTAAGTGTTCTCTCAAGTTTTGGCCTAGAAAAATCAAGCTTGATGCTTTAAGATTGAGTTTTGAAGCTTGGAAGCAATTTTGGAAATTCCAAAATTTTGTTTCCACACTCGAGCGACGGATTCCACACTCGAGCGACCACTCTATGTTTCACACTTCTGCTCGAGCGACCAAGGGCTGGCTCGAGCGTGAAATGCATGCTCCCAGAAGTTCTTACGTTTTTTAAGACGCTCGGCGACAACGATTCGCTCGAGCGAGGCATGTCTCTCACGCTTAAGCGAGTGTCAAGCAAGCGTCGAGCGGGAAAAACAAGCAACCAGTACTTTTTCAAAGTTTGTAGACTGCTCGAGCAAAGGAAGTTACGCTCGAGCAGACCCTTATATTTTGCATGTCTACTCGAGCGTGGACCCTATTTTCAATAAGTTTTGAAAAAATGTTTTCAAGTACATTTTTGCATCCTCATTCCATCCTAGGCATTCCTAGGCCAAGGTCAAGACACTATGATGAGGATAAAGGCTAGAAACACACTAAGAACAAATGAAATAAGTTGTGTACAAACCGAGCGTGTGTTCCAATGTATATATCAATCATGTTATGTAGGTCACGCGCCTCAAGTTAAGTGAATTGCCTACTCTACTCATCTATCTGGAGCCACCGGTTATCTGTGAGTAATAACTTAGTAAAGCTATGTTCAAGTTAAATTATTTTCTGTCTATGAATAAGATCTGTTTTATAAAATGTTATGAATGATTGTCAAATTTTCGATAAGTATTTATGACAAGTATGTTATCTATTCCCGGACCGGAGGTTCCTTATGGAGCTAACAAGTTATCTGTACCCGGCTGGAGGTTCCTTTATGGAACTAACAAGTTAACCATTCCTAGTCTGGAGGTTCCCTTATGGAACTAACAAGTTCTCCGTACCCAGCCTGAGGTTCCTTTATGGAACTGACAAATATAATCTATGATGCTCTGTATATGATTTATTAGCGCTAACGGATAAACCATGTATGATCAAGCATGAATTCTGAATTCTGTTTATGATTTGAATAAAAATACGAATGTGAACTACCTTAGTCATGGAACATCATTCATTTAACCCTTTACTCTGTTATTATTCACTGGGCTCCCGTTCACTATTTATATTACGTATGTAGGTGATCAGGCACGTGACCAGGTTCAGAGTTGAGGACCTAGAGTTTCAGTTTTTGTCAGCCAACCTTCGTGCCTCCCGAGGAGGTTCCGATTTGAGTCAAGTCTCATGAATGTGTATTGGGGATGTAAAGGTTTTTGTTCCTTTTGATTTGCGAACAAGTTTTCTACTGTGTATACATGAAGTGACTTGATTGTTGCATTTTGTTTTGATCACACGTATGGTTACGAAAGTTCAAAATTATCAGTTCCATGTATGTCTTCACAGCTCGTTGGACTATGCATATTTTATGTATTTGTTTATGCAGCCCTTATTTATATGCTATTATGTTAAGAGACCTTCGGTAATCCAAGGATTACTGGCCGGTTACGACACTAAACTTATAGGAGCGGGTTTAGATCGTGACAATAAAAATCTTGTGATACCCCAAGATTAGCTAGCACTTCAGGAAAATGAGTGGGGTACAAACCAGCGAGCTACTCCGAAGTTGCTGAGGCAAATAGGTCAGAAGTACTAGCAGCAACAGTAATTGCATGAATGGCTAAGTTGACAGCTACCTCTGCAAGTTGGGCCAAGTTTGGGGGGCCCACAGTAGGAACAGCCGCTACATTTGCACCTCCCTCAACAACTTGGATACTTGGAAGTGTGGTTTGTTGAACTAGCGAAGACTCCATGGATTGGAAAGAACCCCCAGATCCAGCTTCCATGGGAGGTGGTGTAACTTCAAGTGGCTCTCTTACGCCGCGCTCTTGTCTCAGGGTCTCAGGGACAAAATCCTCTCCACCGACGGAGAAATGGTCTGAATGAGCAAAATCAGCAGGGTTTGGGGGCTCAGCACCCTCTACAACTTCCACAGCATGGGAAACTCATTCGCTTTCAACAAAGAGGGTATCATGACCTCCTTCCATATCTGCAACCTCAGCAACTTGCTTAGCCAGACAAGCAGCTCGACCTCGATGGGGTTCAAACCTCAACACTTGGTTCTTCTTTAGCATTTGAGAGTATCACTCTGTGAGTTCTGAGTCTAGTGACCCTTGAAGTGATAGGAAGGTCGTCGTCATCATCTGAATCTGAGGAAATTTCGATGGCAGTCGAAGAACCTCTAGGGCCTGAAGGTGGTACGGCGGAAGTAATGCCATGTCCAGAGACTAGTAGGCCCTAAAAAGGAAAAGATCATGTGACTATTGAAGTAAAGATAAAAAGCCCAAAGAGGTATGGAAGAACACGAAATAATTTCTAAGTGTGGGTACCTTCTTGAGTCTCTTCCTACTTGGTGAGGCACGGGCCTTAAGAATCGATGCCCGCGCTTCTTAGACTACCCTTAGCCGAACAGTCATACGCCTTGTTGTGCCGATGAGGGGAGGGGGAGAGTAACTTGCAGAAGTTGGACGGATATTCCCCCAGACAAATGAGGCTCCTCTACTGCAGACAAAGAAAAAAGCTTGAAACGACAAAATACACTAGTCTGTTTCCCGTGACTAGAGGGGAGACAAAGAGATAAGTCAGGTTACAGAATGAGTTCCACTGCAGGGACAACTGGATCACTGTTGCAAAAGTTAAAAAAAGAGTTGAGGTTGAGGTTGTGGTGCCAAAATAGCTTGTTACCGGATGTGAAGGCGCATTCTTTCCCAAATAGGGACAGCTCCATGAGGCCTAAGCCCTTCACAAGTAAAGCGGTTTAATCACGAGCAATCCGCTAGAAGCTCTAATAAATCTGTTTGAGGCGGAAGGGCATGTAGGATACCTTGATCCATGCCAAAGCGCTTAAGGACCTTGCAGTCGATAAGCACGCCGACATGCCCTCCTCGTTCCACACAGGCAGGAACCCATGGTGTATCATGGAAGTCACAAGAAAGGAGTTGGCCTGGACACTGTCAAGAGAGAAATCAACATGATGAGCCTCTGAAAAATAAAACAGAACAACAGAGATACGGAAGAAAAGGGTAAAGGGGTATAAAACACACTCCTCCATGCGATCAATATAAACCATGAAAGGTCTATTAGTACAAACACCAGACCATCGAGAGATATGAGAAAGGAAATGGCATACTTGTCTTGTGGCGGGTCATCCCTCTGCATCTAGGACAAGACGACCCTCTGCATTAAGGACTTCGTCGGTGAAAAAAGGCTTATGCTCTTTAGGGGCGGGGCCTATAGCAGGGAACCGCTCGTAGAAGAAGGCGGTCAGGAACTGAGTATGCACGAAGCTCCATACATCGTAGCGGCCCATGGTCCTCTCCATGTTTGAGTAAATGAGGTCAAGACGGAAGTATAAGTTCCCTAAGAAGAGAGGAGTCAGAGGGATCTGATTGCCGCTGTAGAGTTTGACAGCAAGAAGGAACACTAGGAGATTGATGCTCTCGGCATGTTTGATGGGGAGAACAAAAAAAGAGATGAAGTAACTGACAAAGGTAGCCAGATACAAGTTATTGCGGTAACCTGGGCCAACTATGGAGTTACGACTGTCCTCAGTAATGCCACCCACAACTAGTTGCATGTCCTTGAAAAAGTGTTTCAGCCAGGAGAGGTAGGTGGTTTTGTCTCTTTTGGGCCTCTCTTGAAGTAGTTCCCCAGTTCTAGAATCGTACCAAGAGCCATACTTCCGTGCCTCTCGAAAGACACCTTGGAGAGCAGTAATGACAGTCTGTTTTGCAGCAGTCAAGGAGGCAGGATCAAAAGGGTAGTCCTCACGGGTGCTCAGACGTAAAAGGACAACAACATCTTCAAGAGTTGGGGTTATCTCCTCCTAAGCCAGGATGAAGGTGTGAGTGTTGCGGCTCTAGCAAGAAATGACCATATCGGTATTGGTCTGTAACTTGTGCACGGATAACTACCTCAAAATCAAAATGGCGTTAAAGAGACAAACATCCCTCAAACGGTGCTCGAAGTCATCATCCGCAATAATATTATCAACCCACAGGGACCAATCTGCCAAATGGCCTGCGTGAATGCAGTAGTAGATATATAAATGGGGAAAATCACCACGCTCCACATGAAATCATACCATAGAAACTTGGTTCACCATGTCAGCGTCATCCAAAGAGGCCTCACCAAAAGGGAGTAGAGGCTTTTCTAGAGAGGGGGGATCATGAACAAAAGAGTCAACTGCCTTCCAAAACGGGTCGGCAAGCCCCCCAAAGTATGAAGCCCTCGTCCACTCAACACTAGGTGGGACAACGTTGTTTGGTAGAAACCTGGTGGTGGCCATGAAGAAGAACAAAAAAAGAGAAGAGACTTTGGAATATGGGGGCTAGAGAGAGAAGAAGACAAGAAGACAATAAAGTGAGTTGTGGCAGAAGTGGAGGACCAATGGACCCAAGAGGCACTATTTATAGAGAAAACAACAAAAAGGCGCTAACACATTTCCCTAGGCCCATTATGACCACTAGTCAAAGGCAACGTCATGCATGTGCGGGAAACAAGAAGCGTGTCCCCTACGCGCGCAGGGGGCAAATGTAGAGAGTCAGAAATTAAATTCCAAATTAAGTGTGAACCCAAGTGCTGAGGTTGCCCTTTTAAGGTGACTAAAAATGACTAAAAGAGTATAGGCTAAAGCCCAAAAAGAAGCAGGCCAATAGTGAGCCAAAGCAGGTCTAACCCGCCAAGGGTCCAAACAGATTCCACGAAGGAAAATGCCTAAGTGAAGTTACAGAGGCAACACTTGCAGCAGTCAAGTTGCAGAGGCAACACTTACAGCAGCCAAGTTGCATAGGCACTTTGCCTCAGCACCGCCATTCATAATATTGTCGGTTTTGTCACACTCTGAAGTTGCTGAGGGAAAGAGAAAGCCGAAGCAACTAAGTTGCGGAGGTAGCACTTGTGACAATCAAGTTGCGGAGGCACTTTATCTCAGAGCCGCCATTTTAAGTATTGTTTGTACCGCTGCCATTCTAAGTATTGTTGGTGCCGCAGCCATCTAGAATTGTTGAGGAAAAGAGAAAGCCGAAGCAACTAAGTTGCGAAGACAGCACTTGCAGCGCCCAAGTTGTTGAGATATTTTGTCGGCACCGCCATCTCTAATATTGTCAGTTCTGCCATTTGAACTTGCCATGGGAAATGACTGCTGCAGCAACTGCAGCCACCGCAACTAACTTGCGGAGGGAACATTCTGCCAAGGTAATAGCAACCTTTGGGAAAAGCTTCCCCTCTACAAGTAGAGAATAATGCTTGGCGCTGATAGTAGGCCCCAAGGCATTACTAGCTTAGGGTTGATAGCAGGCCCCAAAGTTTATTAACGTAGCGCTGATAGCAGGCCCCAAGGCTTACTAGTTGGAGCTAATAGCAGGCCCAGAGATACCAGTATACCGCGGCAACCTCGCAAAGATGGGAGCAGGGCAACCCGAGCGCAAGGGACTCCCTTTCCATTTACCCAGGTTATAGACCTGCCTTGGTTACACAGGCAGAACCAAGGAAACCCCCTTGGGCTTGGTAGTAAGGCACAGCATGGCTCATAGCAGGCTTGGCTGTGGCCTTCACCCTGGAAAGCTGGGGAGTTTTTGGTTAGGTAACTAAAGGTGGAGGTTTCGCTGAGGTGAACACGAATATAGCTAATAACTGGCTAATGGAGTCCTAAGAATGCATGTATTGGCCAAATAAAACTGAAAAGGCAAGTGCAACGACAAACACTCCTGCCACAACTGCATTTGCTAAGGCTCAAAAGGGAGTTGCAACGCCAAACAATCCTATCGCAACTACACTTGTTGAGGTTTAAAAAGGTAATTACGAAGGTAAACAGATAGTACACAGTACATGCAGAGGGACATGTGGCACCTTCAGCCGTGTGGCTCAAGGCAGAATATTCTATGTGATCTTTAGGGACACTTGTCTTCTCTCTATTTGGCCACTTGGTGTCCTCTTGGTACCAAAGAAAAGCCTATAAATAGGACCCATTTCCCAAGGTCCAAGAAGAGGAATTTTGGGATTTGAGGGAGATGTTGCCTATTTGTACACTGCCATTGTCTTCTTCTTGAACTACTTGCTTTACCCTCATCCAGCTGCTCACTCTCCAACCTTCCAGACAGTTGCTGCTACTTATTTTCCAGTCATTCTACCATTCTTGAACCATTAACATAGTTTTGCTTCTCTAATCATCTTCCTACCCTTGAACCCCCCCTACATAAGGTTTGGAACCACCTTTAAATGGAAGAAATTCTTGCCCAAATCAGAATTCATTGCAAGAACTTTGCTGGTTTCTCTGTTTTTCATATTGATATTAAAAAAGATGAAGCCACATCTATTGTCACCTCAGTTCCAAACATAGAGTATTTGCGGTTAAGGTATTCAAACGTTGATTGAGAGTCTATTGATGATTTTGAAGGGCTACAAAAATACTTATGTATTTTGATGTAAGGAACTGCATAGGTTTTGACCTTGGTGATGATGAGATTTTGAAGCTTGCTTCACAAATCAAAACATTCAAGGATGAGGGGTTGCATTTGACAACATAACATCATCAATGTTATTGTGGCATTATTTTGAATGTGATTTCTATATATAATTTGTGTTTTTTTCCCTTTTCTATTATACTCATTGAGAAAGTTTGGGAAGAATTTTTTGGGAAGTTCGTTGAAGAAGAATTTGTTTAGCTTGATTTTTTAGTTTTTTGGCTAATTTAACTTAGCTCTGTTTGGAATTTTTTTTTTTTTTTTTTTTTTTTTTTTTTGACTTGTTTACTTTTTTTTATAAGAGAAAAAATAAAATAAAATGATTATGAGTTGAATGTGATATTTTATCTTATTAACTTATTTAATCTATTTTACCTTTTTATATTTTTTTTCAGCACTGCTAGGTACCTCGAAAATCAAGAGGCGCGAATGACTCAAAATCCCAAAACGACGTCGTTTTAGAGTGTTTTTTTATTCTCTTACCGGTAAGAGAATATTTTCGCACCATTCGAGCTCTACAAATTCAAGGTCTCTCGCATTTCCCATTTTTTTTAATCTCAACTCACTTCCAAGTAACTTACCAAACCGCAACTTAATTATCATCATATGTACCTCTTGTTTTTCAGAATGTGTTTGCCTGAATAATAAGTTTAAATTTTAAAATTTTAAAAAATAGTGAAAGGGAGACAAGGGATAACTCGAGTGATTAAGAGGATTTGGTGTCTCATTGCCTCCTCTCCCCTGGATATTGGAAATGTACATTATTTTTTTTTCTTTTTGCAAAATTATAATTCAGTAAAAATTTTAAAAAATAATTACAAATTTATAAAAAAAAAAATTAATTTTAATTATTAATATTTATAAAATTTATCACTGATTTTTATTTATATTTAAAAAATGTCATTTATTTTATTGGTTTCACTTGTTTGTGGGAATGAGAAAGTACATTATTTCAAAATTAAATAATTTAATCGTACAATTAAATATTTATCAAATTAAATATAAGATATAATTTATTTAAAATAATTAAAAAAAGAGCTTAAATATAAGATATAATTTATTTAAAATAATTAAAAAAAGAGCTTTGGATAATATAAAAATTTGAAATAATTTTTTCCCTACCAAATCAAGTTTTAATTGTTACATATTAAAATTATCTTCTCCAACCTTTTTTTTTTTTTTTGGTCTTTTGGGAGAACAATCTTACTATATAAATTTAGAAAAATACTATGATACATGCCCCTTAAAAAAATTATCTTCTCCAACCTTTTTTTTTTTTTTTTTGGTCTTTTGGGAGAACAATCTTACTATATAAATTTAGAAAAATACTATGATACATGCCCCTTAAAAAAATGTGTATCATATATTTTTTATAATTAAAGAATAAAATCATATAATTTTATATTTTTTAAGTCATAATTAATTTATTTTTTTTCATAAATAAACACGATATGAAACATAACCACAGATCTTATGAATTATAATTAAAATAATATTATAATTAATTTTTTTATCATAATTAAAAAAATAACACAATTAAAAATACATATAATACACCACTTGGGTGTGTGTAGAATTTCTCATAAATTTAAGAGTAATGATCTATACACCCAGTGGGGGTCTCACCCCCAGTGAGGTGGCGAGCCCCGACTGGTCCAGACTTAAAAAAAAAAAAAAAAAAAAAACTATTTTCCGGACCAATCCCCCAGTGACACCTCACTGGGGGTCACCCCAGCTGGGGTAGGAATCATTTTTGGTAAATTTAAATAGTAAAAAAAATGTTAAAAATTAAAGAGAGAAAATCAAGTGAAATAAATGTGAAAATCATCAGCAAACCCTTCTCTTCACGAGGCCTTCTCTTCAAGCGGCATCACTCACCGCCGTCACCACGGTGCACCACCACCCTCCGCCACCACCACCACGACGCTGTGTGTATATCAAAGAGAGGCTTGATTTGCTAAAAAATTAGCATGGAAGATTCGAGAAATCACAAGAAAAAGCAAGCAATTGATGGCGAAGAAGAAGAAGAAGACAGAATCAGCACTTTACCAGACTCAATTCTTCACGAAATCCTCTCTTCCATGGACGACCTCAAATCGGCAGTTCAGACCTCCGCGCTATCAAAATGATGGAGGTACGTTTGGACTTCCCTCCCCAACCTCCACGTCGATTTCGACGAATTTCCATTTCCTGATTTAGATTCCAACGAGCCCAATCCGGTTCGTTTCTCGCACTTCATGAACCATTTCTTGTCTCTCCGAGACGACGATTCCAATCTCTGCAAATTCTACTTCTTAGCCAAATACTGTGATGATCCAAGCTTCATCACAAACTGCATACATTACGCAATTCAACACAATGTTCAAGAATTCCATCTCTGGGCAGCTTGTGTTGCCGAGCCCTTTGAATTCCCTCCCTGTTTTTTCAACTCTGAATCCCTAAAATCTCTCAAATTGGTATATTTTTACAAAAGTGTGCCTATCGACAAACCGTTGTGCTTTCAGGGATTAAAGACTCTGCATCTCAGTTGTTTTCTAGATGACTCTGCCAATTTTGTCACTGAGAGTGTTGGGAATTGTCCCAATCTGGAAACTTTGATCTTGGATTACTTGCAATTGAGATGTTTTAAAATCACTGCTCCGAAACTTAGGAAGTTGGAATTGTGTTACCATGAGCGCTGTATTTCCGACTCTTATGAATCGGTGATTGTGGTTTCGGCACCTAGGCTGACTTCGTTTAAGTTGAAAGGTAAGGTTTCGCCTGTGTTTTCTACGGTGGGACTTCCTTCTATGGACGATTTATGTGTTGACCTGAGGTTTCCTTCTGATGCAAATATCGAGCAAACGGTGCCAGTCAATGTGATCAACATGCTTGCCCAGCTTGGAGAAGCAAACTCCCTTACATTATCATTGGGAACCCTTGAGGTAATTCCTAACATTGTCATTGGAAACCCCTGCAAATATTGAGCAAAGGTTGCCACTCAATATCATGTTGTACTGTTATGTCATTGGAAATCCTTGTCATTTGCTAGTGGATTCACATATGCAATTGGTGCATTTCTATAGAATATGGTATGATGTTATATCTAATTTTTGCCACATATTATAGTACTGTCGTAATTAAAATTAGATTTCCTAGTTACAAACAATCATGTTGAATTCCCCGAGTTGGGATATGCATAGTAGTAGGTGCATGCTCTACTTGACTCATGTAGGGCAATGTAGAATTTGTCGTAGGTGTGTGTGCAATGTGAAAAAATGAACTACTTCCTGTTATAGCCTAATTAGATCTTTGCATTGTCTTAGTTGTTGATTCCAAATTAATTTTATGTTTTGTTTGATTTGTTTTGCATGAGGTAAGGTTCTTGCAATGGATACTGATTCTCTCAAGAGCCATCCTTCTCCATTTCATAAGTTGAAGCATCTCAAGTTGATTGCAAAAGAGTTTCTAGAAGAAGATACAAGCCCTACCTTAACTCTGCCGCTAAACGTGATTACCTACTTGACCCGAGGTTCCTCATGTGGCGACACCTTGTTTGTGAAGTTCTCTAGGTAATAATCAACTCCCATTTTTTCATTCATGTTCCCTTTAAAATGCACATGACCTTATAATTAAGGGTTGGTTTGGGATGTTCTAAAAAAGTGCACTTTTTGACTTATTGGCTTATATGGATTGGGTTTGGGTTGGGTTTGATGTGATGTGTTAGAGAGGTGATGTGATTTAAATAAGATGATGTGACTTAAATAGGATAGTGACTTTTTGACTTTTTGTATTATTTAGGTCATGCCATACTTGGCCTAAGCATGTATGTCATCCCCTCCACCACAACCAAATAAATATGGAAAAAAGAAAAAGAAAAAGATAATTCGGTACAAAATGTCTTGTTTAACTTATGATCTATACTTGTTATTTCTGTTTTTACGTGTACTTGGAGACAATTGACAATGAAAAATGGTGAACAATACTGATTAGCATCTCATTTTATGGCTGTGGTTCTTTTTCCATTCTTTTATTATTATTATTATTATTATTATTATTATTATTATTCTAATGTGTATGTATTTTTTTTTTTTTGGGTATTTCTTTCCTTGAATGCAATAAATGGGAAATGTCACATTCATGTTTTAATATCATAGATTTCAAGTAAACTGATAATTATGTAAAATTCATGTTGTCATTATAGTTCTTACTAGTGCTTCCACTATAGTTATGTTTATTAGTATTACTGGGAATCAAAGCTGTTGGAATACTTCATCCACACTTGATGTTTTTAACAAATGTTCTAATACAACAAAAAGAAATTTCTAGCATAAAATATTTGCAAGCATTATAGAAACTTGAAAGATTTCTTGTACTGACTTCCACTCCAAATCAACCTGCAAATAATACAATGCAGATGAGTAGAGTGGGCCTGACAAGTGAGTAAACTTAGGAGTTAAAAATCATGAACAAAATATGACTACATATATTGATAATCAATGGAATCCATAATTAATCTCTTAGTTGCCCATAAGCGGATACTCTAGGGACCTCTACCCATCTCCCAGGTGCTCATAAGCTGACACTCTAGGGGCCTCTATGCTCTTTAGAACAGACCATTGGTTCTCACCAGTCCACCTTTATCAGTTTCGATATCACAATAAGAAAAATGGATGAAGTCTCCATGCAACCAGTTATCAACCACTGCCCCTCCTACCACGCAGCACATTGAGCAGCGAATTCTCCTTCGAGGCCAACCGAAGCACCACATCTCTCATCCTTAACTTTTTATTTAATTTTTTTTTCTTTTTCTTTTTCTTTACTCTCTCTTGATTGTCCATATTCCTCATGTCTCTTTATCTCTCCATAAATCTCTCACTGCCATTAAGAGCGTCAAATTCACACCATATCTTCTGTTTTTGTTTATGTCTCACATGTCTCTCCCTCTCCATAATTTGTTTCTTTATCTTTAGCCTCCACCCAATTATCTCTCCTAATCCATCTCACATATTCTCTGTCTATCACTTCCTTATTTGTCTCTAAATATGATTTTATACTCTCTCCTCATTTATCTTACGGTTATACAATGGTGAAAGGCCCCGCTCTTATATGCGCTTAATTTTTTACCCCCACGTGTCTATCTCATTTTTTGTTCCATTACTCTCTTTAATTAAATCTCCACAATGTTTGTTCCACTATAAAATCACAAATCAATACATCATTGCTACACCATCATACATATTTAACATATTTTTAGATGTAGATTCACAATTGAGCATCACATTAATTCTAGTTAATTTCTTCAACATTTAGAAATCTCTCAATCATGCACTTGCAACCATCACCACTGAAATATATTTTCCATCTTTGTTATCCCTATAACAAACACCAACTCTTTTAACATTTGAATATTAATACATCAAAATATGTTAACTACATTAGTACTTGAGTTGGGGCATCGCACTTGTGTGTTCATAAGACTACACGGTCTTAGATCTTATTCGTTGGTGTGACGAGAGAGAGGAAGATGATGGTCTCATGAGGAAGCAATGAGTAGGAAAGAAGCCAAGCATAACTGGGACATATTGTTTTATGGGGGAGATTAGTTGGAGGCAAAAGGCGAGGGGTTTATCTTTTTTATTTTTTTTTATTTTTTTTATTTTTGATAAGCAAACAAAATTTATAAAACTAAAATGCCTTAATGGGCAAACCTGTATACTAAAAAAAAAACCCAAACATGGGCATTACATCCATGTATAAGACACCTATGAACTCCACAAAAGAAAATCGAATAAGGGCATTCCTTTCTCAACCAAAAAAATAAGGAGAGAAGAAGATATCCTTTCAAACTACATAAGGCTGCTCCATGCCCTTAGAAGACTTTCTATTCCACTCCCAACAAACCATCCACAAACCACATAAAAAGTTCCATATTTGCATTCTTCTTATCTGACTTCCTAGAACAAGAAGTGCCGGAAGGAGGGTCCTGATACGGAGTCAGACTTACTTTAGCAGTGTGGGAGACAGGGGAGTGGGTTGAGAGTAAACTCCTTTGGAGCTTACTATGCAAGAAGCTTACCCAATGAAAATGACATTACCCAATATATACCAAAAACAGAGTATATGAGACTTCATTAAACTATATTATCGGAGAATGTAAAAGAGAAGCTTGACTGACACTTTTCCCTTCTTGTTTGCACATGCAACACCAATCCAGCACCAAACTCGCATCTCTTCTTAAGGTTGTCAATAGTAAAGATAGTTTCATACTCTGATTTCCAAGCGAGAAAAAGCAAACCTTAGGAGGGGCCTTATATCCCCAAATACCCCTCCAAGTAGGGTGAAAGTTTCTCCTCCACACAACTCTTGGTAAAAACACTGTACTAGAAAAACACCATTCTTTGATCCATTCCACACAATGTCTTCCCGTTCTCCTTGATGATCCTCTGCCTTGTATAGCATCATAAAAAACACCTCCGTAGATTGTTACTACCAATCATTCAATGCTCCCCAAAAACGGGGAGCGCATATCATGGTACTGTCACTGAACATGAAATAGACCTCCACAACCGCATCGTAGTCACTAGTTAAAACAAATTTAGGAAGACTTTTCTCAAAGATCTATGCCCACACCACAAATCCAACCAACATCTCACTTTTTTCCCATCACCAACCTTGAAAAAGATGTTCTTAGCAAACACATGCCAAACCTTTATAATTCCTTTCCATAACCTCACTCCATGAGGCCCGACATCCATACCTACGGAAAAATTACCCTATTCTCTTATACTTTCTCTCCACCACTCTCCTCTACAAATTGACATCATCAGCGCCAAATCTCCATAGCCACTTAACTAGCAGAGCTTTATTAAAGACCCCAACTTCTTGATGGTGGTGCTGTTAGCTATCATGTGGTGATTGTGGAGAGAGAAAGAGAGAGAGAGAGAGAGAGAGAGAGAGAGAAAGAGAAAAGCAAGCATACTTAGGTGAAAGATGTGTTTATTGCATACATTAAATTTTTGGTGTAAATGATTTTTTTTTTTCGGGGGAATTTTCTTTTGTGCTTGTAGATTTTGTAGGAAAACTCAATTTCCATGTTGAGCTTTTTGGATCTCGTATAGTGTTTGTGCAAATGTTATGCCCCTTTTGGCATATTTATATATGATATTTTACAAATCAAACAGAGGAAAAAAATCAAAATTTCTACTCACCTAAAACCGTCATTGGGATGCAGATTGTTCTGCACAGATTTCCATGCTTGCTCTATACATAATATTACTAGCATTAATATTTTCTTATTATTGTTATGTTGTATCTGATTTATATGCCAATTTGATCCCAAAAAAGGTATATGCCTAATTGTAATATATGATGCAAGGAAGTGACCAGTGTTATTTGATACTATCAGAGTGCAAAAAATAATACCTCTAATATTTCCTTATTCTTTGATTGGTGTCATGTGAATTGCAATTGGAGTATCTTACCTTCTATTGTAGGCTGAGTTTGAACCCCTAAATCTGAGTCTCACATACCCTAACCCTAATAGACCATCTCCGATGTTTACTCATCTTTCGTTAAATTTAAATTTGATGAAAATTTCGTGAAAACGGTGCTCCAATCCTGTCATGATATCAAATGAAGGAAGCGGCAAATTTTTCATCAAATTGAGGAAGTGTTTAACCTTACATCAAATTTTGAAATTGACCGTTGGTGGACATGATTGGCAGAATTGATGAAAACAATTATAGTGCATTATATCAAATCAAAATTTTCGTCAAATTTTCTTAAATTTGATGAAAGATTTGATGGACGATTGGAGATGCTCTTAGATGAAGAAATGATCAGCCAGACAGGTTTAAAGCAGCAAATTTCTTCTTACAGCAACAGGCACATGGCATTGTCATGGCAACCCAATTTAGAGAGGCTTAAATTTGTATTATCAGTCTGAAGAGCTGAGTTATAATCCTTCAATTGAATTATGAACTAGGGTTGAGCATCAAAAGGATTGCCCAATTTGCTCACATGAAATTGGTTCCGAGTTTTGCATTTACATATTGCTTACAGAATCATGTTTCAAATATATTGATGTTATCACTGATTGTGCAGTAATCGCTAGAAGACACAGAAGGTTCTTGGGAAATCTTGCTAGAAGCCTCCAGCCCGAGCAATGCGAGTCAAGCAAGTATATTTTTGGGACTTGGGCACTAGTTGTGCTTGTATATGTACCTGCTTTTGAGTTTGTACTTCATGGTTGATCATATGATATATGGGCAGGATCTATGTACACCCTTCTGAATTTCTATTCTTAACACCTTTCATGATTTATTTGTTTAGTCATATTCATCTTTTCTAAAAGGGTAAATACCTCAACCACAGGTCAATATGAACTGATAAAAAAACCTTTGACCTTAAAACTTGGATAACATGTTTTGGAATATATTTTTTAGCGTTTGGTATGACAGAGAAATTAAAGTCAGCAGCAAATTTTTTCTGTCGTCAACGAAAAATAAGTTTATATAGACGTAAAATGTTTCACTTCTGAAAAGTGAAAAATGTTAGAACTTTGAGTGAAAACTATAATTTATTTAAATCACAAATTAAAATAAAACATTAGTAAATTTGCATCCCTTTATGTGACTCGGTACAACAAATTAATGGGATCTTTCCTTTCCTTCCGTAATTTTAAATAGTAAAATTTAAGAAAAGTTTTTATTTTTATTATATATATATAAGTCACATTTTCCTTGTGTTTTCATTCATTCCATCACCTCCTCTTACATCACCCCCAATTTATATTAATTAAAATAATAAAATTTACTGCTGTAAATAAAGCTCAGTCTATTTTAAATTTTATCAAACACCACTTGGAAGAGCTTTTTAAAACGGCAAAGATGAAATTTAGACCATTGATTTACTATTAAGATTGTAAAAAATTCGGTTGCTGATTAGTCAATAGTTTAGGAGGAGGCTTTGTCTCCGTCTCCGCTCCAATTTTTTGATTGGGGTTCAGTTGGTGTGGCTGTGGGCTCATCTTGAGTTTATTTTGGTTTCATCGAGCAAATTATTTATGTAAAAAATTTAAGTTTATTAGATTTTAGTAGTTACATGATTAATTTATTTGTACGAAAAAAAAGGACGGTCTATTTTTCAAATCATATTTCTCAAAAAAATAATAATAATAATTAGATAGAGATAGTTACTTGATCGAATCACATTTTAAAAATAATAATAATAATAAATGACAAATATGATTAGAGACGGATAATTTCAACCCCGAATGGGTAAGAGCAATTTTGTGTGTTAATAAAAATTAATATCATCTTGTTGAATTAAAAGAAGAAAAAAAATGAGCAACATTAGTAATTCATGAACCAACATCTTTTATTAATGCAAATTAGACAATTGAGCATTACAAATGCCTTCCAAAGCATGACATAAACTAAACATCATTAATTGCAAACTACGAGTAGATTTGACATAAACATAGCCAAAACAAACAAGACAATGAAACGAGTGAGTGAAGAAGGCTCATCATCAAAAACTTCACTGGGGAAGCTTGTTCAGCTTACAGTACATATAATCTTCGTACTTCTTGGTCTTGTATTTTGGTGGATTTTCGTCGTCGATGAGCTTTGGATGTGGCCCAACTTCGACCTCCGGCGAGGGTTCAATGAACACTGGCCATGACATTCTTGTTGTCTCCTTGTTTACTGTTGATCTATGGAACACAGCCTTGTACTTTCCATTGCTTACTATCTGTTGAAGCCAAGAGTTGTAGGTCTTAGTCATCTAATGACTAGTTAAAAAATCAGGATTTTAAATAACATTATCAAGATATGTATATATATTAACGGTATATTCATATCTTACTTCAAATCATATAGTGTAAACTTATAAATTGAATGAATATTAGTATCAAAAGTTCAAAACCTTGATTGATATTTAAAAACCTTCTACTAAGACTGTTAAAATTTGAGATTGCGACCTAAATTCTAGTTATTCTTTTAACGTGATTTTGATAAATTGGGCAAATTAATTACATATTTTTCACCTTCTAACTTTTTTAATGAATTTTACTTTCATTACTCACCTTTCAAATTCTAATTGCAACAATTTTTTCCATTTTTTTGCTATATCTAATTGTAACAATTGAGTCTTCAAGCTTTTTAACCTATATTTCAATATAATCCTTCCATCACTCATGATTTAAAATTTCAACAATGGTAGACGGCCCAATTTTTGTGGCTCAAATGGCTTGAATTTGCCAAAACGACGTCATTTTAAGTACAAAACAACATCAAAATTGCCAAAACGACGTCGTTTTGATAATTTTGAGCCATTTGAGCCACAAAAATTAGGATCCCCAAACATTTTTCTTAAAATTTAGATCGCAAGTGTGAGGACCACCTAAGCATTTTTTTTTTTTTTTTTTTTTGGGGGTGGGGTGGGTGGGGGTGGCATTATCATGATTTAAAATTTAGATCGAAAGTGTAAGGACCACCTACGCACTTTTTTTTTTTTTTTTTTTTTTTTTGAGGGAGGGGGGAGGACATTAGAGAGAGACTATAAGTTGAGTGATCAAACTGAAATTCAAATAAAAGTTGATAGGTAAAGAGTATAATTTGCTCATCTAAATTTTAAACAATTGGTAATAGAAGGATTATATTAAAACGCATATTGAAGTATGAGAAATCATTTGTTATAATTACAATTTGAGATATCAAAAAATTCTGGCTCCTACTTTGCTGATTGAAAAAAAAAAAAAAAAACTTGTGAGATCAAAGTAAAATTTTGGTAAAAGTTAAAAAAGAAAAGATGTAATTATCATGAGAAATTTCACAAACTTTAGTTAGATGACACATTTTACATATAAGAGATAACAAAAAAGTACCTCAATTTGGTCACCAATATGGACAATCAGGGCATTAGGGATGTACTTGACCTCATACCAATGGTCATCTTTGAAGACTTGGAGCCCTGGGACTTCATTTGGGACAAGAATTGTGAGGGTGGACATGTCTGTGTGAGCCACAACCCCAAGGGCTAGGTCTGGCCTAGGGCATGGTGGGTAATAGTTAATCTTCATAAGGTAAATCAAGTCATCACCACCCACAGCCTCCTTGACCTCATGCCCTTCAAGCCCTAGCCCTAGTGACAGCCACCGGAACAACTTGTCTGCCACTGCACGCAACCTCTCAGCATACACTTCATTGGCTTCCCTGTATGCCATGAAAAACACTGCATTTAGTGCATGCACTGCAAGTTACAACATATAAGGATTTTAAAAATTAAACTCTTTCATTTTCAAAGATGAAAATTTTGTATACAAAAAAAATTAGGTGACCAATTGGAGTCATAACGTGGGTCATCATGAAAAGGTCATTTGAAAAAGTCAAATAAAATATATTCAACAATAAAATTTTGAAAATATCATTATTAAATGTAGTTTTAGGAACAATAAATGTGTTTACTTTTTAGACGAAAATTTTGATCATAAAAAGATAAAAATTCATTATTAAAAGCCCAATTTTATCACTAAAAATACAACTATAACATTTTTAATAATTAAAATCTTTCATCTATAAAAAATTATTTTAATATTAAATTTTTATTTTTAAAATCTTAATTTGTTGTAACAGTTACGAGCAAGCAATGCAAGAGATGGAAACATTTTGGACTTGTTTTTTCCAAAAAAGAAAAAAAAAAATCTTAATCAAAGTATAATACATACAACATATTCAATCTCAACTCCCAAAACCAAAGAAATTTATAAACAACAACCTTAGTTGGCTACCATGCCTTTCATAAAGATTACTCCCTGAAGAAGTTATGGGTTCAACCTCCTTTAGGGGAGTTGAATTAAAGGAGTGCAATCATTGAAGTGTTTTGCCAAGGGTGCGGAGAGCTTTTTTTCATTATTGTTAATCTAACAACTAACAATTAACATTTACCGATAAAAAAAAAAAATACATGCAAATATTTTAATTTTTATATTATATCATCAACATGTTCTCTTATGTGTAGTCGAGATCTGCAAAAATATTTTAATAAAGACAATAATATTTGAACCCATAATCTTTTGTCTATTCATATCATATTAAATCATTAATCATTATTGGAGAGTATAGTTTTTTTTTTTTTTTTTTTTTTTTTTTTTTAATGGGAGAGTATAGTTGGGAATGTACTTTTAAGCGATTTGGCCTCTTTTGATAAGAGGTTAAAAGTTAATTTTTTAGTTATTAATTTTTTTTGAGTCACATTGCCTCTTTATTTTTTTACACATTTAAAAAATATATATATATCAAAAAGTTAATTTTTAACTTACTTCTCAAAATAATCCAAAGCTATTCTCCTTATTCTTCATTATCTCGTTGTATTTCTTTATTTTGAGAAAATAAAAAATTCATTTAGCCCATAAAAAAAATATTAATCATTAACTCATCTAAAAATTTAAATTATTATTTATTAAATAGAGGAATTACTATAAAGAGCGGAATTGTTATTATTTATATTATAACTTCAATAATTCTCAACATCTACTTGGAAAATTTATTTAGTAGAGCCTTTAAAAAATATTAATCATTAACTCATCTAAAAATTAAAATTATTATTTATTAAATAGAGGAATTATAAAGAAAGGAATTTTTATTATTTATATTATTTCAATAATTCTCAACATCTACTTGGAAAAATTATTTAGTAGAGCCTTTCACCCCGATAGAAAAATTTATTAAATAGTTTTAGAGTATTATGCAACTTTAGATTAGATACTCGATAAGTTCTATTTTATTTTCTAATTATTTAACAAAGATGAATTATCATATCCCAATGCAAATTACTTAGAAAAAAGAATGAATCATCTACATCCATAAGTATAACCCACATCCCACTCACTATAAATTTAGGGCTGGGTTTCCCTCTAGTCCGATTACAGACTAGAGGGTACTGTTGGGCTTGTGAGGGCCCACCACGGGTTCCATTTCAATAATCTAAACTGTTCAATGTGTAGAACTTGTTGAGTACTATATGCCTGTAAAAAATCATATTGATCAGATATTGATAACTGTCTCATTGGATCAGATTTCTGTCAACTATTTATTTTTTCACCATCTATTTTTTTTATTATATAAAACTAATTTGATCACATAACTATCGATATCCGATCAATGTAATTTTTTTGGTATATAATACTAATCAAGTTTTATACATTGAACAATTTAGATTATTGAAATGAGACCTGTAATGAGTACTCACGAGTCTAATAATACCCTCCAATCCGATCACGGACGGGAGAGAAGCCATCCGTTAAATTTATACCACCTATTCATTTTTAAATGAAATTTTCAACGAACATAACATTCTTTGTTAACAAGTAGTGCAGAAGGTGACCCTTCATGACAATGAAACTACAAACAAATATGAAAAATGCTTTATACCACTAATTTAATATTACTAATGCACCACTAATGACATGATATTATGTGGATTCCATTATTGATGTGATAGTTTGGCCTTTTTTTTCCCCCCCTTTACACTTGCCAGCTCATTAGTGATACTTTTAGAGCTACTGATTTAGTGCTCTAAATTGGAACTAAACAAATAAAACATATGGAAAATGCTTGAGACCACTAATTAGTGGTAGCACTAATAATGTGGCTGTGGGTCCCACCCACTACCATAGTGTTGCTGTACCTTTTTTTTTTTTTTTAAGTGTGTACCAACTCATTAGTGGTATTTTAGAACACCACTTTTAGTGGTATATATCATTACCCTATAACATATAGCCAACTATTAAAAAAACTGAAATAAATCTTGTTGACTTGTATTACTACATGCATATGGCTGGTGTAACCAATAACTTTCTTTAAAAGCATCTTTTCGTTGGTTTTTAACTGAACAACGGTAGTGTTTGGGAACGAAATTTATAGGCTATTTTAGCTATCTTAGAAAAAAAAAATTAAAAAGTACTGTTGCTGAGGACTTCTCATATGATGCACAGCTGTAATGGACATAAGGTAAAGAGAAATGCCTCGTAGCTCGATTTATTGAGGCTCGAGTGGCCCGAAATGTTCTCTCTCCTCTCCTCTCTATCTCTATCTCTGTTCTCCTCTCATCTCCTTTCTAAGTGTTCTCTCTCCTCTCCTCTATATCTTTGTTTTGTTCTCCTCTCCTCTCTTCTCTATCTCTATTCTGTTCTCTCTCATTTCCTCTCTAAGGGTTTGCAAGAAAGGAGGGGGAAGAGAGAGAGAGAAGGGTCGCAAGCGACATTGATGATGGCGCCGGTGGATGGAGGGGTTTGCGACGGTGATGGCTGTGAAATCATACCCACACCTCCTCTGCAACAGTGCTATATAAAAGAAGATGATTCACACTCTTCTCATTTCTTGCATATACAACACCAATCCAACAAGAATACTTTCATCCTCAAATTATAGGACTTCAGAATGGACTGAAAGCTGCTGTTTAAGCAAAGAATGCAACTTTTTCGAGCACCTTGTAAAGGAGATCTTGACCTCAATCCCCTTTTGAGCTACCCTTGTGAAACGCAGAACTTGGTGGAGATAAACTATTCCTTGTATTTTGTCAAGTGACATTAGGATATTAGTGGAAAATGCTTGCATTACTTAATCTAAGCATGTTTGTTTGCCTTTTTGTTGCACTCCCTTCTGGCCAGTGTTTGAAAACTCAAACCTACTAGTGTTGGACAGACATAATCTCTCTTAAACAATTCTTGATAGAAAAGTAGGACACCATCTAATTTCTGACTTGTTACTATTGAGTGAAACTTATTCAAATGTGTTCTACAAGTTCTAATAGAATCAACTTAGTAGTTTATGGAAGGTATGAATAAAGATAAAAGGGAATTGAGCTCAAAACCCATTTTTGGATATGATTTCACAGCCGTGTCATTCTATAATATTCATTGCGACGGTGGGTGGAGGGGTTTGAATGGATTGAATCGAACTATGTGTGGGTCGAGTGGGTTTGTGAGTGGGAATGAGACTCTATTTCGAGAAAATATTGGTGATTTGATGAGGGATTTGAGCTTGGAAAGTGTTAACAATGGTGGATTCGCTGTTGGGTTTGTGAGTAGAAGGAATTTAACGATTTATGGGTTGGCTCAGTGTTGGGAATTCGCTGTTGGATCTATGAATAGATCTATCACCTTCTCTTCTCCTTCTCTCTCTCTGTGTTTTTTTTTTTTTTATTCATCAATGGATTCTCTCTCCTTTCTCTCTCTCTCTCTATCTCAAACCTCACATACTTCAGAAATGTAAGGCCTTGTTCTTCACCATCATCTTTTTCTCTCTCCTTCTATTCCCCCTCCCTCTTCTCTCTTCCTCTCGCCACTCTGTTTTACAGAGAAAAAAAAAAAAAAAAAACCTCGAGCCATTCGAGCCAATTGATTTTCGAGCAATGTAGCAGAGCGGTAAGGTAAAATAACGCTTTTGCCCCTTTAATTTTTGAGAAACCCACAGCAACAGCAACAATACACACCAGGGCATTTTGATCACTTAATATCCCCACATCATTTCAAATACATTTTTTAATACACCAATCTAACAAAAAATTCAACTATCTTTCTAAATACAAAAACTAAAATAATCTATTAAAATAGCTAAATAGCCTAAAAAGTAGTCACTTCCCAAACACTCACATCTCCCCTATATACTGTCAACTAGGGTTGGATATAGGGTTATTTGACTTGTGAAAATTGCCTAACCCGAATCGCCCGCGCTTATTTGGGCAATTTCGCAAAATTGTTAAGGTCAGATATGATTTAAGATTTTTCCGTTTTGCGGGTTACGGGTGGGTCGTGAGTTTTATCCACACCTACACTCACCCACCTCATCTATATATAATTTTTTTTTTTTTACATCTATACCATCAGATTTTTTTGTAAGTTTTGCAAGTGTGTAACCCTAATCTTCTTTTCTCTAACTCACTTTAGTCTAATTAACAAATTGGTAGACTCTAACATTATAACATTATAATAATATATCACACAACCTTGTTTAAAATACTTCTTATTCAATTCGAATTTTTTTCAAGTTTTTGCAAATCTAGTTATGTGATTTTTTTTTTTTTCTATGTCAGTTTTTATTTAATTTTCATTCTATTTTTTTGTAATCTAGTTTAATGAATGATAGTGTTGAATCTCTGCAATCAAAAATATTCTTAAAATGAAAAAAAAAATATGCCAAAAAATAAATTTTTAAAGGAAAAAGCTCAATCCGCAAATAGTCCCCAACCACCCGTACATCCGCGAACCTGATCCGCAGAAACCGCAACCCGCATTGCGAGCGGTTGTGGGTTCAATTTTTCCTAAACCGCAAATATGCAGGCGAATCTAAACTGCAAATCGAGCTATCGAAAATCGATCCACAGGCATCCTACTCTTAACACTATAATTCACCCAAAAAAATCAATAGTACAATAATTCTATTTTTATATTGCTCTATATTTAATTTATTATATGAATTATCACTACGTTAAAATTAGCAACAATGATAGGTGACCCGAAAAATTATTACTCGAATTGCTCAAAACATCCAAAACGACTTCGTTTTAAATATAAAACGACGTCGTTTTGATACATTCAAGTCATTCGAACCACAAAAATTTTGGACCACCAAACATTTTTCTAAAATTAGATGCAGCTAATAAAACAACCCACGTATAATTTGAAGGGTAAGTAAATCACGTACGATAATTTTTCACTCATTCAACTCTTTTCTTTACTTTGACACATTTAAGTTGTTAGAATATAAGATAAGTCATTTTGTGGTGTTTTGAAAAGTTTGTAAAAAGTTAGTTTTTTTGTTTTTTTTTTTTTGGGTGACTTTTCTGCTTTTTTGTGTTAAAAAGCTGATTTTTTGTGATTTTTTTGTGTAAAAAAGTTAAAAAACTAAAAAGCTAATTTTTTTAACTTCTTTCCAAATTGCCCCTTTGTATGTTGTAGACGTGGCCACACACGAGTACGTAGCTCAATATAACAAAAAAATTGTTGTGTGGTTATGAAGTACCAAATAGAATGCTCACCGTAAATAAAAATTTACAATACAGGCTAAGTGAATATTCTTTAACTGTTAACTATTTAAAAAGGGTAAGTCATCATATTTCACAAGTAAAATTTTTTACTTCCAACAATTACATGGATATAATGGGCTATGATGTGGCATTTTATGGACAATTAGTGGGGGTTATTTGGGATTTAATTTTTTTAATTGTTTTTTTGACTTTTTTTTTTATGAGATGAAGAAAGTTCATATATTTAAAAATGACTTTTCTTTAATTGTATAAAAAAACATGAATAACAAGTGTTCAACTTGTTTTTTTTTTTTTAATAGGGATTTTTATTTTTTTTTATATTTTAACATTTTTTAAAAATTTCTATTCAGAAATTAATTATTTTAAAATTTTTTTTTTTTTTTAAAATCATACAAAAATAAATAAATAAAAATAATATGATAATTTTTTTGGTTTTTTAACTAAAAACGAAAGACCACAAGCGGTACCTAAAAGTCAAGTAGTCAAATGGATGACAGGATTATGGATGGATGGATGGATGGATGGAGAGCTCATCTTATTTTCAACGGTTTTGGTTCAAAAATCATACCTCAACAATTTTTTCTAAATCCTTCTTATTTTAGGGAAGCCTAAAAGGTAACTAAAAATGGCAAGTCTACGTATGGGTTCCCCAAACGATAAAAAAAAAAATTCTTCTCTCTCTAAAAATGATTTTACAATTCTTCTTTCTTTAATATTTTGGCTTTAAGGGTGACATTATTTTTCTTTAAAAATATTACATTACTAATCCACTGTCAAAAACCTAAGATTTTTAAAAATAAATAAATATTTATATCACTTTGGATTGTTTTGAGAAAATAGTTAAAAGTTGATTTTTTGACTTTCTTTAAAAAAACGTGAGAGATAATATGATCCAAAATAAGTAAAAAACTGAAAGATAACTTTTAACCATCAATCTAAACAATTATACCCTCTAAGCTATTGACAGAATTGATCGCAGAAAAAAAAAAAAAAAAATGGTAATCCCACTCAATAAAAGATAGGACCTGTCACTAAAAAGACTCTTTCACTTACATACACCTTTATTTTTTGCGGTCAATTTTATAGTGAGTTCTGTATATGTAGTCAGTGAATCCAGTGAGCAAATTTTTCGGAGGAATGTTGTTGGGAAAACGAGGGTGGAATACCTGTACGATGGAGGGTTCTTAGGCCAAAACTTGTAGTTAATAGCAGAGGGAGGCCAAATCTTATGAAACAAATGATCAACCCATCCTTTCTTGCCTTCCACTTCCTTTTGAAGCTTTGTTCCATACCCTTCCACACTCTTAGACTCAGGAGGCTTAGCATACACCTCTTTCTCTTCCTGTGGCAGTTCAAAGAAGTCTTTCCCAACTCTCTGCAAATTCCCAATGACTTCATCTGGTATTCCATGGTTTACAACCTGAAATATCCCCCAGTCCCGGCAGGCATCAGCCACCAATTGGACTATATTCTGGTCGTCCGAGTCGTTGCTGAGGTCGATCACCGGGACTTCCAGGACCTTGCCCTGGATTGTGGTGATTGCAGGTTGTTCATTCTCTGACCTAATGTACTCAGCGGGTATTGTGTCTATGCACTTGGACAGAGAAGCTATGACTTGCACTCTCTCCAACTCCATTGTTTTTTTTCCCCTTCTTACTCCTAAGACAAAATAAATGTTTTCCTAGGTTGCTTCTCCCCCTCCTCTCTCTCTTTTATGTGTGTGCATTACAACTTGTGTGCCCTTTTTATAAATGTATTTCGTATTGAGATAATTATCTCGAAGTATCATATAATATTTTTTATATAATGTTTTCGTTTCAGGGTGGAAGGAAAAATTTTATAGGTAGAACAATGTTATTTAATGAGTCGAGCTCGAGCTAATGTGACTTAAGCTTGACTCGAACTCGAGTTTGTTTACGAGTCTTAACAAATTAAAAAAATTATAAAATCATACTTGTATATGAAATTAAAGTTAAAATTAAAACTTTCATTGTACAATTATATATACAATATATATAAATATACTAAAAAAAGTCACTATTTTATAAAAATAATAATATCTACCACCATAATATATAAATGTACTATTTATAGTTAACTATTATTTACATTTAGATTTTTTAAATATATAAATAACATATTTATCTTATTTTTTATACATATTTTTACATTATTTAATACATAAATAATAAATGTTAAACGAGTCATCTAACAAGACGAGTTTTAATATGTTTGGGATTATTTATTAAAAATTTAACAAGTTCGAGCTCAAACTTGAACGCAAAAAAAAAAAATTATTAAACTAAGTTTCAACGAGTTCTTACCGAACCGAATTCAAACATGTTCATGAACGTCCTATTCATTTGCAATCTTACTAAAAATATCACATAAATAATATTACATAATATGTATTATTTGAGAGTAATTAATCGGGTTGATTCTTGTCGTCACTTGTAACAAACTTTACATAAACGAATTATCATGTAAAATGGATTGAGAAAGTTGGAGAGAGATTGGCTGATTTATGGGATAGATAGGTGAAACGTGGTAGGAAGTGATTCACAGGATGGCTCATACCAACCTCCGCAGTCTTATTCGGAGTCGAGATCTTCTGAACTTTCGTTTTTTATTTTGCTGTTGTTTCTACGTTTTAGTTTTTTATTTTGTCCAATGATATAAAGATTAATTAAAATAAAAAAATAAAGAGAATGTTGTGATTAAATATTTTGATTTTTTTGGATTATTTTAATAAATAAAAAATCACCATCCCAAACGGGTGGGATTGCCGTGAGACCCGATGGAGATATATGTCCTATGTCTATATTGATGGTCCAATTGTTTATATTATAAAATTTAATGAGTATATCATTAATAACAAAATCAAATTAATCAAACTATAACCTATGATTTAAGTCTTAAATATTTTTAAAAAATAAATGTAATTTTATTATAAAACTATAAATATTTAATTAATTTAATTTTTTCATAAATCATCTATTTGAAAGCGACTTCACAGTAAGCTGCTGAACCCCATTTACAATCTAATTTAATAATTTAATACATGTGACATCAATTAATAAATAAATAAATAATTTTTATAATTTTGTATGGCATTTATGAGTGAGCAATAGGCAGGGAAACTGCCACACCTCCTCGGAAGCGGGTAGCTGCCAAAGCACGGTGCTATGATAGCACAACGGCATGGCACCGTTTTGTTTATTAAATATTATTTATATATATATATATATTATATGAAACATAAGTCACTATGTTGCTGCAGTGTAAGGTAGTATTTGAGATGATCTAAATAATTATATTTTGAAAAATGTTAGAGATCTTAATGCTATGTTTAATTGGGAATTTGGAAAAGAAAAAGGGAAAAGATAGGTGAAACGTAAATAAAATATATCTATATTTTACTTAGTTTCACACACCTTTTCTATTTCATTTTCTAAATTCCTTCCGAAATTCTCTAACTAAATACAATGTAAAAATTTATCAAATTTTTTATTAAATATATCACATGGGTGTGGGATCCACACCATGTGGGTTCCACAGTCATGTGAAACATTGATAAAAAATTTGAAATTTTTTTTAAAATTTCTAGCATTACTCTTATATTTTTTGGCTCTTTATAAAATGATGTAGAGAAGTAGAGAGATGATATGACCCAAATAAATATACTTATATAAATAAATACATTTATATAAGTTATGCCAAACACCTATTAAAACTATGGGTTTAGGTTTATGTTGCCTATAGGAAAGAAGAAAAAAAAAATTTTGAGAAGCTATTAAAAAAATTAATGACAAAAAATAATTATTAAATTGATTGATGTTAACTAGTAAATTGATAAAAATTTATAAATTTACTCTTAAAACGTGACATATGCCGTTCATATGCTCATTTTTCATTATTTTTTTAAAAAAAATTATAATGAATTGAATCAAATTAAAATAAAGTCAAAATTATATCAATTAAAATTACATGAATCAAAATGACAAAATGTAAGAACTATCGGTATAATTTATCCTAAATTTTTTTTCTACAAAAAAATTGATTTTGAGACAAATAAAAATATTATAGAATTCAATTTTTATGCAATTTTTTTCAACTAATCAAATCTATTATTTCTTTTAGCAAATGTGAATTTCATTTTATTTTTTTCCGCCTAAACCCATTCATTACAATTGAACTCAACAGAAAATATTGAGTTGTTTCAATTTTTTTTGGATAAATTATAAATATACTTCTTAAAGTTTGCTTAAAATATAAATTATCTTTTATAGTTTTAAAAATTACAAATACCCCCTTTTTAATTTTTTTATTTAATAAAATTAACTAAAATAAAATAAAATTTCTAATTGTTTTGCAATGATAAAATTCCCAAAAATATTTATTCAAATATATTTTTGATATCATTAAAAATTGTTAATTGACTTGATATTTATTAATAAAAGAGGTCATTTGTTATGAAATTAAAAACTTAAAAGAGTGAGATGAATTTTCAAAATTATAAGAGACAAATTTTATTTTAAATAAATTTTAAAAAATATATCTTTAATTTAGTATTTTTTTAGTAGCTTCTTTTTTCTTAAAGTCAACACTCTACAGCAACATAATGGCTTAAGGCGTGCGTGTTTCGTAATATTATTCACTCGATTTCTATTTCTAGAATTTATTTTTAAAATTTTTTTTTTCATATATTTTTTTTATATTTTAAGTAATTTTTTAATTTTTAAGCACACCTAATATAAATACACTTAAAAAGTATAATATTTGTGAAAAAATATCTTTAAAAAATTCACTAAATACCAAAAATATATTTAAAAAGTATGAAAATTTAGTTCATTTTTCATATTTTTGTGTATATATTAATTTTTTAAAATATTTTTTCACAAATATTTTACTATTTAGATTTATCTAAGTAAGGTACATCTAAAAAAAATTAAAAAATATTCACTAAAAATAAAAAAAAAAATATGAAAAGTAAAAAATTCAATTTCTAAAAAATTGAATTCAGAAAATTACAACAAAAAATATTAATTATTATTATTATTTTAATAAAAAAAACGGTGTTGTTGTATTGGCCCGCTTGCCTAATGTCCATCCTACGGCTTTTTAAAGAAAAAATTAATCTAACATTTCTCTTCAATATTGAGTAGTAGGAGAGATTTGTAATTTTTTTTTCCCTCCCTTATCCATTTTTTGTATTATAAAATACTTAATTTATCCCCCCATATAAGCTACATTGATTTTGATTTGAAAATTAAAGATATTTTTTTGTTGTTTTGGTGGAAATTTCATAGGGATTGAGATTGCAATTTGATTTATGATTCTTTGCGATTTCGTCGTTCGTTGTTCTAGTGGAGTTGATTTCAAGTTGTTTGTTGTTCGTTGATTTGGATTTGATTTGTGTATAAGGATTCTAATTTTACAATGGGTTTTCGATTCCCATTTGTGATTTGGAGATTACACTTTTGTAATTTTGTTGAGGTTTTTGTTTTGGAAGCTTTATTCAATATTTTCGAGTTGATTTGCAGCAGAGGTGTTTGTTATTCATTGATTTCGAGTTGATTTGGTCAGAGAAAATCACAAAGGGGAGTATGTGATTGGGCTAAAGAAAATCAACATAACAAAAGGAAGAAAATCAAATTTCTCATCACACAAAAAAATTTATCCCAACCTTTCAAAATGTTCATTGCAAAGGCAGAGAAACCCCGTGATAGAGCAAAATTAACATGCAAGAGAAAATTACACACATCGATTTCGAGTTAATTTGCAATAGAGGTGTTCACTATTCATTGATTTCAAGTTAATTTGACCAGAGAAAATCACAACGGGGAGTGTGATTTAGACAGAGAAAATCAACATGACAACAGGAAAAGATCAAGTTCTCTAGCCATCACACAAAGAACTTTATTCTAGTCTTTTAAAATGTTCACTCTAAAGATAGAGATATTCCATGATAGAGAAAATCAGTATGCTAGAGAAAATTATACAGACACAATTAGTTTTAAGAAGAAGCTTCAAAAGAGTAGTAAATAAATTCCAGAGAAAATTGACAGGCACGAGAAAGTATTAATTGTGCTATAGCTAGTGAAAATCAAACAAGCCAAATAAATTAATGGAAGTCTAATGTGGTCAGAAAAATTTCAAATGCAAAAGAAAATTTCGCGCGCACACACACACACAACTAGCTTGAAGAAGAAGTTCAAAAAGGGAATAGTAAGTAAATTTCAGAGAAAATCAACAAGCACAAGAGAGTATTAACTGTGTTATAGCCAATGAAAATCAAACAAGCCACGGAAATTAATGGGAGCCTAATGTGATCAAAGAAATTACAAATGCCAGAGAAAATTTCGCTCGCGCACATACGCATACACAACTAGCTCAAAGAAGAAGCTCAAAAGGATAGTAGGTAAATTCCAGAGAAAATCAACATGCACAAGAGAAATTCCATATCTCAAAGAGATATCTTAATGCCAGAGAAATTGTAGAGAAAATCAACATGTTAGAGAAATTTCATTTTTACAAATTTCTCTAGCTACCACACACAAATCTACCCAAGGTTTTAGCTTAACAAAATCAACTTATCAAGGGGTAAAGCTTTCACAAATTTTCTCTAAAATGACAGAGAAATTTATCTTAATCTTTAGTCAGAGAAAATCTACTAAAATAGATTTGATACTTTCAAAATGTTCACTATAAAAGCAAAGAAATTTCATTTTTACAAATTTCTTTGACTATTACACACAAATCTAGCCCAAGGTTATGTAATCTTAATTACGAACAGAGATGAACTGACTCAAGGATGAACAATGACAATGCATTAGAGAAATTTGTGAAGAATAGCAAAGATTTTCGCTGTTGATTGTAAAGATAAAACCCTAATTTCGTTGTCGATCATGAATATGATGATCTTGATCATAGAGATGATGAAGATCAATCGTCAGAAAAAATGTGAGCTTTTCTTCTATTGATGGTGGAGGGTATTTTGGTTCAAAAACTGAATACAAAAAGAGTTTCTTTTTTTTTTTTTAGGGACTTGATCTACTATGATTTTTTTGAGTGTTCTTTATCCTTTGAATTCATAATATTAGGGCCACATTTGTTTGGTAGATAATGTTGGATGGGATTGTTAGTGAGAGGATGGTTAGTAAAGAGATTGTTAATATGAAGATTGTTAGTGATGGGATTAGATAAAAGTGTGTTTGTTATGATGATAGTGTAGGGAATGATTAGTAATGAGATTGTTAAATTTTTATATAAAATAAATATAAAAAAATTATTTCTATATTTTAAAAAAAAAACTAAAACAACCGATGCACCTGGTAAAAAAATAATTTTTAAAAAATAATTTTTTTATATAAAATAAACTCAATTTGTTCTTCCTAATCCCACCCAAAATCCAACCAAGCTAATCCCCCCTATTGAGGGGGATTACTCAGCTCCTCAGACTATTACTCTCCCCTCCCAAATCTTCACCAAACAAGTTGTGAGTGGGACCCATAGCCATAGCACTTCAGTTCTCCTTCCCACACCGGTAAACAAACATGGCCTAGGGACCTTAAAAAAAATTCTTTATTTTTAAAAAGTTGGGTTGGCAATTGTTTTCTTAATATTTTTTATTGATTTATTTTTTTTTAATGATTTTTTCTGTGAATTTTTAATTTTTTTTCCTTATTTTTTAGTCTTACAAGATAGAAATACTTTTAAAATAAATTTTAAAAGAAAAACAAATTGAATTTTCTTTTTTAAAAAAAAGGAAGAAAAAAGTCATCTTAAAAAAGGAAAATTTTTTTTTTTTTGTATTTAATATTTTTTAATTTAAAAAAACAAAATTATTTTTAGAAAAAAAGAAAATCATTAACGACAAAAGACTTTAGAAAGAAAAAAAAAAAAAGATTGTGACCATTCTAGCCATAGCTAAACAGAGTTTATGTCATGTTTGTTTGAACGAATTGGATAAGGAGAAATTGTAATACTTCGCACTATTAATCATGTGATACATAGTTCCTAGACTATTTGGTTGGAAATGATGTATATCTCATATTTGTTTAGTCATGAGATTAGATTTCAAAAAAGGACTTATCTATTGAATTCTATATTTGTTTTCGATATTATAAAGAATGATAAATGCTCAAAAGATTATTTTGCCCTTTTGTATTGTTTACTAAATAATAGCAATTTGACTTATAAATTTTATTTTATTTATTGGCTAGAATTTTTTAAAAATTAAATAAATAGAACACCAATGAAAATTAAATAAATTTATTTTATTTTTTAGTTGAAATTTTTATATTTTATTTTATTTTACTAAGTACAATACATCTATCTATCTTCTATATATTAAGGAAAATGGGGTTTCTAACCCCAAGTCATGTCGAGCTCCAATCTCCCAATCTTAATTCTCTAAATTTTTATTTAAAAAAAAAAACTCAAAGATTTATTGATTTGGTCAAAATTCTCTAATCAGCATTTATTAACTTTTTTTAATCCACATGCCTGCATTTATTGATTTGGTCAAAATCCCTTATCAACATTTAAAATCCCCTCATACAAATAATTATAGACACAACCCATACATAGTTACTGTAATAACCTTTTTAATTTCTTCTATACACTACGGTTAATGATAAGATTATTGAATTATTTTTATAAAAAATCTTAAAAAACATAATTTATATATTAAAAAAATTTAAAGTAAATATAAATATCTATAATTATTCCGTGCATAGCACGGGTGATAGACTAGTAATAAAATCAAACAATTTGTCTATGTAATAGTGGGAAAAAAATTGAATCTTTCTCCCACCTTTTGAAAAAAAAAAAAAAAAAAAATTGAATTTTTATCTCATCATTTTAAAAAAAAATTAAGATAAATGTACTTGGGGACAAAAGTGACTTTTTACAAGTTAATCTCATGGGATTACTATCCCACCATTTGTATCCCACCTTCCCCTAAGACACAACAACCCCACATATAAATATGGAGTTTGGTTGAACGTCTAACCTGTCCTACAAATTTTTAACCAAACAATAGACTCCTTCATATGATAGAATGGATATGGAGTCTAATCCTTCCAAACAAACACCCCTTTAGTGTACTGTAGCCTATTTTGGGAATTAGGTTAAAAGTCAATTTTTTTATTTTATTTTATTTTATTTTTTTTGAAAATATGTGTAAAAAAAAATAGAGAGATGATATGGCTAAAAAAAATCTAAAAAGTCAAAAAAATTAACTTTTAACCCAATTGACAAAATAGGCCACCAATTTGTATGAATCCTCTTTCTCTCCTTTAAAGTTCTGTGCCACTATTTGAGAAATTATTTTTTCTTCTGAGTCAATGTCAATACTTTAACTTGATATTAAATAGTTAGAATAATAGAAATTTTTTTTTTTTTTTTTTTTTTGGGTTAGATTTTTAAAAAACAAATTAACAAATATAACTATCAGGGTGGTAGTGGCGTGGAAAGGCGGCGGCCTTCCACACAGGTGAGCATGACTCGATTCTTGGGGGCATAATTAGCTTTTCATTTATGGGAAGTTGGTACATTTCCCACTTATCTCGGATCCTTTATCATGTTCCCCTGCGATGTCCTAAAAACGACGTCATTTTGGGGCAAAATTTCAAAAAAAAAATTGAACTAGAGAAAGAGAAATGGGAGAAGAAGAAAAAATGCATCCCACAGCCGACGACCTCTAGCCTCCCTTTACCCACGACGCCACCATCTCTCTACCATTGTCACCGCAACCCACCTTTCCTTCCTTTTCTTCCTCTTCTTCCTCCTTATTTCTCTCACTAAAACTACCAACCCATTGACAACCCACCACCGCCACTCTCATAGCAACGAGCCTCATTCTCTTTCTCTCTCTCTCTCTCTCTCTCTCACGATCTCGATCTCACCATCAACGGCCATGTGAGAACTCAGATTTAATTATTCTTAGAAGAAAATAAATAAATAAATTGATTTTATTCAAAGTCTATCTAAAATATATATTAGTGTATAAGTTAGTTTTAAATTAATCCAATTGGGTCAATACTAACAAAAACATTGTTAAGAATTATAATGTTGTGGTATTCAATATTTTTTTGTTTATAATTTATTTTAACAAGGATTCAACATAATAATTATCCTTACTAAATACCTTAGCTGAAAACTTTAGTTAATTAATTTAAGAAACCCACACAAATACACAAATAATATAATATAAAAAAATCAAAAATTCGATGGCAATGTAGGTGATTAGTCAGCCAACACTTGTATGCATGCATGTAATAGTTGGGAATAGGCTCATTATATATCTTGGAATTGGAAGATATGATTGAACTCATTAGAATGATGAGAGAGAGAGCCTCAGTTAGGATGAACTCCTATATATATATACACATATTTGCATTCTTCTCTAATCGGAGAAGAGAAAAGAAAAAAAATTCTATGAGCAAGCTAAGTAACAAAAAGAAGAGCAGAAGAGCAAGGAAGTTTATAATTTTTTCTACCATTTCACCCCATTTCAATTCTACTACTAGATAAGAAAACCCTTTAAACTCTCTCATTTTTTTTATTTGTTGAAATTTTCAAATTTGTGTTCATATAATAAAATGACTAAAATTGTGGATAGAATTGTATGTAAATTTTGTGATTTGTATATCAAATATTTGAAAGTTGTTTTTATATTAGTAGCCTTAAAATCATGATATAATTTTAAAATTAGGCTTGCATGTGTAGTTTGTGCCATTAAAGAGATGATTGAAGATTTTATTTGGTTTGATTATATAACTCTTAAATCTTCCAGAAACTTGTACGAATTTTCTGACAATTTTATACTCAAACTTTTGAGATGATTTCTTCTACAAAATTGTTAAGAATGATGTCTAGTTCATCCATGAATTCTTGTAACAATTATTCTAGTTTTCTAAGAATTTATAAAAAAAAATTAATTAAATCTGAAACTGTAGATAGATTTTACTGTATGTTTGAAAAATAATTAAAATCCTATATTAAATCAAATCTGGTAATTTCTAAGTAAAAATGAAATTTGATAAGTCTAGTGTCATAATAAATGTTTAGATTATGGAATTAATTTATAAATTTAAGTGTGGAATTATTTTAAGAAAATGTGACGAATCTGTGTCATGGAATTTCTTGAAATTTTTTAGAATTATTTATAACTTATTTTTGGGAATTTCTTTCTGGAAAATGACTATGACATGTTTTTTGAATATTCCATGTAATTCCATGAATTTTAGAATTGTATAAATAATTTATTTATAATTTTAACTACAAAAAGTATGTTTTAAAATTTTATGGGCAGATTGAGAAGGAACCAAGATTATTACTTCAATTAATTATTAGGACTAAAAATAAATAGGGAAAATTATGCAAATAGTCCCTGTAGTTTACACGATGTGTCAAATTGGTTCCTATAATTTCAATTTGCTCGATTTTGTCTCTTAATTTAATGGATTGTGTCATTTAAGTTTAATAAATAACGGTTGTGTCACGACCCAAACCCGCCCCCATAGGTTTGGCACCGTAACCGGCCAGTAATCCCTGGATTACCTACGGCCTCAGAAGACATTAACAAATATTAAGGGGCTGCGGAAGCAATATAGTAAAATAAACAAGGTCCAATGAGCTGTGATGACATACATGAGACAGAAAATTTAATACTTATTTATATACATAATCATGCTAGTCAGATACACCCATATGTACAAAATATCTACATCAAACACTCCCAAGATCCGACAGTACAAACACAACCATCAAGTAGCATGAAGTGCAAAACTGCCCAAACATCAAGCTTCAAGCAGAACCTCCTCGGGAGGCGCAACAAGTGGCTTGACCAAAACAAAACGAAACAGAGGGCCATCAACTCTGGCCAGGGTCTTGTGCCGGCTCACCTACATATATATAATAAACTGTGAGCGAAGGCCCAGTGAATAATAAACAGAGTAAAGGGTTTAATGAATGATGTCCATCACAGAGTTAGAAATCAGAGTTTATCTCAGAAACATAATCTTATCAGAAACAGAGTCTTATGCATTTTCAGATTCCAAATCATTTTCGTAATCATTTTCATAATCATTTTCATATTCAGATTTTGCATAAGATCATATGTGGTACACCCATTAGCTAACCGATCAGATAGGTCCAAAGACCACAGACAGAGTTGGTACCAACAACCATAAAGGTCCATATCTTGCGCGCAAGTAGCCACGGTATTATATCCCCCGGGCGAGAGCCTTATGCCACGGTATTGTATCCCCCGGGCGAGGGCCTTATGCCACGGTATTGTATCCCCAGGGCGAGGGCCTTATGAACTAAGGGTGCCACAATACATTTCAGAAAATTGGACATTCATTCATAACTCATAAAGTGGCATTTCAGAAAAACAGTTCATATCATATCAGTCAGGAAATACTTAAAGCTGAACATAACTTTACAAAGTTATTACTTACAGTGGGCGTTGATACAAGTAGACGAAGTCAAAGGGTCAACTGATTGCGGCACGTGACCTATATAACACATAACGGGTACACACTTTGAAACATGCCCTTCAATTGTACAGAACTCACTTCCATGATTCTAAGTGTATATCTAACCCCTTACCCTTAGTATGTAGTCCTAATCATGGCTTAGGAATGCCTAGGATGGAATGTGGATGCAAAAATGCCTTAGAAAACATTTTTCAAAAGTTGCTGAAAACAAGAGTCTCGCTCAAGCGAGCCTTCCTTCGCTCGAGCGAGATCTCAAAATCAAAGGTTTCGCTCGAGCGAGCCCCTCTTCGCTCGAGCGGTTTGATGAAACAGTAAAAATACTGGATGTTGAAATTTTTCGCGCGATGGTCGCTCGATACTCGCTCGAGCTAGCTCACCAAAATCAAGGGCTTCGCTCGAGCGAACCTTCCTTCGCCGGCGGTCGATGAAACAAGAAAAGTCTTTGCTTTGAAATCTACGCGATGCTCGATGCTCGCCGAGCGGAACCTCGACAAAAGTTTCTCGCTCGGCGAGAATCCTTTTCGGCGAGGAAGCAAAAACTGGAATTTCCAGATTTGTCTCCCAAGTTCGAACCAAGCATTCTACAACCCAAAACTCAACCTCTTGGGCCCAAATTCTGGAAAAACACTTTAAACATATAGTACATCAAGTTCCAAAAGCCAATTTATAAAATCATTGCCCAAGAGTGAGTCAATTTTAAGCATCATGTCCACAAATTTCAAGAACCAAGTTTAAACAAACATGCATGAATTCAACTTCACTTCAAAGCTTCCAAACATGGTCTAAGGCAACCTTTAACTCAGAAATTTGTTGACCTCAAAGGCTCTAGCAAAAATATGCACATGCATGTAAAAATTTAACACCCAACAACCTTAATTTCCATGAATGTGTACATGCATGTATGTTACACTACCCAATTCAACAATTCAAGCCAATTCTAGACTCCAATCTTCAATATGACATGAAAATATGCAAGAGCTAGTTTAATCACTAGAATGAGGGGATGATTTCTCACCTTTAAGCCTAGAATGTCAAGCTTAGAGGCTCTAACACACACACACCTCTTCAATCCCTTCCAAGATCAAGCCAAATCACTTGTTGAGTCAAAAGTTCCAATTCTACACTAATTTTTCCTTCCCCTCTCTCTCTAGTCGTTGGTCTCTCAAAATAGGCTGAAGGAGATGTTTTTGTTCAAGTGTATGAGACTCAAGAATAGGATTAAACCATGGCCACCCAATGGCAATTCTGTAATTAAGCTAAGTTCATTATTAAAATGTTATTTAATCAGATTTAAACATTCCAACTCGAATTTTAATTGAACCTACTATAAAATCACATAAAATCTAACGAGTCCAAAACACTAATCAATTTCAGAATCGGGCGCCGATAAGGCTTCCCATTTGCAGTTTAAAGTTTAAAATACAAACAGATATTCCGACACCGAACAGATAAAAACACATAAGTCATGCAATGCACATACAAATAAATTCCAAATTTTTCCCTTAATTATTATTAGACATAATTAAGTCCCAATTAGCGCTAATCAGGGCCGGGGTTATTACAGGTTGTTAAATTAATTTAACAGAAAGTCAAACAATGTGTCAATTTGGTCCTTGTATTTTTCATAATGTGTCAATTTAGGGACCAAATTGACACATTGTTTGACTTTCCGTTAAATTAATTTAACAACAGTTATTTATTGAACTAAAATGACACAATCCGTTAAATTAAGGGGCAAAATCGAGCAAATTGAAACTACAGAGACCAAATTGACATATCGTATAAACTACAGGGACTATTTGCATAATTTACCCAAATAAATATTGTGCTAGTATAATTAATTAAATTCTGTAAATTAGTAGTCCATGTATGTGTGTGATTGTGATTCACTTTTAAGTATCTAAAATTATCATTTCATACCATGGTTTAATTTAATTGTTTATTATAATTTTGTGTGTTGACTGATTATTACATATGTGTAATATTTTCTGTTGGCAATTTTAATGAAATGATATTACACTTATGGTGATTGAAATTTGGAATTATTTGTGATTAATATAAAAACTAACTAAAATGATTAACGGCATGTACAAAATTAACGATTGATGGGTAATACCGATAGTTCAGGGTGAGACATGGTTTTTGAGAATTTTTACATAATTGTATCACAAAACCCTAAGATGGCACATGACTTATTTGAACCCTTATCGGTATTTGATTTTGGGATAAGGGTGGATATGCGGGTGGCATGCAGGAAGGTTACGTATCGCTGGCAGACCGTTCCTTGGGGCAGACCACAGATGCCACAGCTTGGCTATATAACTCTGAGTGTAGGCATCCTTGGTAGTACTTGAATATTTGACCAATGGGGGTTTTAAATTAACCGTGGCCATAACTTAGTGCTTGGTAAATGAATCTCTTTGTGAGATTTTGAGTGTCATCTAAACTATTAAAATTGTTAAAATTAATTTAATGGTTGTTATATTGTCATGCAATTAGTTTTGTTATTTTCTCTTAGTTGTCATGATTGTTAATTTGATTATTTTTTCTTAAAAAGAATGGTAGATTTGTTATGTTTTCTTTCTGTGTTGCAAAACTCATAACATATATTTTCGGTTACTCTGACATTTTATGCTAGATTTTGATGAGGAAGGAACAGAAGCTGAAATTGGAGCTGATGCTAATATAGTGCCTTGGCTAACTTAAAGCCATGACTTTAGCAAAATAAAATTTTACTATCTTATGTACTAATGATTAAGGATGTTATAATGTTGTTTAATGTTGTATTTGGACTTTTAATATTTTTTTGTGTTGTTTAAACTTTTGGTTGTGTGAGAATTGAAATATTCCTATTAAGATGTCAAATTTTTATTTAATAAGTTTCTTTGTTATTTAATTTTTATGATGTTCAAAAAAAAAAATTGGGACGTTACAGGCCAGCTACCATCTCGATCTTTTCTCCTATTTTCTTTGCTGCCAATGTACTGGAGAGAGTTCGTCTATCATCCTTGTTGCCTTTCATCGACTTTTTCCCCGGTTTCAACCTAGATCTGAAATACAGAAAGATGGGTTTATGAAGAAAAGCAAAGTTTCAAAATCTCTATGAAAGATTTGACATTCAAAATCAAAGAGGAGGAGAGGAAAAAATTTTGACTTTTTGTTCTTTGCTTTTGTTTGTATTGATCTAATTTTTAGTCAATTTTGATTTGTCATTTGGAATGTTCAAAGTGTTAATGTGTGTATATATATGTCCGATTTTTTAACCCCAAACTTTTGTTTGAATGGTTGTTAATATTGGTGTTCTTCTAGGTGGTGGTGAGAAATGGAAGGTTTTGGAGAAGAAAGTACAGAGAAAAATGGTGGCAATAGAGAAATCCTCTGCTAGTGCCTTCTTTCTTCTTTGTCTCTTTCTCTTCCTCTGGTTTTGTGTTTATTTTATTTTATTTTATTTTTTTTTGAAATTTTGCCCCAAAGCAACGTTGTTTTGGGGCACCGCAAGAACCACCGCAAGGGAGCACGATGGAGGATCCGGACTCTTTCTCCTTTAAAGTCATATGTCATTATTTGAGAAATTATTTTTTCGTTTGAGTCAATGTCAGTACTTTAACTTGATATTAAATAGTTAAAATAATATAATTTAATATTTTTCTTTGTTAGATTTTTAAAGAACAAATTAACAAATATAACTACCGGGTAGTAGTGGCGTGGAAAGGCGTTTGCCTTTCACACAGGTGAGCACAACTCGATTCTTGAGGGCATAATTACCTTTTCATTTATTTGGTGAAGCTGACCGTGATATACTTTGCTCGTGACTCTGTTTCTTATATGCATTTTCCACTTATCCCAGTAGTGAGTCGCTTCTTTTGAATTAAAATAAATTTGGCCATATTATCGAAGCGTAAAAATTACACTCCCTCCGTCTTAAAATAATACCCCCTCCATTCTAAAATAATAATACTACCTCTAAAAAGCATCATTCTTTTCACATTTAAAAACAAAATAACACTCCCTTCGTCCTAAAATAATAATAATCCTTTTTGGAAAATTAAATTTATTTTTGTAGTACAATTATTACGTTTAAAAAAATTAATTTTCCAAAATCATCCTTTAATAGTATATTTTTTAAAAAATATCAATTGTCATAATTATACTTTTTGTGTTATTAATAAATTTAAAAGAATGGCAAAATAAGAAATTTATATTTTTAAAAATGAACTAATATTTTAGAATAATAAAAAATAAAATAAGAAATTAATATATATATATATATATATTTGTTACAGGAAAATCCTCCCACTCTCCTGCAGGTCTAGGATAGCGCCCCTTACAGATATTACCAAGGTGTCCTGTTGTCCGTTCCGAGTAAAGAGACTATAACATGGGAACTTATCCTGACCTTCCAAGACAAGCTCCGCTTAAATCAGCACTTGTGCAACGGGAGAGCATTCGGCCCACAGTCAGGAGACTATAACTTGAAAATTTATCTTGACCTCCCAAAACAAGCTCTGCTTAAATTATGACTCACGCATCGGGGGGAGCATTCAGCCTACACCAAGTGTTGTAGTAGTAACAATTTGAGGCTACCTCCTAATCAACTACACTACGCCGAGGAGATTGACCCAAGAAATTTTAAACTTGAGACCTAGGATCTTAACCCCTAAACGTTTACCAAGTTGCCAAACACCATTAAATTTAATAATATTTTGAAATAAAGAAAGTAAAAATAATAATATAAAATAATATTTTAAAATCACTAAATAATTACTGTCAATAATGATTAGATAGTTCAGGGTTGCATGGGTTTTTTGTTTTTTTTCACTTGGCTTCTTATCAACTGCTGTCCTCGTACGGTTTATTCTTATTGTCCTTTTCAAGGCATTATTAACATTATGGTTGTTTATTTATTTATTTATTTATTTCAATTTTATTGATTGTTAATCACCTAATATGACAGACCCTTACATACCGATTTCTCCATCCTTATTATTATTGTTAATATTATTTGAATCTAAGTAACGAATATGGTCACAATTAACTTAGTTTTTAATTTTCACTTATTCATTATTTTCATTTCTATTATTATTAAAATCAGAATTTATGTATTCAACTTTAAATCTATTATTTTAAGAAAAATATTTAAACTAGGTAAAATATTTTGGTTTTGGTGATTTAAAATTATTACTCCATTATCATGTCTTAAAATTATTATATTTTAAAAATTTTAAAGATTCAATAATTATGATAATTCTTAGATAGAAAATCCTAACCCAAAACAAAAGCAAAGTAATTACTGTGGAATTTTGTTGAGCTTGCAATGAACATAATAATGTGTCTTCGAAAAAATAAAAATTGACGCCACATATTAATGCTACACAACCATTAAACCAAAGTTCCGATTTAAAAAATAAAAAAAATATCAAATCAGTGGTAGTTTCAAAAAATAATTACAATTCAATGATCAACTTTATAAATATTAAAAATTATAATTATAATTTTTTTATAAATTTATAATTATTTTTTAAAAGATGCATTGATTTGTAATTTGCTCTAAAAAATATCAACTCTTGGGGAATAAAAAGAAAAGTTAAATTAGATTACACCTTACCAATCAATTCAGGTGGGTCCAAACCAAACCCAAATGTCTCTCTAAACCCAATTTCTGAGTTTCAAAGGGAAAAAGAGTTGGTCAAGAGCATAGTTCTCTTCTTATGAGATAATATGTTTATTTAGCCCAAAAAAAATATGACTGAATTAAAGAGTTTCCTGCCTATGTAAATGATAAACGGCGTCGTAATTGGGCCAGTCCAAATCTTAAAACAAAATTATAATGGATATATTTTATTTTATTTTTGATGAAGATTAATGTTCAACAAATGTGTCCTATTAAGTAAATAATCAAAATTTGACAAAAAGTGATAACCACATTAGGCACTAACTAGCAATTTTTAATTGAAAATTTCTTTATAAACTAACAAATTATATATATTTTTTATTTACTGATGTTTGATGCAATAAAAAACAAGTTTAGAAAATCTGATTTAATACTATAATAATTTATCAGTAAATAAGAAAAATTTTATAAACCTTGTTAGTTTGTAGAATATAATCCTTCTCCATTTAACCATTAAATAAATTGACATTTCTCATAATAACTATCTAACTTTCTTGAAATATTATGGTGATAATGTGTTCGTCTAATAATTAAAAGTTATGTATCTACGTGGTCCAACATAACAAGAATAATTTGAAAAAAATCATAAAATACTATTAATCAGATACATACCTACATAATATTTCAAAAAGAATAACTACTTTCTGGTAGCTTAAGAGGTTTCGTCAGCATGATGATCACTCCTGTAATTGGAGAGGCTTCATGCATTAATTGTACCTTGCCTAATGCCTAACTTCTTTTTTTTCAATTGATAAAAGGTTATGTACAAGTATAAAGAGAATTACATCTACAAAATTATAGTCCAACAATTATAGAAGCCTATTTAGCCTCCGTTTGGGAAATGGGTTGGCTCTTTAGTTTTTTGTTCTTTATATAGTCCTGGGTTCAAAAGCTTGGTTTGGAAGGACTTTTGATTTTTTTGGCTTTTTAACTTTTTTTGTGAGAAGAATGTAATGATTATAGGTTGGATGTGATTTTTATCTTTTGTGGCTAAATTGCTATTTTGTTTTACTATCGTTAGCCAAAAAGCCCAATGAGCCACTTCCCAAACGAAACCAATTGATTTAAGAGGACTTATGTTACAAGTCTAACTTCAAAATTTTTAGGATAATAGCGTCAAGTTCTATTCTTTTAGAGTTAAAAAGTTGCAATAATTTAAAAAATCATATTACCCTGCTTTTTGTCCATATTACTTATTTGTCCACTTATACGTCTATGTACTTATCTATTCACTTATTTATTCATGTGTCATCCCCTATTGGTTTACATTATTTGTCTTCTACCTATTCTATCTATTTATTCATATTACGACCACTATCAATTGTCACTATCGACTGCTGATGACTTTTCCATCAACTGAGAAATAGTAAAAAAAAAAAAAAGGATTTTGTAAAATAATAATTTATTCTTTTCACTAAATAATAAATATGTTTTTAGATATGCTATATAAGCACATTTTTTTTATCTTTTATCTTTTTGAGTCACATTACCTCTATTTTTCTACCCATCTTTTAATAAAAAATTAAAAATACACTTATTTCAATCATTCCAAACAACACTTATTACTCAAGGCAACTTGTACAAGCGGTACACATGCTTTAATATCACTTTTTTGTGCCTACAACGAAACTTCATAATTAATTACACAAACAAAATATCCCTGCATGTACTGTTACCTATTCAAGACAAATCCAATGACTTGCATACATCAATCGAGAATACCATCACATTGATATTTTCAAAATTTTCAGGCCTTCAGTATCAAAATATTTACATCTATTAAATCATTTTTTAAAAATATTATATTTTAAAATTTGTAATAACTCAACGATTATAAATATTTTGAGACAAAAGATCCTGACGCAAGCAATTACTGTGGAATTTTGTTGAGCTTGCAATAAACGTAATCACAAAACTTCTTGGTTTTGTAGTGTGGGGGATTTTCTTTGTTAACAAGCTTAGGATGTGGGCCCACTTCAAAGTCTGGTGGGGGCTCCAAGAACACTGGCCATGAGATTCTGGTCTTCTCCTTGTTCACCGTTGATCTATGAAGCACAGCCTTGTACTTGCCATTGCTTAAGATCTATCAAAACCATAACCATTTATAAATTCACATTTAGATTTAATGTAATTTCCTTTTTTTGGTTAATAGAAATGTGCAACATTAATGAGTAGTTCAGATTCATTTTAGACTGGTCTCTACCAAATCTAAAATGAATTGAGTTACACATTAATATTTATGTCAACCGAATATTATTGATTAGAGAATAGCCCTCGCTTTGCAAGAAGTGAGATTGAAACTAAATTTCTGGTATGAATGCCCTCAAAATTAAATTTCCAAACAAGATGTAAAATGATTGTCTTGCAAAAAGTTTTAGGATGAATTCAATCATAGATGAGTTTCATGAAAAGTTGTGGAGTGCACTTTGATTAATGAATCACATGATATTTATTGAAATAACTTTTTTGATTGCACTTTCCACACTTATAAAGTTTGGGTTGCTGCGTATGGTGCGCAGCAACAATCGTAATATTTTATTGGGCTTATTTTAAAACTAATTTGATAATCAACCATTTACATTTTAAAAAATATCGAATAGAATGTACCTATAAAAAATCGCGTCGATCAGAAATCGTTATTTCTTTCATCAAGTCACATTTGTATTGAGTTTTATATTTCAAATTACATTTAAATAGAAATGTGATTTGATGAAAGAGTGGACGATATCCGATTGACGTGATTTTTTGCTGGTATATTCTATTCGATATCTTCTAAAATGTAAACGGTTCAGATTATTAAATTAGTTCCTAAAATGAGCCCAATAAAATGCGCAACAATTGCTGCGCCCCTTCTAAAATAAAATATTGGCTTCATCCCTAGTCAAATGTGTTGTTTGTTGCAATCAAATAGATTACTTATAAAATAAAATAAAAATTTCTTTTTGAATTCTATATTAGGCCTTTTTATGCAACAAAGCTACCCTCATAATAATCAATGCCGAAAATAGTTGATTATCATTAAGGCAGAAGCAATGTTTTTAGATTCTTTTTACAAATTAACAATCATCAATTTAGAATATATTATAGAACATGAGAAATAATAAAGTAAGAATCTAAATAGTTTTGTTTTGAATCAAATACTAGTATACAGAAGAATAAACTTTTTAAAATTCACTAGTGGGTGTGAGTTTAAAATTTTTTATCCATCCATACATATATTCTCTGATGGATTTATGTGTTGATAGAGTTATTAGAATTGAAAATACACACCTCAACTTGGTCACCAATATGGATGATGAGGGCATTAGGGATATACTTGACATCATACCAGTAGCCATCTTCTTGGAAGATTTGGAGGCCTTGGACATCATTGGGGACTAGAATTGTTACTGCTGACATGTCAGAGTGGGCCACCACACCAAGTGCCAGATCAGGACGAGGGCATGGTGGGTAATAATTGATCTTCATCATGTAAACTAACTCATCTCCACCCACTGCTTCCTTCATATCATCCCCTTCAAGCCCTAATCCTAATGACAATGTCCTAAGCATCTTGTCAACCACCCCATGCAGATGCTTTGCATACTCCTCATTAGTCTCCCTGCCATACACTAACAGAATTTTAGATTCAGTTATACTATAAACTCAAAATTATTATTTAGAATTATCAAAAGCATTAATGTATGATTGAGATTCAATCTATGAGTAGACTTTACAATACAAAATCAAATATCAGCCACTCTTTCGTTTTCTAGGTATATTTCTTGATCCAAATTTTGGGTCCTTAAATTTTCTTTTTAGATTCAGTTATACTACATACTTAGAATTGTACCTACAATCATCAATGTATGGTTGAGATTCAATCTATGAGTGAACCCTACAATACACCATCTAGTCTTAGCTACACCTTTGTTTTCTGAGTATATTTCTTAATTCAAATTATGGGTAGCTTTGATTTTCCTTTTAGATTTAACCAACATATATATATATATAGTGGTATCCAAATAGAAAATATACATTATAAGATGTAGCATATTAAGGTCTAATCCTTTTAAATAAATTTTTTTTTTATCAAAATAGTATATTATTTTTAACATAATATCACTGTATCCTCTTTAACTTGAAAAATGTACATTTGAACTCTTCAAATACAAAAATTGTTTTACTCCCCTCATACAGGGTATTTGTACAATTTTTTATAAATTAACACATTTCAACGAATGATTTTAAAATTGAGAGAGTAAAATAATACTCAACAATAGTTTAAATGAATAAAATATAATTAAATCTTAAATATGTCTCGTTAGCCATTGACTAGTCCTTCCATTATTTATTTATTTATTTATTCTTTTAATGTTTTTCTATGTTTCACAGTTATGTTTTATTTTATGTGCACGTCACATCAACATTTTTAAGAAATGGTTTATTTTGAGAAGTGGATTAAAAGTCACTTTTCAGTTTTTAACTTACTTTCTTTCTCACAAAAAGTTAAAAAACAGTTTTTAATCATCTTTTCAAAACACAATGCGGTGTTTTTGAGAAGTTGGTCAAAAACTAATTTTTTGGTTTTTTTGACTTTTGGATGAATTTTTTGTGTAAAAAAAAACTGACTTGTTTTTATAATTTTTCTGGGTAAAAAAATTAAAAAATCAAACAGTTAATTTTTTTTTTTTTTTTAGCAAGCCCCCAAATTGCCTCAATATTACCACTTGTAGTTAGAGAAAAGCTATTGACAACGAAAGTGTTGTCTTGAAAGCGTCACCAAAGTTTGAGATTTTTTTTTTCAAGTGAGGTGGGCCTCACTCACCTTTGTATTTTAGTGACAATTTTTTTAATTGTTTGGGATAATTTATATAAGTACATTTTTTAACTTTTTAGTTAAAAAAATAGAGAGAAAAAATATGTATATTTAAGATAATTTTTTGACCTTTTATGAAAAAATATATAATAAAATATTATATCAAATATCAAAATTACTCTTGTATTCTTTCTGACACATACTGTGTGTATTCGATACATTTTAAAATTTTGTTAATTTTGGGCATTCGTGGCTTACATTTAGCCACGTCAGTGCATTTGGTAAAATACGTAAAGATAGGTACATGTGACAACATTGATATGCACTTTTGGTTGTCGAATTCAAAAAGATAAATTCGTAATTTTACCCTTTGTCTATTCAACATTTTTTTCCTTACAAACATGTGAATAGTGTTAACTTTTTTACTTTGAAAAAATTGGGGCACCAATTTAGTCCCCTACAAATTCTAAAGCAGCGGCCCCAATTTTAAACGATTTGAATTTTTTTCCTATTGAAAAATCTTTGGGAGAATTAAATTAGCCCCTATTAATTTCAAATGGCAGATGGGTCAGAAATGATGTGATGTTTTTTGGTAGAGTTGTTTTTTTATTTTTTATATTTTTTAACGCATTAGTGCTATTTAAGTGGTTTTTTTTTTTTTAATTTAATCATTGCATTAGTGCTATTAGTAGTGGTGTTTTTAGTGGGATGAATCATTGTTGTTTTACTTTTTCAATGACTTTTTGATTTTTTAACTTTTTTAAGGGATACTGTATGTAAAATAGCTGATAAAAATAATAATAGACCAATGGAAATTTTGAGAAAAAGAATGCAAAATTTATATTATATACAGTAGTAAAAATGTTGAATACGAATATAGAAAGGGAGTTGAAAGACTAATAATAAATTTATTTGCACATAAATCAATATATAATTAAACACACTCATGTTTATTTTGTATCTAATTTTACGATCAGTTTTTGTATTTGTAATCAAATTAAAAAGAAAATGTGTTTTAAACCTATAATGAGGTGGATTTTTAGGCCAAAACTGGTAGTTAATAGCAGAAGGAGGCCAAATCTTATGAAACAAATGATCAACCCATCCCTTCTTGCCTTCCACTTCCTTTTGCAACTTTGTTCCATACCCTTCCACACTTTTAGCCCCAGGAGGCTTAGCATACACCTCTTTCTCTTCCTGTGGTAACTCAAAAAACTCTTTCCCAACTTTTTGCAATTTGCTTATGACATCCTCTGGTATGCCATGGTTCACCACTTGGAACATGCCCCATTTGCAACTGGCATTGTCAATCAACTCCACAAGCTTTCCCTCATCCAGGATCGACAGGTCGATGACCGGGATCTCTGGCAGCCGGCCATGGAACGTTGTCGATCCTGGCTGTTCATTCTCCGGCCGGATGAACTCTGGTGGGATAGTATCCTTGGTGGCTGAGGCAATGGCTTGCACTCTCTCCTTGTCCATGTTTAGTGAGAAATCAATTAGGGTGTTGTTAAGTAAACTTTGAATTTTTTAGGAAACTTTGATCAATTGCTTGTTTATAGAGATCTTCTCATGAATGAAGAAATATAGGTCAATGAATATGAGAGGATGAGAGACAAAAGTGGACTCCAAGAGAGAAGAAAAGCAAAGTTTTACCGGCTAAGGATTTTTTGTTCTCAAATTTTTCTAGTCCTCTATTACAAAACATTTACAATCACTCATAATCTTAACATATTTTAATAGATATGAATGTTTTAAACACAAGTGAACGAGATTTGAGGATTGAGGATCTCATATCGTTTCTCAAGTGAAGGAATGACAACATGATATTTTAATTCAAAAAATCTTTTGTACTTGAAAAAAAAATCTAAAATATTGAAGTGGTTATTGTAAATTTAAACTTGACATAAGCTATGTTTGGTCTTAGCTTTTTAGCTAAAAAAGTACAAAAGAAAAAATTAGCAGCATAAGTCAATAAGATAAAATGTTACATCTAAACCATAATTATCACACTTTTTTTCTCTCAAAAGTCAAAAAAGTCAAAAATAAAAACCAAACGAAGCTAAAAAAGTTAGGTTAAAATAGCCAAAAAGTCAAGCCATTTTAGTTCTTCCCAAACACAGACATAGTAAATTTGTTCATGGATCCAATAATGATATATTGTGAATTAGCTAGGAATACAAGAAAGCAAATTAAATTGCAAATTCATTTTACTACAAATATCTTTCTCCTTTTAATTTTCTTTAAATAGATGCTAATAAGGGTGTAAATTTGGCCCAATTCAGCCCGGCTTAGCCCACCCAAGCTTGGGCCGGCCCATATCGGGCCTCACGGACTCTTGCCAAAATTTGGAATGGGCAGTTCACGGGCCAAAAAATTAGGCCCATGCCCAAGCCCAGTGGTATTCGGGCCTTGGACGGGCCAATGAGCTAGGCCTCGGGCCGAGCTAGTGGGCCTAGGCTTGGGCTCGGGCTTGGGACGGGCCTGAACAATTTTTTTTTTTTTTTTTAAATTTTTTCTACCAAAATTTTTATTATTTTCTATTAGGAAAAAAAAAAAAAAAAAGATACTGGGTCTCGAACAGGCCTTAAGTGGGCTGATGAGTTAGGCCAGGCTTCAAAATAATGGTCTAGACCCTGATCCAAGGTCTCGGGCTGGGCTCAGACCCAGACCCAAACAAGCCTAAATGAGTTAGACCCACCCCAAGCCGTAGTCGGGCTTTGGAGCCATTTTTACACTCCTAAATGCTAACAAACTACTATATATAGCCCTTTGTGCTATATATCTTCTATTTCAAAATTTATGTCCCTCTATTTTAAAACATTTAAATTCTTACGATTTTTTATTTTAAAATATCCATAGTTCAAGCCTACAATTTTGTATGTATTTTTTTTCTAATAACTTTGATTATTTTTCAATAAAAAGGTGATGTCTTTAAGGCTAAATTACATTGATCTAAGAATTTAATGCTTTATTTGATTCACAGAATGAGATAGAATTGATGATTATTTCTTAGGTTTCACTATGGAATGATCATTCCATGATGAATGATTATTTTCTTTGTAATATATTTTTCATTATTTTTTTAGTCTAACTAAACATGAGATTGAACATTTTGATGCAACGTTCATTATATTCTAATTTATTCTAATGAATCAAACACTACATAAGATTTAAGATTGAGTAATGCGTATTCGCAGGCTCCTCAAGTATCCCAACAAAAAAATTAAGGTTAAATTACATTAGTCTCTCTTGAAATTTTAGAAAAATATAATAAATTCTATAAATTTGACATAATTATATTGGAATATTTAAAGTTTAATCATATAACATTTAATCATCTTTTCATTAGAAATTTGTTAATCATATTGGTGAAAAAAAAATAATTTTATCATATCTTGTACATTAAATGTATATTTTATTTTATTTATCTTTGTATTTTCACATTATTTACATTAATTATAATTCCTTTTTTTTATTAAGGGAAAATTTAACGTAATTATGTTAAAATTATAAAAAAATTTATATTTTTTTAAACGTTAAATAATATTAGTGTAATTTACTTAAAAGTTAATTGGGTTTGAAATTAAGTTTTAAAATAATGTCACCCTATTTCTATGTATTAAAATAATGAATCTTAATATTTTTGTGTTAATTTTGAGGAGATAATATGCCACACAATGTAGTGGTTGTTTGGCATGTGTTAAAATTGCACATGTTATTTTAGCACATTATTTTATTTAGGTCACAATCATCTTATTTAAGTCATGTCATCTTCCTACCACATTACTTCAAACCCAACTCATTTTCACGTTTTTTCATAAAAAGTTAAAAGTATACTAATCTAGTACTTCTCAAAGAACCCCGTAATGTAATGGGATGAATGACATAAAATATTAATTTAAACAATACACTCATATTTAACTATTTAAAATTTATCGGTTATACTATATGCATCAATTAATGTACACACTAGTGTATTAACTAGTGTTATTCCATTATTGCTGACTCCACCTATTATACAAATCATAAATATCTAAAATTTTTAAAATTATGTCACATCATTTGTTAATATACTAGTTAGCATATTAATTAGTACATACAATATTATTTAAAATTTATTTATCTTGTAATTCAAACCTATTCTACATATGAATTTTATACTAATTAGTGTTATGTTAGTATAAACTCATATTAATTTAAACAATAAACTCGTATTTATTCATAAAATATTAATGGGATGAATGACATAAAATACTAATTTAAACAATAAACTCATATTTAACTATTTAAAATTTATCAATGGTGCTATATGCATCAATTAATATACACATTAGTATACTAACTAGTGTTATGTCATTATCGCTAACTCCACCTATTATACAAATTATAAATATCCAAAACTTCTAAAATTATGTCACATTATTTGTTAATATACTAGTTAGTACATTAATTGATACATATAACATTATTTAAAATTTATTTATCTTGTAATTCAAATATATTCTATATATGAATTTTATGCTAAATAAATTTAGGGTAAATTATAAATACACCCTTGAGATTTGATTAAAATACAAATCGCTCCTATGGTTTTGAAAATTGCATTCCACTCCTAAAAGTTTTTAATTTCATAACAAATCGCTCATTTTATTAATAAATCATCAAGTCAATTAACAATTTTTTAATGATATTAAAAATATGTTTCAATTAATAATTTAGGTAATTTTATTATTTTATAGGAGAACAATTATGAATTTCATTTTTAGTTAATTTTATTAAATTAAAATTATAATAAAGAAATATTTATAATTTTTTAAATTATAAAAAATAATCTATATTTTAAATAAATATCAAAAATATATTTATAATTTACCCATAAATTTAATTTTCACACACAAACCCTTATTTAAAAAAATTTGGGAAAAATTTTGGGTGGATACTTTTCGTAATTCAAAACCAACCATTGACGTCTCCGAAACTGCCATTGTACGAAGTCATAAATAGATAGAGGGGGCTCATAGCACTGAAGTTTTCAAAAGCAAACCGACATATAGTGACATTTATTAGGATGATTAATGCACAAAACATAAATGACAAGTTACGATTTTCGTCGGTGGTGTCCCAGAGCTAGTAATGGGGTTGCACATTTTTCCGTTTCAGCTTTTGCTTACTTGATACTTTACCTCCTAATTGGGTTGCCCAACCTCCAATGGCTCTCGTCGGTGAATCAAGATCCTCTCTTCCATTTATTTCTTTAACTCTTTACTTGTTAGATTATTGGGCAGTGGCGGAGCCATAGCAGGACAAAGGAAGTCACGTGTCCTTCCTCAGTTTTGAATTTTTTTTTTTTTTTTTTGCATTGTTCACATATAATATATAATTTATTTAGTACTCTTGGAAAACCATCTGAATTTATTTATGTGGTGGTTTAAATCAAAAATATAATGTCAAATTTTATGAATAGAACATAGTTTCTTTGATCTAAGAAAAAAAAATTTATTTAACAATAATTAAAAAAATAAGGAAGATGGGATGCATCGAAGAGAGAGAAGAAAAAAAAAAAATTATGAATAGAACATAGTAACTCATTATTGTTAGGTAATTAGAAAATAATAAGTGAATCACTTAGTGTGAGTTACGATTTTTTATATCCAAAGTACCACGTCATTAACACTACATAATATTCTGGAATTATTTTATAATTTCTATTCAAAACGCATTTTTATAATCAATACTATCTCTCTAATATTTTTCTATCAAATAAAAACTATAGAAATTTTATAATGATTTGTGTTATAAATGATTTGCTTCTATTTTCTAAAATTAAGTATTTTAATTTGTAATTTTTTGTGTTAAAATTGCATATTTACATTACTATTGTGTCCGAGTTATTCCACATCATTATACAATTTTGATTAGTTGTTGTTAATAATAAATAATTAATTTTTTATGTTTAAATTTAACTCATAAAATTATTATTATTTTATTTAAAATGATAAAGTGCCTCCTCAGCCTTAATTTCTTGGTTCCGCCATTGTTATTGGGCCCACTTTTGGGTCTAATTTTAATGATCCAAACCGTTCACATTTTAAGATTTGTTGAATATATTATACTTGTAAAAAATCAAGTTTATCAAATATCAGAAACTACATGTTTGATCATCGAACTACAAATCTTTTTTAAACAAATTTAATAAACAATTTTCCGAACACATAACTTTCTGATATCCGATCAACTTGATTTTTTACAGGTATGATATACTCAACAAATCTTAAAATGTGAACGGTTCGAATTATCAAAATTAGATCCAAAAGTGAGCCTAATAACCTAGCAAGTAAGAAGTTAGGGAGAGAGATGGAAGAGATGATTTGGATTCCTTAGAGGATACCTAAAGTTCAATTCTGGCATTGTTTGGAAAATTATTTATAAAAAATATTAAAAGCCTTTACTATAGCATTGTTTGGAAAGTTAGCTATTTTAATAGGTTATTTTAATTTTTAATTATTTTAGGTTTCGTTTGGAAAGTAGGTTAGTTTTTTGGTTTTTTGGCTTTTTTGGACTATTTTAGCCTGGGGTTAAAAAGCCTGATTTGGGAAGGATTTTTGGCTTTTTTGACTTTTTTGATTTTTTTGTGAGAGAAAGAATATAATGATTATAGGTTTGATGTGATGTTTTGTTTTATTAAGCTAAAAAGCCTATTTTGTTTTTTGTAGCTATTTTAGCCAAAAAAGCTTCAAACCCATCTTGCCAAACGTAGGCTTAGTAAGGGTTGGTTTGGGATGTCCTAAAAAAGTGTACTTTTTATCTTTTTACAAAAAGATGTGCAAAAAAGTAGAGAGGTGATGTGATGGAAAAAAGATAAAAAGATGGATTATATAGGTTATGCCAAACCTAGCCTAAGTTAAAATTTTTATATTTAGAAAGATAATTAGATTTTTTTGTAGTTGGATGTGATATTTGTGAAAAAAGAAGTGAAATGATTATAGGTTTGATGTGATATTTTGTCTTATTAATTATTTTAGCCCATTTTATCTTTTTTATAGATTTTAACCTAAAAAGTCCAATTTTAATCTTTGCCAAACAAGACCTATAGCTGGGATGAGGCATGTGTATTGAAGGTTGTGCAGGACAGAAGATAAAATGACGATTTTATCCTTTGAAATTTTGACTAATAAACCAACACAGAGTTCATTTGGGAAGTGGATTGACTTTTTAATTTTTTAGTTATTTTAGCCTGGGGTTAAAAAGTCTCGTTTGTGAAGGATTTTTTGAATTTTTTGACTTTTTGTAAGATAAAAAACGTAATAATTATGTGTTGGATGTGATGTTTTGTCTTATTGGGCTAAAAAGCCTATTTTATCTTTTTGTGGCTAAAATAGTCCCAAACTCAACTCAACCCATCTTCCCAAACAGAGGCACAGTAGTCCATCACAAATAAAAAAAAAAAAAAAAGTGTGTTGTTTTTTTTTAGTTTAGGGATGGATCGACTTTATTAATCCCACCGGACTAATAGTCCATTGTTTGTTTTATTTTTTTTGCTCCAGACTATTAGTCCCACCGGACCATTAGTCCACAAATATGGAACTATTCTATCCCATGGGGGAAGGTGGGATAGAAACCATGGGATTGGTATCCCATGAGATTATTTTGTGAAATGTTCATTTTACCCTCCATGCTATTACTTAGCAAACAATTAGAAAAGGATAAAATAGTCTTTTGAATATTTATAAATTATTTTTTTAGCGTTGTTAATTTAAAATTATATATTAAATAAAAAATTTAAATTATAAATTTAATTTAATTAAAAATAATAAATTATAAATTATGGCCTTATAAATTAAATTTTTTTAGTGTTGTTAAAAAATTAAATTTACATATTAAATTAAATTATTTTTTTAGTGTTGTTAATTTAAAATTATATATTAAATAAAAAATATAAATTATAAATTAAATTTATTTAAAAATAATAAATTATAAATTATGGCCTTATAAATTAAATTTTTTTATGTTGTTGAAAATTTAATTTATATATTAAATAAAATTATTTTTTATTGTCGTTAATTTAAAATTATATATTAAATAAAAATATAAATTATAAATTATAAATTTAATTGAAAATAATAAATTAAAATAATTAAAATATTGTGCAAAAAATAAAATAAAATAATTTTTTATTTAATCTAATTAAAATATTAAAGCTATGTTTAATATTGTTATTACTTAGTAAATAATTGAAAAGGATAAAATAGTCATTTGAGCATTTATCCTTCTCCATAATATCCCAAACAAACATTGGATAACTAAAAATAGTCCAATCCAGACATCTAATCCCATGACTAAACAAACATAGGATACAAATTTAGTCCAAACAAATAGTCCCGAAACAATGTATCCCAGGACTAATAGTCTGATGAATTACAATTCCCCCTTATCCATTCCGTCCAAACAAACGCACCCAAAGAGTAGTCACTTCCCAAACACCCACTCCGTGTAATTGAAACTTTTCTTGATCAAAATAAAAAAATTTACCATTTTGTGGTTTTCAGCATTATTTGGATTACAAATTCAGTTGGTGTTTTTTTTATTTTTTTTTATCAAATTTAAATTTTAAATTCAAATCTCAATTTGAAAGAATTTGAGGGACTCATAGCCCATCATATTTTTTATTTTGATAATTTGAACCGTTTATGTTTTAAGATTATTCATGTATGTCATTCATAAAAAAAAAATTAGATCAATCTGATAATCGTAACTCTTTCATTTCATCGTATTTGTCTTTGAAAAAATAGAAGATAAGTATGTTTTTAAAAATAAATCATTCGCTTTTTTTAGATAAAATAATAAAATAAAAATGCTACGATTATCAAATAGACCTAATTTTTTCATAGATAATATACACAAAGAGTCTTACAAAATAAAGCGTTTAAATCATTGAAATGACACCCGTCCTCTCAAATTCTCTCAAGTTGATATTAGAACTTAAGAGAAGTCCAACTTTTATAAATATGAGTAGAGATTTGAAAAAAAAAATATATATATATATATATATAAGATAAATATGACTGAAATATAAGTTAACTAGAGAATTACCTATACCTAAAAGCACTCATAATATAATTTAATATCAATCAAAATCAATTACTCCCATACAATTGACTTATCCTTCCCCTTTTCCCTTCCAATTTACATATAGTTACAATTTATTTTGGATGAGTAAAAAAAATTTGTACATGATCAAAATTGAGTTCTACAACTTATTAAAAAATCAGCTTTGACTTGTTTTTTAATCAAGCTCCTCAATAAAATAAAATTAAAAAAAACACAAAAATAAATTGGTCAAATAAAAAGATGGTAAAGAGGAAAACTCCAAAAGTGCATAGTCAAAGGAACATTCATAAGTATTTCATTCCTACTGCCGGCATCTGATTTTCCAGTTAAATCCACAATCATCATTGTTATGTTAAAATGAAAAAGATTCAAGGGAGAAAAAAAAAAATTAACAAAAGGCTTTTGAAAATAATAGAAAAAATAGTTAAAAATAATATAAAAAATAAATAAATAAGAACCCTCTTTTTCACTATCACTTCTGTTATTGACCAAGCCATGAATAATGACAAGGGAGGCAGGGGTCTCGGTGAGGGATAGGAATGAATTCTCATTCACCATCACCACTATGCAAAAATAAAAGTGAACTAAAATTGAAAGTCTAGTAAGAAAATGTAATAGGTAAGGAATTAACAAACTCATGAACAGCCAATATTATTTTTAAAATTTATTTTTAATTGTAAATAATTTAAAATTTTACTATGAAGAATTAAAATTCTCAGAAGGCTCTTGGTTAAAATGATATTTTGACTAATATAGATAGATAGATTAATGTTATACTTTCACTCCTAGTCTCCCTTACCTAACCTAGAAAGATTAAATGCATCTTTTCTATTCTGTGATGTTTTGAAAAGTTAGTAAAAAATTAATATTTTGACTTTTTAATGACTTTTTTGTATAAAAAAATCAAAAAATTGACTTTTTTAATAAGTTGCCAAAACGCCCTATCTCTCTATAATAAGTTGACTTTTTAAATAAATTTTCCTAACCTCTCTCACCAATTTCTAAAATGAAAGATTAAATGCATCTTTCCTATTTTATCCATCTAACCTATTCCATTTTAAAAGCAACTTTACATCTAGATTGCTGCAATACTTTGGTTGCATAAAGTAATTTATAAGACTTCACATTTTTTGAGACAATACAGAAATAATTTGCAAGTATCCTGTATATATAAAGTGTAAGTTCATTCATATGCTTTAGTGTATGTTGCAACAGAAAATATTGTCATCTATACAGTTATTTTGTAATTGTCCTATCTATTTGTGATTTACCAATTCTTTTTCATGTTGAAAACATAAATATTTTAAGACAAATCAATATATCTATATATCTATACTATATATTTTAAAAAATGTACATTTCGTTTAAAAAGCTCTATAAACATTAAAATATTAATCTAAATTTTTTTTTAAAAAAAAAAAAATTAAATGTTAAGAAATACACACGACATAGAAGTATTAGTACATCTAAATATTTATAATTTTGAAGTTTAAAAATCTTACTATAGAAAGTCAAAAAATAAATTTATATTTGACATAAACCATATATAATTTGAAATTTAATAATCTTCAAAAGAAAATTTCAAACATAACTTTAATCTTATATAATTTCAAAATTTAAAAAACATTTATTTCCAAATTTACAACAAGTTTATTAATTAAAAAATGAAATTCCACAGGGCACATGTAAAGAAATTAAAAAATATATATGTGTAATGTATATTTTTATCCTACGTGTGTCCAAAAGTATAGGGATGGTGAGCTTTCTTCCAAGCCACCTCTTTGAGAAGATCAGTGATTTTTCTTGAATCGTAACTGTTTTTTAAGCAGATTTGTTTTTTTTTTGTTGTTGTTGTTTGTTTTCTTTTGTTGTTTGGTTGGGCTGACCCTGTGGGGTCTTATTTCTATACTCTTGATACTTTATCAATATATTATTCCCATGTTCTAAAAAAAAAACAAAAATTACTATAGTAAACTTATTTAAAATTACACAAACATGAAATCATAACTGTCGTGTAGAAAATAAAAAGAGGAGAGAGATGAGGAATGAAAAGAGATAACTGAGAAAAAGAAAAGAAAAAATGGAAAGCAGAAGGTGCTCGGTGTTGAAATTTCTTCAGGCGGGAAATTTATTTTTTGGTCAAACGAATCTCACCGTTTTGGAATGAAAAAATAACTCGTTGTTCGAGTCTAACTTGAGACCCTGGATCAAGGTTTGAATCATCATTTTAAAGCTCGGTTTGACCCGGCCCGTGACAAAACCCATCGGCCCTTAAGGCCCACTCAAGGCCTGACTCGAGATCTGGCCCACCTGAGGTCCCATGTCTTTTTTGATGAAAAATAATAAAATTTTGAGAGAAAAAATTAAAAAAAACAAAACAAAAAAATTTGTTCAAGCTTGAGCCCAAGCCCAGGCCCACTGGCCCAGTTATGGGCCGGACTGGGCCAAATTTACACCCCTACACCATTAATCTCATATATTTCTAACCAATTATATGAGAGAGATATTTTCAAAAATCATTCTATTTTATTATATAGATTTTTTCCCTCAATTTACCTTTACTTTTTAAATCGCTTTCTAAATTCATAATCCAAACATAACATTAAAGTAATATTTCGTTTTATTTATGTTGTAATACTAGTCTAATCTCATATATATTATTAAAAATAGTATTTTTTCCATACTTAAGTAGCATATTATAAGGATTTGTTTTTTTCTAAGAGAGGTACATCAGTATATATTTTCTTAATTACATATTGAGTTCTACACTAACTTAAATCTAATTTAAATTATACTAACTTTACCTATTTTATATAAACTCTATTTGACAAATATTTCTTTTCCATATATTTTTTTTTATCCTTTTTCTTCTTATTTTTTCAAAGGTATTAAGATTTTTTTTAATGCTAGATTGTCTCCTTTTTTTTTTTCTTCTTATCTTCTTGCGCATTATTCTTTACCTAATACCAATTCTATATTATTCTATATTATGGATTTTTCATATATATTTTTATCGTTTTTCTTAATTCTTTCAAAGGTATTAGAATTTTTTTAATGTTAAATTCCCCCCCCCCTTTTTTTCTTCTTATTTTCTCGTGCATTATTCTATACCTAATACTAATTCTATATTATGGATTTATCATTTAAATTTTATAGTGATTCTATATATGAAATTATACTTCATTTTCTACATTATTTTATATAATCACAACTCACAGGAAAAAATTTTTGCACAACAATAACACTCTCGAAGAACCTCTAAAGTTCGGATTTACTGCTTAAATTACTTTTTCAATTGTTGAATAGTAAGTTCTTTTATATTTTATCATCATATTATAGAGGATTAATCACTTCATACACTATGATATATCTAACATTTGAATATTTTCATTATTTTTTCTTTTTAAGTTAGATGTTATTATGTGATTCTTTCTTAATTAGCCGTTGTTAAATTTGATATTTTAATTTAATTAAGACTATTTAATTTACAATCTTATAATTTAATATATATATATATATCATATAAAATCATTATATAATAATTTAACTACAACATATTTATATTTAATTTTTTTAAATAAGTTTTATATAATTTCTATTTCTGCATGGTTTTATTTTTCAAATGAATATAAAAGAAAACTAAATAATTAGAATTACTTTTAATTTTATGTTACTAATTCTTCTTCTAATTTAATTATTATTTTTAATATTAAAATGAGTATTTATTTTACTATTTTATAATTTAATATACATCATACAAAATTATTATATGATAACTATATTTTTCTAATGCTATAGAACTAAAATTATCAAAATATACAAATAATTTAACTAAAATAAATTAATATATATATGTATTCAAGTAACAATTTTATAAAACGACAGCGCCAATATTATCAAAATAAATAATTAAAATCATATTTTAATTTTAATTTTAAATTAAAATTAAAATTATTCTTTTATAACACACATTGTACTATCATTTTATTTTTTTTTAAAAAAAAAAAACACTTGCATTACACTAGTCAATTGCTAGTTATCTTTAAAAATTAACATAAAATGATGAATTTTATTATTTAAATTAATAAAAACCAAGTTAAAATACCATATAACTTTGTTGTAAAAAAAAAAATCATAATTATTATTTTTTTATCGAAAAAATTGGTGATAAATCTAATTTAAGAACTGTATAAGGCATTTAATCCAGTAGATATTTTTTATTGATGAGAGATCCATCCTTTATAAAATAATTTGGTAAAAAATCTTAGAGAACATTTTATTTCTAGTTTTACTTTTCATTGACTTTTCATTGACAATCTATTCAAATATTTTTTTTATATGTTCAAATTTATATCTATCTATTTAAATTTTTTCCATCCCAACTTTTCTATCTGTTTAACATTTATCTGTTCAATAGCATCAATTTGTTCTCATGTAGTGGAGATCCACAATCTGTACAAATCAAAACCAGTTAATATTGAGAGATACAAACTATACACAATACTTTCAAAACTTTTTATATGTTTAAACGATCTATTTTCATCAACAACAACAACAAAAATAATAATAATAAAAACATTACAGTAAGGATGTACTGAACAGATTTGTTCAATATTTGTTCAATTTTTTTCTTGAAATTCTTATATCTATTCAATTTACCCTCCAAAAAAATTTATCTGTCCAAACTATATGTTTAGATCTGAGCCACACTATGCCAAAATTCGGCTTTAGTGGCGGGTTTTTCTTTCTTTAAGAAGGTTAAACAAAAAAGCTTTTTTTTTTAATTTTTTCATTTTACTACGCCGTTTATTGTCTTATTAAAAAAAAGTAAAAAAATAAAAAAAAAAAAAAAAAAAAAAAAAAAAAAAAAAAAAAAAAAAGAATAGGTTTTTATTTTTTCAATTTTTTCAAATTTTTTCTCTTCTGATTTCTTCTTTCTTCTTTCTTCTTGCACTCACCACCCACCTCAACCTCAACTACACCCACCAACACACTTCATATAATATATTCCCTAAATAATATTTAAACATAAATATTTAAACATTACTTTTATTTTTTTATTAGAGATGGTTCCGGAAGAATCCGCCAGACCGTAAAAATCATTTCGTCGCCGCCAATAATCGCCAATAAATTAATAACTATTAGACACTTTAGTGTAGGTTTTTTAATTTTTTTTTTAAAACACCGTTATATTAATCGTGACATTTCCGGCGGTAATTTTTGTGGTTTTTAATGTAATAGAAACCGCCGCCCGTAATGAAAACGCCCGAATGCCCTCGTTTTTGTTTGCCATCTCCAAACCTTAGCAGATCTCAACTCAAAATAGAGATAGATAAAATAAAAAAACAAACAAACAAACAAATCACAACAAAGAATTCAACATCAAAGTCCTTCAACATCTTTGTCTCTCAAGTAATGCCTAGAGACAGCGTCATGGTGGAGGAGGAGTGCTAATATTTCTACGCAGTAATAAATTGAGTCCTCCTACTGAAATCCACTAATGGTGTGTTTGGTTGGGAGATTTGGGGAGGGATTTGGAAAAAAAAAAGAAAAAAAATGAATGAAATGTGAATATATTATACATATATTCATCACATCATTTCATTTTTCCTTCCTTCCCCTCCCCAAATCCCCCAACCAAACACAGCATAAAGGTACTTACATAAATACACAAATACACAAAAATAGATACATATATATACACACACATGTATGAAAGAATAAGCAGAGGGGTTTTACCTTGAAGCAGAAAACGAGATGGATCTAAACTCCAACCGTTACTCCACCACAGCCACTGCGCACGGCGTTGACATGAACTCATCTTCAAGAAAGGTAGGTCTGAGGCTTTTGATGAATTGGAGGAGCTCATTGCGGAGGAGATCAAAGGGGCTTCAATCTCGCCGCAATTGGCGGAGATCGCTGCGGCGTTAGAGAAGAGAAACGGAGGCGAAGTTCTGGAGTAGATGACGATGCTCGACGTTGCTTATCTGTCACCAGAATGTTCCGACGCGGAGGTGTTGGAGCTTCAACAGTGCGGTGCCACTAGAAACACTACCACCACCACGGGTGTCGGCGGCAATGGAGGTGGTGATGTCGGAGATGAAAAGAAGACGATAGAGGGAGGAGAGATGTTTAGGGTTTGGTTGAGAGAGAGAGAGAGAACTTTAATTTCAAAGGAGAAGTTTTATATATAGAGGGGTATTTTGGTCATTTTGCTGACAAATTGTTTCAATGCCTAGATCTTTGACCAAACAAAATTAAACCAAACAAAATAAAAATATAAACTTTTGACCTGAGTGCCCCTTTTTATCTTTATGCTACCTAATCATTTGCTAGCAAGGAGCAATTTTTTCATGCGAGGGAGGGAAGTTATGGCTAAGGTGCTACCATCCCTTTTAGGTTTAGAAAGTAGGATTGATGCACAAAGAGACGACTTCTGTGATTGATAGGAGGCAACACACGTACACTTCGCTCATATACTAATAAAGAAGTCAAATAATATTATTATTGTTATTAGCATTAGCCAGTAAAACTCGGCATCATAGGCCACTACATAATAAAAGAGCATATATGTTATCCCTAGTTCAACCTAGCCCATCATTTGACTTTAAAAAACTTTCAAATTCTAAATCCATTCACCTAATTCAAATAAATGGACTATTATTTTTTATTTTATTTTTTTGTCTTGGAGGATATATAAATGAATTTGACATTTAATGAATAATTATTATATGAATTTGGGACATTGGCCATTGCGATTAGCAAATGTTTGGATTTAGATCTTCTAACAAATGTTTTTTAGTACAAACCATAGAAAGAGGTTCTTATTTTATTTTTCTAATTTATTGTTTAATTAAATAATGTACAATTTTATAAATGGGTGGAGGAAGGTGGGTCAAAATACCTCATCTCAAGTCCATCTGGAAAAAAAAAAAAGACTCAAAATCTCAGCCCAACCGATTTTATGAGCCAAATTTTTTCTATATCCTAAAAATATCAGAATGGCAGGCCACTGAGCTAGTAGCCACCCTCTTTAACAGCTATAGTTTTCAGCCACTACTAAATCCTAAAATAGATATATATTTATGTCAAAAGGATGTGTGCAAAACTTGATCACAGAAGTCTTGATAGCTGTCCACATTTATGTGTTGTAATATATCGGTTGAGGACTATTATGAAACCATAAAAAGCAGTCCAAAAAATTCCCACAGAGAACAACTAGAAAACACTAGATACACTTGACAGAACTATATTTATTCAAAGAGATTGAAGCTTTTGTCTTCTTTTGTTCATGTTTGTGCTTCATTTCCTCTCAAGGCTCTAACAACATTCACAGGAGAACACAAATTCTAGCATATCACTTCATAGACTGCTTCCAAAAACATTCAAAACATTTTGATAGACATCAGAAGCATATACCTCTAGCCCTTCAGCCGCAGCAGGAACCACAAGCAGGAAGAGAACCTGTGAGTTTAGCAAAAGAAATTTAGTTTTTTACATGGGTAAAAGAGAAAACATTATAAATACAACCAAAAAAGAAAAACAAGGACTCACTATGATCAATTCCGCGAACGTTGTCTAATCCACGAGGTGGACCACGTGGACCACCACCATATGGGCCGCCGCTTCCAGGACCACCTGGACCCCCACCATCCCATTTCTTCCCAGACGCTGAGCCTTTTTTATAAGCATCTGATTTTTCCATCTGAAAGCATTGAAGGTTCGGAGAAGATGAGTATCTGACATCCAAGCTAGGGAGGAAAAGAAGTACTGAAATCAACTTACCGAAAACATTGTTGCGAAGAACACACCAATGAAGTTAACAATGGCCCAGAAGAAATCAGTGATTGTTCTCAACCTCCATATGGACCGCTTGGATTTCACAACACCTGAGGGCATATATAAAATCATAAATACAGTTTGCAGAATAAAATTCCAACCGAAGAATAAATTTAGTGTACAAAAAGGGCAGTCCCAGTGGACGAGAGTTACCACGTTATAGGGTTTGAGGATGTGAATTCCAACCACGGCACCCCCTCCCACCCAACCAGAAAATTAAAAAATGGCCAGGAAAAACAACAAGAGGAAAAAATATTGAAAAATAGTGCATACACAAATATTGTTTGTAAGGATAATCCAAATCATAAATCAGTTAAGCAAAACTCCATGGCCCTTTTTTTGCAACTCAATGGGAAGACAAATATATTAATGTCAAGCCGTACAAATTATTTAGGGTGTGTTTGGATCATAGATTTGAGTATTGTTGGAACTTTTCACTTCCCCTTTCCTTTCCCTCCACAAATTACTACTCAACACAGCCTTAAAGAACATATTGCCTTACAAGATTTAGACCACTGTTTCACCAATAAAACAGTTCAAAGAAAAAAGCTCTAAGGACAACCTTTTTATGACATGGTAAGCATCAGATAACAAAGAACTAGCATTCTCTGGTCACCAATAACACAAATATCAGTAGACACAATAAAGACAAAAGCATGATTTCATTAAGGAGAAGGACCTTTATTGTCTTGAATTTCTTTCCCAAGTTTCTAGCTAAATTAATGAAGCCTCATATCTACAAAGAAATAACTGTATGTGGCAAAATAAAAGTAAAACAAAAGAGTACTTGAAGTCATCAAAAACAATTTGAGGGGGAAAAAACATCACTAGAAAGTCAAGGAGACTTCATAGATAAAGGGGGGGCAGGGATAAGTTAGCAGAAAAAACGTACAACAAAAAAAACAAAAAAGAGAGAAAAAAACAATGAAAACAACAACAGAAAAGGAAATGATAAAATAAAGAAAGAACAGTGAATGAATAAAAAAAATAAGGGGGGAAAAAAAACGATCACAATCAGCCAAGTATAGCCAACACTAGCCCATAGAACGGACAATAATTTCACCAATCTTTGTGGGGTAAAACACACAAGGCTTGCTTGTCTTACTGAAAAAAAAAAAAAAAAAAAAATCACAATCAGAATCAACCAAGTATAGCCACCGCAAGGCTTCTTTTGCCTTATCACAATTCTAGACTTAACATCTGACCATTACAAGCAAGGCCAAGTGTTTACAATATCAGGATCATTTTGAAGCCCATTCTAAGACACAAAAGTCGGACATTATACCCAATTGAATCAAATCTCAAACCTGATCACAGCATAAGCTAAACAAGAAGAAGCTTATCAAGATTAGCCAACTCGACAAGGCTTGAATTCAGCTCACTCTTACGGCCAGTCCAAAACCCACTTCTGGATTTAAAATTATTTTTACAAATTTTTGAACCGATAAAAACAATTATCAACTCTGGTATCAGAAGTTATTCCTACTATCAATAACTTAAGTGAATTTTCCCAGTATGGTAGCAAATCAATTAGGTGTTCCATCATCCAACAAGGCTTACATTGTCGAGTTTTATTTGTAATTGAGTTTTCAACTCAGCTGGGTTAGCATATTGACACCTAAGGGCTTGTTTGATTGGGCGGATTATAGCATAAGATGGGGATTATTGCTGTATGGGACTCACATTCCATTGCTTAGATACAAATTTTATTATTCAGATTAGATTCCAATAGCCATTCTACCCTACAATATTGACTGAGATTATATATCTTCATATATATTGCAAAAGTGTGGTATCTCACTAATAACCAATCTTACACTAATCTCATAAATTGTTAATCCTACACTAATCTCATGAATGGTTAATCCCCTTACTATTAATCCTGCCAATCAAACAAGCCCTAAATATAGTCAATTGTGAATAACTACCATCCAATTCATGCTACAAGATAAATATCATTTAAATAAAATCCTAATTATAACAAAAATTATCACTTAAAATTCATTATATAAGAATGATTGCAATCTAAACAAACTTTTCAAACGAAACACACAATTAAATGATTAATAAACCCAGATTTGTTAACTTATACAATATTCTGATTAACAGAACCCTAGATTCAAAGAATCGATATCATTTGAAGAAGAGAGATCAGTATTTAGATCAATCAAGCAACTATAAAAACACAATGTTGAGAAATAAAACCAGTTGGACTTGTAGAGAGAGATAAATAGAGAATTAGGGTTACCTCTCTCGACAAAAGCCATTGAAGCTTCTCGTTCGTTCCGGGTCGCCTTTCGGTCTTCGAAGATGATCCCAGTATGTATTATATAGCCGTGCAAAAATTATTCCCTGCCACCAACTCCTTTGCCACAAACACACTCAAACCACTAATTCTCATACCATTGATTTTTGTGGTAGATCCAAACCATTCATTTGTGTGGGGCCATCACACAAACAAAAACAATTCTAATTTGGGAAAATACTGTAGATCCGAAATAAATTATCAAATATTCTATCAAATCTAGGGGTGCAATTTAGGCGTGCTCAACCAGAACAACTCGAGCCCGGTCGGAATTTTTTTAGGACTTGGACAAAATATTTTCAAATTCGATACAAGCTTGGGCAAAAATTCAGAAACTCGAATTAAATTTGGACGGGCTTGGATAAAGACATCAAACAATCCAAGCAATCCGAAACCCGAATTATATATATATAGATATATAAATTATTAGTCATTACATGATATTAAAGTAATTTAGATTATTAAATCATATTGAATATATATTATATATACAAATAACATAAAATCTTACTTTTTTTTATTTTAATTTTCACTTATAAATTGTAAAACTACTATAGCGGCATCTCTCTTACATTATATAAATTATTTATTTTGATAGTATTAATGATTTTCTATATATAAAAAAAAATGTAAATATGGTCAAATTTTAATAATTTAATAATGTAGCTGCAAAAAAAAAAAAAAAAATACAATTCGGGTAACTCGAACAATTCGGGTTTAACTCGGGTCGGTTTTGGGCATGCAACCTCGGGTTACAATTTGGGCTTGCGCGGGCCTGGGCAGATCTCAGCACAACTTGGGCTGGGCTTGGACAACTCGCCCGAACCTGCCCAAGTTGCACCCCTTCAAACCTGACCACACTCATGTGAGAGATTTAATAGAATATTTAATAATTCTTTTGGTCCCTAGCATAACTCCTAAATGGGTGTTTGGAAATTTACTATTTTAATTTTTGACTATTTTAGTAGGTTTAAATTTTTATATTTGGAAAAATATTTAGATTTTTTTGGTAGTTAGAAGTAATATTTGTGAGAGAAAAAGTGAAATAATTATAAATTTGATATAACATTTTGTCTTATTAACTATTTTAATCTATTTTATCCTTTTGTAAATTTTAACTAAAAAATAGCTAAAATCTAACTTGCCAAACACCCCTTAAATATGAATGGCCGTGCACATTTTTATTTTTAAATTCATCTATTTTAAGTACCGGTTTAGCTATCATTTTGGGCTAAAAAAAGTATAAAATAACAAAATAAGTTAATAAAATAAAATATCACATTCAATTCATAATTATTATATTTTTTCTATCACAAAATTTAAAAAAAATCAAAAAATTCAAACCAAAGAAGACTACAAAAAATCAAATTAAAAAAGCCTCAACTTAAAAAAATTGACTATATTAACTAATGGCAACCGAAGCTTTAACATATAATTTCTTATTTCACTTGATCTTGATAGTTTTGACCTTACTCTTCTGATTTTATCTTTACCATATCAATGTTTTCACAAACGTTTTCAATTAAAATTGGATTGGAACAAATATAATTACTTTTGCCATTTCTAATTTTAAACAAAACTTATTCACAAAAATATTTTAAAAATTTTATTGTAGGCTTAGGTCCCATTTAGGAATAAACTATTTTAGTCTAAAAATTAAAAAAAAAAAATTTTTTTTGGGGGGGGGGGGGGGGACATTTTCCTTAAAGTCATTTCACATGTAAATTCACAATACATAAACTAAATTTGAAACATATAATAATTTTTGGGACAATTATAAAAAATAAGAAAATCTCCCAAAGTTTGATCCTTATAATAAAATAAATCTGAATTTTTAATTTTGTTAATTTAAATCTTAATCTTTTGATTAATTTTTTTAATTTAAACCATTTGTCTTTGTTTTTGTTAAGTAAAACCGACGAAAAAATAATATTTTAATCATGAAGCTCAATATACCTATACATAAAATGTCTAAAATACCATTCTCAATACACACATTTTTTTGTTGCAGGATTCACAAATAAATAAACGGCCGTGTAAAAAACAATCAATTCACTTTGGATTATCAAATGAAAAAGAAAAAAATATTCATGTCTATTTTTTTTAAAATGATAGTAAATGTTTTGTGGAAAATTTTTTCAGGATATGTTTGTTTGAACGGACTGGATAAGGAGGGATTGTAATCCATCGAACTGTTAGTCCCAGGATACATTGTCCCCGGACTATTTGGTTGAATTAGATTTGTATCCTATGTTTGTTTAGTCATGGGATTAGATGTCTGGATTTGACTATTTTTAGTAAATCTAATGTTTGGTTAGATGGACTGGATAAGAATAAATGTTCAAAAAACTATTTTACCCTTATAATTTATAATTTTTATTTAATATATAATTTTAAATTTGTAATCTATAATTTATAATTTAACAACACTAAAAAAATTTAATTTTTAAGGCCATAATTTTTAATTTATTATTTTCAATTAAATTAAATTTATAATTTTTATTTTTATTTAATATATAATTTTAAATTAACGACAATAAAAAATAATTTTATTTAATATATAAATTAAATTTTCAACAACACTAAAAAAATTTAATTTATAAGGCCATAATTTATAATTTATTATTTTTAAATAAATTTAATTTATAATTTATATTTTTTATTTAATAAATAATTTTAAATTAACAACACTAAAAAAATAATTTAATTTAATATATAAATTTAATTTTTTAACAACACTAAAAAAATTTAATTTATAAGGCCATAATTTATATTTTATTATTTTTAATTAAATTTAATTTATAATTTATAATTTAAATTTTTTATTTAATATATAATTTTAAATTAACAACACTAAAAAATAATTTATAAATGTTCAAAAGACTATTTTACCATTTTCTAATTGTTTGCTAAGTAATAGCATTAGATAAAATTGACATTTCAGAGCCTAATCCCATAGGATATCAATCTCATGGAAACAATCCCACTCCCCCCCCCCATGGGATAGGATAGTCCCACAAATATGGGACTAATAGTCCGGAGAGACTATTAGTCCGGAACAAAAAAAAATGAAATAAACAATGGACTATTAGTCCAGTAGGACTAATAGTCCAATCACACGCCCTAATCCTTCAAAATAAACACCCCTCAGTGCACATTGCATACCATATGCATGCAATTTTATTATGTAATTTTATAGTTTTGAGTCATATTTTTGTGAAATATCTTATGTAATTTCGTAAGAACTTTTGTAATTTTGTAAATTTCAAAATTTTTATAACTAAACTTATACGAATTCCCTTTTAACTTACACATTTTTATAAGATTACTTATATAAATTCGTAAAAACTTGATTTTATAAATTGTCTGCACAATAAGTGATCTAATAATAAGTGACTTACGCTTCCCATGTTTTGTATACTATATAAATAGTAGTTCTATATTATCACAAAAATGTCCAACCGGAATTTCTTCAAATATATCCTGAATTCATTTGAGATGTTCGTAAAACATTTCAAAGCTAGAAAAGTGTTGCATCCATCTCAAAAACATCATAACCACAAAAGCTAAATAACTATCAAAAAGTGCAGTGGCCTAACAAGAGGACACGACGAATTACAACAAATCTAACACTTGACAACCGAAGATAAAGGAAACATTGAAACAAGGCCACCGACCATAATTTTTCCGATATATTCCAACTCAACTTCATTCTCTCCTGAGACAACTCCTAAAATTAGTTAAAGGTATACTTACGCCGCTCACCGATCCACCAATTATCTCTATTAGAAGTTACTCATGCCATATGACTTGTAATTAGCAGCACTTACATCGAACACCTGCAGATTAAAAAATTACGAATTCATCATTCACTAGTAAAAAATCGCATCCTTTGTACATATCACTAGTTATAACACTAAAACATAACTACCATTTATATAGCAGTAACATTTCTCAGATATATGACAGACTCAAAAAACTACTTGCAGGGAATGTATATCATATTGTTCAACATATCCAGAAATTCTTGCAAAAGTATGTTCTTTGTAGTAACATGAGATCCTAACGTTCCCTTCAGTGTATCCTAACCACCACCTCACCCTCACCCAACCTTCCCCCGCCACCCCCACCCTCAGTCAACCAAACCTCAGCCTCCCCCACCACCAAATCAACCATCAACCAAGACCATGTTCACCATTGCAACCAACCGAATCAACCATCCTCCAAATAACCACAAGTTTACCACCCAAAAAATAATAATAATAATAATTCAACAGACGAATCATAAGAGAAGGATTCCACACACAAGCAAGAGACCATCAAGAAAGCACCACACTGAGCAATTAACGCATCACCATCAACCATCAAGCCCGGCCCTCTTTCCTCCCTCTACTTTTTATTTTTCCCACATCACAGCATCTTATTATTTTAGGGTTGGCGATCGGGTTGAGGTATGGGTTTACTGGAGTTCAGTTTGCGTTATTAAGGTTTAAATTGGTATTGTGAAATTTTTTTATGTTGACAGTCATCAAAATGCGGAAGTTGACTTAATGAAACCTCAAAGTGAAATGTAATTTTCAGAATGTGAGGAAGTCAGTTGTAAATTTTATAAACCTCAGAGATATTTGTAATTTATCCTTCTACGGAAAAAAAAAAAAAAAATTATTGAACAGATGAACATTTCTACCTACCTCAATTTCCTGCTTGATACTTCTTAAACAATGACAATCAACATGGGTAATATGACAATCAAGACAAACAATGACAATCAAACAAAAAAGAAAAACAGAGAATAATGTCTCAAGATTGCACATTCTTTTGGGCATTTAGGATTTTCAGCATTTAAAGAATACAACCATTATATGTTCTTTTATCCTCAGAAAACAAAAGTAGATGAAGATGTATTCACAAAAGCATAAATCCACCAAAGAAGGGGAGGGGGGAAGAAGAAGAAAAAGCATATCATGACGCCCACAAACAAGTTCTTGCAAGAGATTACCTTCTATAGGACCTCTGCCTCAACCACGGGTAATGTTCAGTGCTTCTTTTTACTCTTAGATTTGGAGGGGATTTTTCCATATGCCATAAGCCTCGATGTTGATAGTTTAAGTTCAGCTTGACGATGCCTTCTCTTGCTTCGCCTAGATAGATTGCTCATATCACCATTTGATTCCTTCACTTGTGCTTTCTCCTTTTCCTTGTAAACTGCCACTGTAGTTGATTTCTTATCATCAATTTTCAAGTTTTTACCAATTTTCTTGTCATTCAATATCTTGCCCTTGAAGAAGCAGCTTATTCCTCTGTTTTTGGTTCAACACCTGATTTCTGGGCACCTTCCATTCCTTCTCCCTATAAGGAGCAAGTTTCTTCAACGAAACATATTGATTCAACTCATTCTCATCCAGCTTTAAAATCTCCTCAGTAGTTAGTCCATATCGTTTAGCACCAACATCTCTGTACTTAAACCTTGTCTTCAAATCCCCAACTGTATCCTCGTAGTCCAATTTATAGTACTCCTCCAATTCTTTATCAAGGATTTCCTTCTCCAGCTTAGACATTTTTGGCTTTTTCTTCCTCTTATCCTCCTCAGGCACTTCGTCTTCTATCTGTTCATGGAGACCTTCATTTTCTGCCCTGCGCTTTAAGTTTCGTTCCCTTGCAGCTAAGAACCCATCACCAGAAACAGACGTATCATCCCAACCTTTTGGAAGTCCAAGCAACTCATCTTCTTTATCAAAATCTGGTTTTTCAAACTCATCACCATCTTCACCCCTATCACTCCCAAACTCAGGGTCCGCATCATCCGCATCATAGTAATCATCATTAAATGCTTCTTTCATCTTTCTATCATGCTCCTTGGGATCAAATTCCTCTTCCAGATCATCTTCATCCAATGGGCAAACCCAATTTTCATCAATCCCCGCAGTATCCCTTATCTTCCTAAGTTTCTCCCTCATTTCTTTCTTCTTCAAATTCTTCAAATGCTTCAATTCCTCCTTCCTCTCGAATTCAGCTTGTGCCATCCTCTCCTCCTTGCTCTTCCTCTGCAACTTCCGAGCATTAGTTTTCTTCCTCACTGATCCCTCTACAAACCGTGAATGACCCAACACCCTATCCCCCGCATTCTCCTCAAACCTAAAATTATACTCCCTTTCATAATCCTCTTGCTTCTCAATCTCCTCCTCATCCTCTGAAAAATCTGAAACCACATCATCCAATGCCTTCTTGCCCTTACCCTCATCAACCCACATCTTGTTCCTAAAATACTTCTTCAAAAACATTTCATTCTCATTCAAATGGTCATCTTTGCCAAAATACTCATCCAATTTCTGCTGAACCTCACCAGCATCACTATCATCCTCATCCCCCATACTTTTACTCTCTTTCAACCTCAACAATTCTCCATCATCATCACCATCCAAAGCCTCCTCGGCCACCTCCAAGAAAGCCCTCCTGAACTCCTCTTGCTCCTCCAAATAGCTCTTCACTCTCAACTTGGCTACCTTCTCTTCAAATTCTGGCCCCTCCTCAATCAAGTGCCTCGCTGCCACATCCTTCAAATACATTGGCTTCCCTTCTTATCTCGTTGTCCTTCCTCTCGCTTTCCTTGCTCTTCTTCTTCTTCTTCATTTTCGACTCGAATAGCTTAGCCTCTTTGTTTTTCAGTTTTGGGTCTGGGTTCTTAACCTTAATCAATGCATTTAAGAACTCCAAATCTTTCTTCGGATTAATTAACTCATCTTCGTTTGATTCATCAGAAGATGCTTCGTCGTCAGACTTGCTATCTGAGGAGTCTTCAACAAGGCCTTTCTTCTTCAACTCCTCGAGCTTCTGCAAGTCCTCTCGCTTCTTGTTGTGCTCATAGCGACGAGCGAACTCTTTGTTGACTTCGATCCTTGATATATCTTCGTTCGAACCATCGCTGCCTTCATACCCATTTTGGTCTAGATTCAACAATAACAGAAGCACAAAGAAGAAGCAGGTAGCAGCTCAAAATAATCAACAACGAGCAGCAAATTCTTCCCAAGCAACAGCAACCAGCAACAAATTCTTCCCAACAGCCTCACACCTGCAATGTAAAGAAAGGGAAAAAAATCAATTAAAAAATAGCTTTTAATTATCAAATCTGTTAAAATAATAAAGTTAAAATGAAAACCATCAATGTCACCCACTGTCACGAATACATGCAACCCCTTGTGAATGTATTGGCATAATCATACTAGAAATATTTAACTCATTCAACTTCTTATTGATACACCAACGCAGGCAACTATATAATCACAAAGAGGTAACAACAATTACAAATAAAAACTATTAATAACAATAAAAATAAAAAACTAATTGCAAGTAATATATGAGTTGATAAAATGGGCTGGAAAAATTTAAAACTTTGAAAACCAAGTGGTCAATTGGCCAAATAATCATGCTGATAGACATTCAACAGAACTTTTATGAGGGAACTATTTTGTCAATTTAGTGTTCAGAAATTCAAGACGATTAACTACTTCAACCCATTTGATTGTAATCAAGTATTTGAACGTGGTTAAAAACTTCCTAAAATGTTACAGGAAAAATACTACAAAAGTGAGAACTAATGGCCATTGGAAATTATTTAAACCAGCTGGTCTTTGGTGAATTTGATAAACTCAGTGGGATTCATTAATTGCTAGCTTAAGACAGAGAAGGACTGCAGGAAAGTGAAAGAGATAAAGACGATTAAACAACAAGAAAGTTGGGTACCAAATCAAATCTGCATAACCAAGTACACTAATCATCAGTGTGTTTGGTTTGAGTTTTTTGGATTATGTTTTTTGAAAACTGAGTTTTTTGATTTTCGTGTTTTTCTGTTTTTAGTGAATACTTTTAAAATTTTAAACATTTTTTTTTACTTTTTTAGATGCACCTTGCTTCGATATCTAAAAAGTAAAAAAATATGAAAAAATATTTTAAAAAATTAATAAATACATAAAAATACAAATAATGTACTGAATTCTCGTATTTTTTTTGTATTTTTGGTATTTAGTGAATTTTAAAAGGTTTTTTCACAAATTTTTTACTTTTTAGGTATATTTATGTTAAGTATGTCTAAAAATTAAAAAAAAAATTGTTTAAAATATTAAAAAAATTCAGTAAAAACAAAAAAATACGGAAAACAAGAAAGTAAAATTTTCTGAAAAGTGTTTTTGGAAAGGAAAAAGCTTGGTAGCTTGAATCCCTTGAGCTCGACTGGCCCGAAATTTTGAAATCCAAATTTCCAAATTTTCTCTCTCCTCATAGTGAGTCAAATATAATATAATATATCAATATTTTCTCTCTCCTCATACCCTGTTTTTTGTCTCCCTCTATTTGAAATCAAAAACCATTGAAACAAAAGCTCTTCTCAACGCCATAAGACGCCAAGCGAGGGTCCACAATCTGCAATTACTCAACTAAACATAATCAACCATCAACCCCATCAATTAAGATGCTAACATTGTCCTTGGTGATGGCGGATTGGTTGGGAATAGGAATGGCCTCTTCCTTGAAGGAATGGATGTAAGCAATTTGTTCAACAAAAGGAATGAGCAAGTGAATTCCAAGAGTGAGAGTCTTCACGTATTTGCCGAATCATGCGACCACATAGGCCTTCTTCTTAGGGACTATCCAGATGCCCCAATTTATAGGAGGTGGAATTTCATAACTTTTTTTAACTCGTAACCACCAAAATCACAAGCCAAACCATTAGACATTATTATTGAACAACTGTGTGTGCGTGTGTGTGTGTTTGAGTATTATTAGGGTTTAGGGTTTTTTTTATAATTTTATTTAGACCTACCTCATACAGGGATTGCGAGAGGTGCGGAAATGGCGGAGAGAGGAGGGGAGGGATTGAGGAGGAAATGGAGAGAGATGATTGAATGAAGATGAAATGGAGAGGTCTCTTTCAACTGTGTTTATGTGTGTTTGGGGGAGAGAGAGAGAGAAAGACAGAGGGAAAGTGGTGAAGAAAGAGAAGGCGGCCTGGGTTTCTTGACTCTGTTCTGTTCTTTCTTTTCTTGTCTTTTCTTTTTTTTTTTTCTTTTTTTTTGAATTGAAATGAGAGTTGAGTGGAGCACACGCACACACCAGATAGAAACTCAAAATCGGGCCACTTGAGCCACAACCTATTTGAGCTACGTAGCAGAGCTATTTTAGAAAACTCTAACCAAGTTTGTCCTCGTACTTTTGTCACGTATATTAATCTTCCTTTATTCACTTATGTAATTACTAGTCGAAATTATCAAGTGTAAACATTGAAAGGCACTTAGACGGACAAGGAGGGATTCATACAAATCAATCAACTAAACAACTCTAAAATCCACAGCATTAATTCCAACCATGATGCCATAATTACATCATAAATATAACAAAAATATTACATAAATAAAAATTTAGGTATTACAATTACTCCCAGAGAAAAAAATTACCTATCCGTATCAAATTCTTCAACTACAAGGTATAACAATACACAATACACATAATCAGTTAAATTGCATCAATTGCATAAACAGAGAGAAATCAAATCAAATTACGAAAATTAAACCAAACACAAAAAACGAATACACAGTAGTGATAATACACCATTAAACTTACGGCTTCAAGATTCAAACTTTCAAATGAAAATAAATAAAATAAAATAAAAATAAACTGGTGGGTTCAGCATGACGGTTCTGGAAATCATGCAAGGGTGTTCTTCAATCAAGTTTCGTGGATTTATTTCAGAAGTTGAAGAAAAAGAGAGAAAATTTACTTTATTGATTGACAGAAAATTTGGGAGTGACGAGAGTGGGGACGATAGGAGTAATTGGACTACCGGAGCAATTCACCGGAGTAACTTCGTCGTCTACGTCTGAGAGGAGAGGATGAGGCACTTTTTCTGGTTGAATGGGAAACTATGAGAAGAAGAGGAACCCTAACCCTAACCTGTGACATTTACACCAACCCCTCTCAAATTTATAAAATTACAAAAACAGAGTCATTTTGTTTTAGGTAAATTACACTCACCTCTCTTGTAGTTGATCTCGCTTTTAGTTAGTACTAGTTAAAGGGCCGTGTGCAAGGCACGCTAACTAATGTCCATCTAATGCCCATTACATTTGTGTTTAGAACTGAAATTTATAAACATATTAAGTCTAGAGTAGAAAATTATACAGAGAGAAACGTTATGTACATAAAAACTAACTTAGAATTGAGCTATCTGTTTAGTGGAAAACAATTGCAAGAGTATTTCTCTCTAAATTTCAATATATCACAAGAGATAAACATAACCGGTAATACTCAAAAATAAGTGTAACAAAATAACTGAGGCCATTTTTCACTTGTAGACTCGGAAGAGTGATCCTCATGGTTAATCGACTTTTAAAAGAAAAGAAATGTGACAAAATAACCAAGGTCATTTTTCACACTCAGAGAATTGGAAGGGTGATCCTCATAGTGAACTCGACTACATTCCAGATAGAAGCCTTCTTAGCTTGGCATGTAGTTTTGATTCGCTTACTTGCTCACCATGAAAAAGAAAAGAAAAAGTTCATAATAAACTCAAATATTTGCAAGAGGAAAAACAATTCATAATGGTTGCTAAAAATTAACAAGAATATAACCAAGGTTATTCCACAGATTTGTTTTTGAGCAAAGAAAGAAAGGAGAATATATTACAATGATCTAGGAGGAAAAATTGCATCATTGTCCAAAACACCCCATCCCAACCGTGTTGGCACCTAGTGATGGACCAATCATGTGCACTCCTAGCAAAGAAACAAACAAATACGCAGAGTTGATAAGGATTCAATTCAAACCAAAGAATGAATGCAACACACAACGACCAAGCTTAAACAGAAGTAGAAGCGGTTAAACTGCTGCCGTGCCTTTCATGCAATCAACCGCTTCTTAACTCAAGGTTTGGTTGTACGCTTTGAAATACACATTCATTCCCTATGTTTTGAGCACATTCATTCAAGTTTTTTGTGATCAAAACCAGTCGACCAGTGTACTAGCCCATCAACAGACCCAGGTATGAAATAAACATTCAAGTGTTTTTTAAAATGTATTTAAAAACAAAGAACAAAAATAAATAAATGGCCAATCAACATTAAGCATGAAAATTTAATCGGTATTACTGAGTTTGCATATTAATTTAAGATATTTGGTAGAAGAAAAAAATAAAATAATCAATTGTGAAATAACTTCTTCCAAACATCACATTTCTCTTTCCCACCTCCCAACATGTAGACACAAAACAAAACATGTATTTTAAACATAATTAGAAATGCACTGGATAAATAAGAAAAATGAAAACAAAAGTGCAATTGTGAAATTATACCAAATGTTTTAGACTTGCTCATTCGAAATGCAAACATTTGTTTGTTAAAATTAACAAATTGTTTTCTAACTTAAAAGTAGCCTACTTCATAAAGGGTACACTTTTTGTTGCATAATTTATTCAATGCAGTTTTTGTTTTGTCTAAGTTGAAATAATGAACATATGATGCTTGAGATCATTATAACAATTATCTGAAATATTATGTGTGCAAATTATCAAGTAACAATTACCATTAATTTGTGGTTTTAGAAATTATGATAGCTAAAAATTATAAGGTACTCACCTTGATCTTGTTAATCCTATGTATTTGGTAAACTATATTGTTGTCACAAAATCCATTATTTCCCTACAATAGAGACCAAGAAAGTGCAATCTTAGCCTACTACTCTCTCAAATCCTATATTTGTGTGCACATAACCAGAGAAAGAAGAAATGAATATCCATGTCTAGATGATTGCTGTTATACACCCAGAATTTGTTTATTAAATGATACACAAATGAAAAAAAAACAATGAAGCAAGTAACAAAATCTACCAAAGGTAACAGAGGAAATTATAAAACTTATTGCAAACTCACATCACAAAGAAATATGAAACCACTAAATATGAAGCAAACCATTGGCCAAGACTCCAATGGCTATGTGTAGTTATCCTCACATTTCTATTTAACCCTGCATAGTGGCCCAAGGCACTGACCCCCAATCAAATTAAAACATGATTCATACTAATGTGGTATAATTCTCTTTTATGAATGAAACTCAAACAAAAGTCATTTCCAAATCCAACAAAAGAAAAAAACAATGAAGAGAAAAGATTGGATCTTTAACAGTTCAAATCGACGTTTAAAAGTGATCTTAAGAAATTGTTGACGTTTATGGAACATGTAAAGAAATAGAGTGACACAATTTGTTAGCTAATGAACATAAGGAATACAAAGCCAAAGCAAAACCACCCCACAACCCTTCTAAATAGAAACAAAAACAGAAGCAAGTTCCACAAAAAAATCGTGAGAAACAAAAATGAAAAATAGGCGGAAAAATAAAAATCAAGACCCCCTTACGCAGCAACAAAAAAAAAAATGTATAAGATTTGGAAAAAAGGCAAAAACCCTAATTTTATTAGTTGACGTCTCATAGAATTCCCATTTATGATCAAACAACAAAGACAAGGACAAAGACGAAGACAAAGCACAACCACCACACAACCCTTCAAAATAGAAATAAAAAAAGAAGCAAGTAAACAAAAAAAAATTGTTAACAAAGAAAAATTAAAAATCAGACCCCATTTTAATGCAAATAAATAAATAAATAAAATAATGTACAATAGCTGAAAGAAGGCAAGAACCTTAATTTTGCTAGGCAAACTCTCAAAGAAGTTCATGATCAAAGCAGGAAGACGAAGACAAAGCACACCAACCCGACAATCCTAAAGCAAGCAAACCAAAAAAAAATGAAAACCCCCATTTAATGCACCCAAAAAAAAAAAAAATAATGTTTAGTACATGGAAAGAAAGAAGAAACCTTAATTTTGTTAGGCAAACTCTCACAATACCTCCGTTTATGATCAAAGAAGGAAGATGAAGACAAAGACAACGCACAACTACCGCACAAAGCAAGTAACAAAAACAGAATTGCACCAACAAATCAATCATCTATTCAATTCCTCAAAAATCAAAGATAGGACAAAATACAAAACTTTTCCAACAAGAGAATTAGCAAGAACATACTTCTTGGTGAAGAGAACTATGCTAACCTACTACTTTTTGACCACATCAGTGATTACGTGGCAATTTGTCTTCCAAGTATTTTATCAAATAATTCAAGCACAAAATTCAAACACCCAATAGATATTATCTTTGAAAAGAACAAAATCTCCAGTATTCAACCTAAGGAACTAAATTCCATCACAATATTGATTATATGTTTAGTCCGTCAGAGGTAGAATTGGGTTTTGAAGTTCAATCGTTGGCATTAAACACATCTTCAAATTCATTTCAATGCCAAATAGGAAAACACCAAAAAAGTTTTGAATCACACAAATTGAGTTTTTAATTCTTTATTTGCACAAACCCTAAACGTTTAACAACATATAAAATCCATAAAAATTAACAAAAAAATAAAAAATATATATTATAGACAAAAATTACAAAGCTAAATAATAAACCCTTAAAATTTTCTAAATCACACAAATTAAGTTACTGATCTACACAAAACTCAAAAATTTAGGAGTCATACCTGGATGAATGCCCAAAATAAAAATACCCACACATCATGGTAATCATAGAAACCAAAGAAAATGGAATCGATAACAAGAAGAACGATAGAAAAATCAGAACTTACCCAAAAACATTGCAGCACTTGCTTTATTTTGTACACTTTGATTTTCAAATAAGAATATAATTTAAAAAAAAAAACAAACAAACAAACAAACAACGAAATTTACCGTATCAGAACTCATAAATCCATCTTCCAAAGACCCTCTGTAGAAGAAAAATCAATTTCTTTGATTGAATCTGAAGATATGGTTTGAAACTGTGGATTAGCTCTAAAACACACAACAAAATCATAATGAAATCAAACATTTAACAACACAAAGAACAAATAAGGAAGAGAAAAAATAACAAAATCGCAAAATTTACAATATCAGAACTCAGAAATCCATCGAAAAACCCTCTGTAGAAGAAAAATCAATTTCCTTGATTGAATTTGAACGCGATTCCAAGTCAATAAGTTTATCAAAGAATTTTTCTTTCACAGTGCAAAAGAAAAAAGAAAAAAGAAAAAAGAAAAGATAAACAATTCATTCCTATGTTTGGGACTGAAAAGAAAAGATTAATCTTGGATTAAAAAGATAATAATTTGAAGAATTCTTTTTAAAATGAATTTTTTTAGTGTACTAAAAAAAATATATCTTAGACTTGACTCACTATTTAAGATGATTGGGACTTTGTTCAGAGAAGGCCTATCAAATTAGTATTAGTCAACAACTTAGATGTTTCGAACTTTGTGCAATTATCATTTTCATAGTGTTTTCTATGTTTTTGGTTGTCTTGGTTTGTATGAAATGTTGTGAAAATGTTCAGAAATATATATTTTTTTGTGAGTTTCAATAGGAAGTTTTTCGTTATTGTTTGGAGGGAACCCATTCAAAAGATAATGATCATGTCAAGGATTTTACGGTTACAAGTTCTGCTACTCATGATATTGTTGCAAATGTCTCTCGTGAAAATTCTGGTAGTTTCCTACTGCAAAACAAGTTTGATTATAAGAGCCCACAGGCTAGTGGTCTAATGTCCTTATATGGAGGTAATATTACTGTCATCAGTTTTTCTTTTTCTTATCCTTGTTTTTTCTTTTGCGTATTTTTTGGGGGGAAAAAAACTGGCTACAATATTTTATTTTTTGTTGTAGATTCTGTTCATCCTCCTACCAAGATCAGAGAGTCTTATTTTGAAGTAGGGCAAAACAGGCATGCTGTTCCAGAGTCTAATAATACTATGACTTTTGATGTGGAAGAAAGAAAACTTAGTAATTCTGCTGGTCATTTGCCTGGTGGAAACGGCACTCCATTTTGGCCATCTGAATCTCGATCTACTGCCTTCAGTTTTGATCTCAGAAGTTCATCTGATAATCTGCCGTTGTATCCAGACATAGCTGAAACTAATACTAGGAGATCTCGTCCATCTTTCCTTGATTCTCTGAACATGCCAAGTGCAACATCTGCTTCTGAGAAGCCATTTACTGAGACTGAAACTACTCAACCTTTCTCAAAGTGGAAGTCTTCGAATGTGCCTAGTGCATTGGAGCATTCAAGGACCTCATCAATTTCTTCTGGACATGGGGATGACATGTACAGGCATACTGTCAATGACAACAGCATGGAGAGGAAATGTGACTCTTAGGCAGAACTTTTGATGAAAAACTGTTTATAAATTCTTTAGATCATTGTGTTTTAACAATTAATTGTGTATTTTTTCATTAGGAAAAATATTTGGAGGGCCCATTGGGATGATGAGATGGGAATGGCTAAGGTTGTTGGGAAGAAGGGTAGCATGTGTACAACAATAGGAATAGTCCGCAACAGCAAGATCTATTGCTCAATTGAAGAGACTCTGTAAGTGATGTAATGATGTTCTTTGAATTTTCCACTCTTATCCTCATTGTAGTGGTGAAGGCACACTGAAGATCGAAGTGATTATCAATAATATAAGAATTGATGAAGTTATTTGATGTTTACCCTCCTAATAGCAAATTTAGAAAGTCATCTCCTGGCAATCCAAGTTTTGTTCTCCACATGACCAGGTAATAAATATTGTTGATATTTTGAAGTTATATTATGCCTCTATTCTCTTCATGTTGCTGTCAATGATGTTTCAATCTCACTATTTTTCCCTTCATTTTATTTTATATCTACTTGGTACTGTCTTTAGGTTGTCTCTAGTGTTACCATTCAAATTATACACCCATCATAACATCATAACCCTTCTTTTCTGCTCTAACCATACCACAATCTGACCCCAAGATCAGATTGTATTATATATACTGCTAGAAGACTTCACAATTGTTAACAAAAAAAAAAAAAAAAATAGACATTTCACAAGCAGACAACCCAAACTTCAACGAAAAAGGAGGAAAAAATGACAAATTCAATCTGGTTCAATCTTTTTTTTGCAACTCACAAAAACTATTCCAAAAAAACTATTCTCACAAGAAGAGAAAAACGATGAACAGGGAAGAAAAAAAAATTAAAAACAAAAATCATATATTGTATGTATGAAAACCCTAACTTCTGAAAAACGAACCTGAACGATGGGAGAGAGGAGTGTGAGAACTCTGGCAGGAGGGAGAAGTGCAAGAGCTCGTTCATTGCTTAGCTGAAGCGAGCGGATGTCAACGGTGGCGGTAATCACGGATGGGTCTTCCTCCGTCTCTCTCTCGCTTCCCTATTTGTGTTGTGTTGGTTCTGTTTTTTCGACTTTTTTTTATTTATTTTTTATTTTGTTTGTTTGGTCACGGTCTAAAAAATTCTGATTTGAGAAAGACTATTTAACTTTTGAAAAATGCTTGAGAGCATTAAAAAAGAATCATTAAAAGGAGCATTAAAGATATGATAGTGGGTCCTGCCCACTTTTTATGCCTTGTTCTTATTTATTTTTTATTTTTTTTATCATTTCCAATGCATTATTGCTATTAGTGATGTATTTTTTAGTGGTCTAAATCATTGTTGTTAACTTTTTTAATTTTTTAACTTTTTAAGTGAGGTGTTCTCATGTTAAAAGACTAAATTGTCCTTCAAGTGACTTTATACATGTCAACTCATTTACAAATATCTTCCACGTCAGTGTCATTGGACCAGAATTAAATTTATTTTTTTCTTTTCTTTTCTTTTTCCGTTTGGATTTGGCGTTTTTTTTTTATGATTCTTTTCTTTTTGTATTCATTAATGTGTTCTTTTTTTTTAATTTACATTTTGATTTTAGTTATTTTTATTGGTATACATCAATTTGTTTTTATATTTCAGAAATGAATTTTTATGTGTTTTATTTATTTATAAATTGCGTAGCAAATGCTAATTGATGTTTTAATGTTTTTATTTTTAATTTTTTTGGATGAGGTGTATTTTTGTCATTCTTTTTTTTAATTTACGTTTTTTTTATTTCTTTTTCTTTGTATACATTAATTTCTTTTTATATTTCAAAAATAGATTTTCATGTGTTTTATTTATTTGTAAATAAAACAAGCAAATGCTAATTTATGTTTTCATGTTTATGTTTTTATTTTTATTTTTTTTTGGGTGAGGCATATTTTTTTTGTTCTTTTTTTTTAATTTACGTTTTTTGTCATTTTTTTTTTTTTTGTATACATTAATTTGTTTTTATATTTCAAAGGGTTTTCATGTGTTTTATTTATTTGTAAATTACGTGGCAAATGTTAATTTTTGTTTTTATGTTTTTGTCTTTTACTTTTTTTCGACGAGACGTATTTTTATGTTTCTTTTTTTTAAATTTATGTTTTTGTCATTTTTTTTGTATTTGTATATATTAATTTGTTTTTGTTTTTCAAAAATGGATTTTCATGTGTTTTATTTTTTTCCAAATTACGTGGCAAATGCTAATTCTGTTTGACATTTTTTTTTTTTGTGTGATGAGACTTATTTTTGTGGTTCTTTTTTTTTCATTTACGCTTTACAAAATTTTGTTTTATTTGTACACATTAATTTGTTTTTAGTTTTCAAAAATGGTTTTTCATGTGTTTTCATTATTTTTACATTATTGCAAATGCTAATTTCTGTTTTTATGTTTTCATTTCTTATTTTTTGAGATGAGACGTATTTTTGTCGTTCTTTTTTTAAAATTTACGCTTTTGTCATTTTTTTTTTATTTCTATACATTAATTTGCTTTTGTTTTTGAAAAATGGATTTTCATGTGTTTTATTTTTTTTCCAAATTACGTGTCAAATGCTAATTAGTTTATGACTCCTTTTTTTTTTTAATGAGACTTATTTTTGTGGTTCTTTTTTATCATTTACGCTTTACCAAAGTTTTGTTGTATTTGTATACATTACTTTTTTTTACTTTTCAAAAATGGTTTTTCATGTATTTTCATTATTTTTAAATTATGTGGCAACTGCTATTTTATGTTTTTTATTTTTTATTTTTTGCTTTGTTTGGTTTTTTGGAAAAACGTTTTTCCATGTCATTTATTTAAAATGATGTCAAAAATCATATATGCCGTGACACATGATAAAAAATGATGTCTGTTTCACTTTCTGTTGTTTTAACTTGGTCTTTTTATGTTTTTAATTGTTTGTCGCACATGATAATTTTTTTTTTCTTATTTGTTTGACTTTGTTTTTTTTTTCGAAAAGGTTTTTTCTGTGATTTTTGGTTTTTCAAAGTTAGGCATGTCACGAACTGAAAGGGGTTATATTCCCGTGTAAACACATACATATTCTACATGAGAATAAACATGAATACAGTCTGCGCCACGTGTGTTACCAATGTTACAACCCTACGAATATTAGGTGGACTATTATATATTTCCTAACGTTCCGTTGTTACGCATGTACACTAACTTGTCGCGTATGCGAAGTCGCACCAATGCTATATGCGGGTCTTCATCTCCAACCATTAAACCATCATCGTCATGTTCAATCTCTGGTATGGCATTTACTATTGTCATAGCCTCTTCCTCGTCGGAGATTGGGTTAACAGTTGTTGGACTACCTGTATTTCGCCGTATGTAATTATGTAATGCCATTGACGCACCGACTAACTGAACTTGCACATTTGCAAAGTCATACCGAGGCATGTCTCTAATAAACCCCCATCGATTTTTTTAGGCACTGAAAGTGCGTTCCACCACACTGTGTAACGACGAGTGCACTTTGTTAAATAATTCCCTTGGGGTTTTTGTCGTCCTGTTCTATTGACTACTTCGGAATTGTTGTTGGTGGTAACGGCTGCCTTTGAAAGGTGCTAGGTAACCTTTCCGATTTGGATAGCTAGCATCGACAAGATAATATTTGCCTACAGGCAGTACACGAATTTATGACACGAAAATCGACAATGTGCTTTATTTTCAAGTAACGATGTTTGCCGATAAATTATAATGTCATTGAATTTTCAATGCAATGTGTTACCTTCTTTAGGATGGGGAAAAGGGACATTGTCATTTGTTAATATCTCGTTGAAGATGCGACTATCGTGCATACTTCCTTCCCATCCGCACGAAATGAAGATGAAACACATATCAAAATCGCACGCGGCCATGATATTTTGCCTATGACAGTATTTCCTACCGAAATATGTTGCCGCATCTGGCCCCGTAACCCATGCACTTACATGTGTTCCGTCTATGGCTCCAATACAGTCCTACCAACAACCCAATTGTATTGTTACTCCTACGGGTACATGTAATGGTTATTATCATACGTCACGTCCACTTAAAAAAGAAAACAACATAAGGCTGAGGCACCAATAACTGTTTAAGGGTTGGTCAGTAGTACCTTGAACGGTAGGTATTTCTGTTTAGACCGCACATATTGATGTATACGATGCTGACTATATGTGGGGTGGCAATGAACAACAGTGAACTCTTTCATGGAAGTTAATATGTTATGCACGTGCTGAGACACAGTCTCCCCCGAATGTTGGAATCGTTCTTGGATTTCCCGATTTTACTTTCCTTTCAACACGTGGATAAACCTTGCAACGCTTTCTTCCATAGCTAATCCATGTGAACGTTGCGGTACTTGTAACCCAAAATCATTTACTAAAGTCTCACACAAAGCAGCAAAAACTTGCTTCGGCATGCAAACATTTTCCTCAAATCGACCTATATGACCAGCATATAGTTCAGATATCCATGCATGCCCGGTTAATATAGAAGTGTGACATGGCGTTTTAGCCATGTGTTTTTCATACCACTCTTTCACATACTGGCATGCCTGTAGAAATGTCCAGTTGTTTTGTTGTTGCAGTTGTACGCCCATTTGATTAAGCATTTCCCTTAAATTGTCATTGTTGCTTCCATCCTACGGATTAATCACGTCTTGGTTCTAGCGAAACCTACAACAGTGGCATGGTTTCAATCAGTTTCCACGTGATGCATTGACTGAAGTGTAATAACAGTTTGCAATTACAAAATGCTGACATAATTCTTAATGTAACAAATTTGCGTCACCAATGGCATTACTAAGCCGTTACATTTCATGTAACTGCACGTACAATGACATGAATTAAACAAATAGTGAACCTGGTCTAAATTGTTTAGAGAGAGACCATTAACACAATTATGGCATTACTAACACAACCACAAAAGCACCACAATCTAACATAATGAATGTATGATGACAAATAAATAAACATAGAAGCACCACACGCAACCCGTCATTGCGTGTTTCATTCCCATAAATTAAATTCAAACACATAGAGACTATTCCATGCCAAAAACCACACAACCATTCTTCCATCCTAAACGAAACAAACATCTCAACCTTTGCTTACCATAGCTAGCCAAAAAAAATAAAAAAACTAGAAATAGTTTGAAACATGCACACACAACCATCCTATTTTAGTAAAGTTCCAACAATAACAGAAATAAAAGTTTTGTAACACAAGAGCAAGGCAGGCATCTTCAGCAGTACACAGCTATATCACATTCGGCGAGCTCAAGACACCGAGTCAAGCTTACGTAAGCCACCCTACAATGTGGTCGTCATCAGGCTAGCTCATCATCACCTCCCGGTAATCTGCGTTATCTATAAGTGTCGAGGAGAAATGAAATAGCGGCGTACCAAGAAGGGATGGAATAGTCGTCAGACAATGCATGCACTCCAAATTGTGTCATTGTGTATGTTGTGTATAAGGATTCGTTACGTGAGGTGCCTCCGTGTAACTCATCGATTCTAGGTACGACCACATTTGTCGATTGTTCATGCTTTCCGCAATAACTGACGCTCCGCTTATTGCCTTCTTGGACTTTGAAACACTTGATGATGGCGTCTTTCGCCTTTTTCCCTTTTCAGCTGGAACAGGGTCAAGTGAAGAATCTAAATCGACATCTCAGATTCTCCACGATCGGATCGAAAAAGGTCAAGGCCCCAAACAGGTACAGAATCGGACGAGTCATCAGCAACTTTAGGAAGTTTCTCTCTCGGGGTCCAATGGTGCTTACCAGTAGCTAATGCCCGGGTGAAAACTGTTTCCATCAAGTCACAATGTTTCAAAGTTTTTTTCCTGAACTTGGCACACACCTTGTTTATATGCACAATTGGTGATTTATGAAAGAGAAAGACGTTACATTTCATGCAACAAGTAATGCAGTTAAAGAAAAAGGTTAAATTTACTAGTAACAGACAAAGATGAAACGAAACAGACATGTACTTACCGATTCCATCTTGTCCCACCACTCCTTAGATGCCTGAAACATACCAGTTTTGCTGTCAAACTCTATCCTTGACACTCCTTTGCTTGAATCCATCAACTTTGTCCACACTTGCCACTCTTTTTTTAGACTCATGTATTTATTCTTCAACTGTTTGAGGCCATGTTTTCTACCTATTTTTTTCTTAAATTTTCGTGCCAGAGACTTGTACCCTGCTTGGCTGAGGACTAGGAATGGCCGATTTCCTTTTGTAATCTCATTTGCAATCAACTGTAGGAAAATTCGGATGGAGTCACTGTCCCATGAGGTCTTGTGGCTGAACAGAGTCTGTGTCTCTTCAAGACTGCTTGACTTCTCTGTCACAATGCCTTTGTTTTTGGAGTGTGTATGCGAAGAAGTACATATGGAAGCCATTACCGACAACGACGCAGCTAACTAATGTACGGTTACAAAATATCACCATCACATATTTGGTTGTTATATACAAATGTATAAGCCCATAGCAGCATGAAAGCATTTAAATTGATTGCACGATGCACAATGTATGCCCATTAACAATAAACAGACAAAGATGAAAATATATTTGACAGCATATAACCATTGGACAGTAATAAAATACGTAAATAAACATGTAACTGCGTTGTGGAATAGTTATGATAGTCATTAATATGTCTACGCTTTCCTAGTGGAGGAACGCAAAGCAAGCGTATAGCTATACAAAAACATACCAACAGCGTACTAACAACCTCCTAACATTCCGAACATATTAACAACATCGTAATGGTCGTTACATACGCAACAAGAAAATGACAACGACAACGCATAGCACAGACACAATGGTCTTAAGGAGATGCAAGGACTGTTGAATATGTATCACATCATCCCGCAATTGCATGACAATGTCGTTTCTGGCTGACACATAGTCCGTGCTCTCTCGCCTTGGTTCTTCGCACCAACCAATCCAACTGACACAGGGCTGTTGAGTGGAAATTATGAAACTATTAGTCAAAGGGTTCTTAATGTTCATGCAGTTATGACCGATAATGAATTAGGCACTCACCACAGGGCGGGGACATGCAAAGTAGGGACGCCCTGGATTTTTGGTGGACCTTGAAATCTTAACAATGCAGGGGCCATGTCCACAGGCACACATTCGACATGGCCATTTACTGGAAGTTGCACTAGAGGTAAACGGAACCATGCTATGTTTGACAAACATACGAAAGGAACAATGAATCATAGCAGTAATTAGTTTATGACATCCATATTTCAGGTCAAACATGAACTGTTGCAGCCGATGCACAAGTTTCGTAGGATGGGTTTACAAACTCATTATTTTATTAAATTTATGTTAAAAAAACAAATTTACTGTATGGTTTCACCACAACGTATTTGTAAAATGAAATTTTTATACTAAAATAATTACAAATCCCCACATTATGTAAAGTGGATATTTTCCTTCCTCACATTATCACCTTCAATTAAAATTAGGCCAAAGGTCGTTTATGAAATTTGTTTTTTACATTTGTCATACACATGTCAATGAAAACAAAAATCAAGTACTTTTTGGCATATGCAATCTCATTCATGAGTGGAAAGTTTACATTCATGAATCGACAGTATAATAGTACTGTAGTTGAAGTTCCATACATTTTCTAATAACTGTTTGAAATGTCCAGTGTAATAAGAAGTGAAGTTGAATATCCAAAAAAAAAAAATCTCATACATATGAATGAAGCCACATATTGTTGGAAATGGTTATAAAATTTCAAAAAAAAGAATTTTTTTTTCCAGTTGGTCTAATTTTAGGGTGGGGGCCCCATCGCATTTATTATTATCAAAAGGTAACGCGTTGTATGCCTGCCAGGATTCACGTCACGAGTATATTTGGTTGTTCAAAACCATTACCGAAAGTGAATGAAAATTTGAAAAGTAAGCTCCCTCATGGAAAGTTTTTTTGGGAAAAATTCCTAGGTCATGTTTTTGATTCAAGAGATTAATAGAAGTATTAATAATCCTATTAAATTAGTGGTATATTCACTCATCAATAGGATTAATATTCATTATATTAATAATCCCACCCCCCCCTAACTAATAATCCTACAAAATTTGTTGATTTATTTTTATTTATTCGATTAATAATCCTAAACCAAAATGTTAAAACAAACATAGATAAATGGGGCCACGGATTAATAATCTATAATCCCATACTAATCCATCCACCCAATCAAACATGCTCTTAAGGTTGAGGCTTGTCCCACATTTTTTGGGGGGAGGTTTTATGAGGGTTTATAAGGCATGGGTTTGGTGTTTTTGGGTGTGTGTATGTTTTAAAGTGTTTTTTAAAGGAGAGGTTATGGGCAAAATGGGCTAAACCCATTGGAAAAAAAAAAAAAATACTATACACACCGTCTGGCTCGGGTCGTCCGGCGGGCCGGGTTCGGGCTTAAGGGTGCGGGTGAGGTTTTTTTAATGTTTGCAATTTAATTTTATTAAAAATTTTGGAAAAAAAACATTTGAATTTAATTCAAATTTTTTTCTCTTCCTTTTTCAAACCCTTCCTTTTCTTTTTTCATATCTCTTTTTTTTATTTTCTCTCTCTTTTGATATCTCTATTCAATATAATTGCTTATTTTGAAATCAAAGCCAATATTGCTCAATTATAATTACAATAGCCATTTTTATATTTAATCCTTTAAACATCTATAAATCTATAAATTTTTCTTTTTTCAATCTTTAATTTTAATTTCTCCAATTTTCATTTAATTCTTTTTCTTGTCAAATTTCATAATTTTTTTCTTTTCAGAGAGTATTAACATTTTAGTAAGAGTTAGAGCAAACAATTTGTAGTGTGTAGTAGTTTTTTGTAGAAGATCATTTCATCAGAGACCGATTCAGATCGCCCAAATTCTTTAAGCAGAAAGTTTAAGGACACAAAGTTAAGAGGACAAAAAAACACTATACTTTATAATTATTTAAATATTAAGTTATTTAAATAATTAATTTAATTAATTATTTGTTATTATTTTTTGTTTATTTAAATTTTGTTTTAATTTTTTTTTTAGTAATTTATTTATTTTTTTTTTTTTTATTTTTTTTTTTTTATTTTAATTTTTTTATTCAAACTTTTTTTTCATTTCTTTTTTTTTTATTTTTTTATTTTTTTCTTTTATTTCATTTTTTTTAATTTATTTTTTTTTATTTAAATGTAGATTGATTTTATTTAAAAGGATAATTGGGCCCCAGTTAATATAATCCTAATCCCATACTCTAATCCACCCATCAAACATGCTCTTAAGGTTGAATAGGGCATGTGTATGATTTGGTGGGAGGTTTTATGAGAGGGGTTTATAAGGCATGGGGTTGGTACATTGTGAATTGTCAGGACGGTACCCAAGTGTTTTGAGAAAGAGAGAAGTTATGGGCAAAATGGCTAGACCCATTGGAAAAAAAAACAACACATCTCCAGTGCTGCCACTGCCGGGCTCGTCCTCATCTGGGCGCGGGCGGTTGCGGGTCCTTGAGTGTGAGGTTGGGTTGGGTTGGGTTAATATGAACATGTTTTTTACAATTTAATTTTAATTCAAATAATTTTTTTTTTGTTAGTTTTTTTTTTTCCATTCAAACTTCCAGTTTCAAATTTATACTTTCTCTCTTTTTTTTTATTCTCTACTTTCTTTTTCTTGAAATATAATTCTAGATTCATTTATTCATTAAAATCAAAAATTCAAAGGTTTTGGTACTTTTAAAATTCAATCTACTGACCGCCTTTAAATCTAAATAGTAATTTATAATTTTTTAGTAATCTTTAATTTTCTTCTTTCATTTCATCAGAAAATTCTCTTTTCTCTCATTCTTTATTTATTTACGAAGAGTATATCTTCATTAGTAAGAGTAAAAAAGCTAATAATAGTTCAGATTATTGTTATTGTGAGTGATCATTTAATCTTGGGAGATAGGCGAGAAAAGTCTTAAAGCTTAGTGGAGAGGAGTCTTAATTAAAAAGTTTGATGGAAGGGCGCCGGACTTGATAGGATTAATTGAAGAGATCAAAAAATAATCAAGAAATTAATTATTAATTATTTATTTGTTGTTTGTTATTTTGTTTTGTTATTTTTTTTTTTTTGTTAAAAAATTGTTTTTTTATTTATTTTTTTTTTATTTTTTTATTTATTTTTTTTTTTTATTTTATTTGAGAATCTTCTTTTTTTTATAATCAAAATTACAATTTTTGTTTATTAATCTATCTTTTTTAATTTATTTGTAATTTGTCACATATGAAGACAGATTTTTGGGATGAGACATGGACACATTCGCAATGAAAGGAAGTGGTGTGGACATCTGGGTTTAGGAGAGGTTTGTAGGATTTTTAAATTGATTCTATCCTTACCATTAACACAATTTAGGACGGTTACATGAAGCTTGTTTGACCATCCTACGCAATCAGAAAATTCAAAGGCCATAATCTTAGTTAAACCGCAAGCTATTATGCCTTTGTTTATTATGTGTTACCAACTAATTTGTTCTCTCTCATCTCCCAATGTTACATTCAATGTGGATAATGTCACTCTTTCTCATCTCCTAAGCAACATGATTCTTGTGTCATAACTAATGAAATTGATTACATGGTAGCCTACCCTCTGAAATACTATACGATTGTTCAGTTGAAAGCAAGATCGTGGCATAATAATGTGGAGACATTCTCAAATTTATGAAGACACAATCAGAGGGTTTTACTCAGATTTAAGATTATTATCTTCCATCACAAAAATCAGAAATCTTCAAGACTGCAAAGTTCATAATTCATGAAAATCATATTGCATTCACCATTCACAAATCAATAAACAGTTTCATATGAACTTTTTTTTTTTCCTGTAATGAGAATGATAAGGAATCAAATAAAGAATTTACACAACACTGACCCTTTTGTTTCTGTTATGGACACATTCCAGATTTATGAAGGCATCACTGAAATTTGTTTATGTAAATTCTGAATTTTTGAACACACATGGAGACATTCGCAGATTAACGAAGATTTAAATTTAGATATCATATTTCAGCAAAAAATTTGATTAAAATTTCCAGATTTGAGGAGAAAAAAAATCAGAAAACATCTTAAATTCAAATAATATATTTCACAGTTTTTACATATCACCATTCAGATTTCAGATTAGGCACGATGCTGACAAAAATTTAGATTTTAGATTTTTGGTAAAAATCTGATTACAAATTCCAAATTTAAGAAAAAAATTGCAGAAACATAACAGAAAATCAGAATTAGGAATTTTTTATATTTCGTAACAAAAAATCAGAAAAAATTTGCAGAAACATAACAGAAATTCCAGGTTTGAACACAAAATCAAAAGTCATGTGAAGAACACCTCAAATAATCGTCCAAAAAATATGTGTTTTGAACCAATAATCGGCCATGACGACCAGTTTGGATGACTGAGCGTCCATCGGAGGTCGGTTTTGCAGTGAGAACGAGATATATGACAATGGGTTTCCCATTGTGCAAACCGAAATAAAGAAAATGTAACCCAAAGAATTGCGGGAAAATTTTGAAGCAGCAACAACAATGGGTTTCAAAGATACACCGACCAGATCAGGTTCGAGGATACAAAATTACGCAAACAAACCCAAGAAAAAAACCAGAAACAAAAGGGGAAAACCAACCATTACCTCAAAATCGGTCGTGTTTGAGAGACTGAGGATGAGGGTCGCCGCCGATATGAACTCCGGTGGCGTTGGCCTGTCAGAAGTATCGCTGTAGTTCTTCCCCGAGCTGCGCCGTTTAGATCGCCTCCTTCGACGAGCGGCTGTGGATGACCTAACTGGTGCAAAGTGTGTGTGGAGGAAGGTTAGAGGCTGTGCTGGTGTCAACAAAGTAGCAGGGGTAGTTTGGTACTTTCACCCCGCCATGTATGTAAGTTATGCCTCTGAAGTAGTGTTTGTCGTTTAGTGGCTAATTTAGCCTATTTTGAACTGTAGTGGCTATTTTAGCCCCAAACTCTGTTGCCAAAGAATAAGGAAAGAAAAGATAAATCATCCGAGGCAGAAAGTACTATTTACGATACATCGATGCTTTATATATATTGTATAGAAGGTTAAAGTGACCAAATTAGTGTAAATAATGTAAAATTATAATAATAAATAAAGAAATATATATATATTTCAATGTAAAGGATCTCACTTTTAATTAGTAAGGTTAAAGTGACCGAATTAATATAAATAATGTAAAATTATAATAATAAATAAAGAAATATATATATATATATTTCAATGTAAAAGATCTCACTTTTAGTGAGTAAGGTTAAAGTGACCAAATTAATATAAATAATGTAAAATTATAATAATAAATAAAGAAATATATATTTCAATGTAAAGAAATATAAAATCATTATTTTTCCATTTATATTAATAATGAATTATTGATGAACAATTAATTTAGTTTTTTTTTTTTGATATGGCTTATAAGTTGACTTTTTTGTTTATTACGAAAATAAGTAAAAGAAATAGAGAGATAATATAACCCAAATAAGCTAATTAGCTCTTAGATGTTGTAAAAAAAGGCCTAAGTATTAAGTGAATTAAAATTTTAAAGAAACTTATCTCTTAAGTGAAAACAATTCTTTGGAGGTAACGGATTAGGAGAAAATTCTTAAATTAACCATGGTGTACTTGCAAAAAACTTCTCACTACGGGCTTGTGTACCCTTGTAAATTAGTAGGGGTTTGATCCAAACACTTTGATGCCAATAAAATAAATAAATAAACTCAATGTAATTAGGATAAATTATAAATACATCGCTTGAGATTTGCTTAAAATACGATTTGTCTATTATAGTTTTAGAAATTACATCTTGTCCTTTAAAATTTCTAATTTCATAACAAATAGCTAATTTTATGAATAAATTATCAAGTTAATTAACAATTTTGAATAATGTCAAAATTTTATTTCAATTAATAATTGAGTTAATTACCTAAAAGTCTTGTTTACAAATGTTATGGTAGCTCAGATCTTATCCAAGATTTTTTTAAACCAATAAGTCCTATTTAGTAAAACTGAGAATATTATCAGTTTTTCTCAATTTTTAAAAGGGAGCTTTTTGCATAAATCTCATTCCTAATAGTTTTATACCATAAAACCCAAATCATTTTTTTATTATTCCATTAGGTCCCATTCAATGTAGTAAGACCAAAGTACCCTCCCTCCATTTCTCTCGCATATACTCCATTCTGAAAACAAACCATTCCTATTCTATCTCTTCACTCCACAAAACACTAATTTCCCAAAAAAAAAAGCTCATCGTTGGCCCCAAAAAACTCCCAAACCGTAACCCTAGATTCACGTCGCCTCATTACCGTTGTCCTCCACCACCCACTGTCGTCGGCTACTACTATTCCACTTCATCTCACCGCTACGAAAGTTTACATTGGAAGGAGGTGATTCGTTGTTCCATATTTCCCGTCGATCGACTGAGTGTGGTCCGTCGATTTCCATACCCACCCACAATGAGGAGCAAAAGTAAGCACCATCATTCCACCCTCTATTTTTTCGTCAGTGATAATATAATGTAATCACTTTTGTATATATTTACATTGCCCTATTATTATTGTTGTTTTTAGATTTGATTTTGTAATGAAATCCCTATTTTCACTCTTTGTCCATCTTGGTGATGTTAATTTTTTTGTTGAATATGAATAATATTAAGAAACAAATGCACAATTTGCATTCCTTTCCACCCTCTATTTTTCAATCAATGATAACATAATGTAATCACCGATGTATATATTTACATCGCCCTATTATTATTGTTGTTTTTGGATTTGATTTTGTAATAAACTCCCTGTTTTTACTCTTTATCCATGTTAGTGATGTTGATTTTTTTTATTGAATATTACATTCATTTGTTATTAATGTTGTTTGTGGTTGTGATTTGTAATGAACTCTCTGGTTTTTTCCCCCTGTCAATATTGGTATTGTTGATTGTTGATATCCACAGAACACCTAATCTTCACCCAAAAATCTGATGGAATGTGATGTGAATATTCACATTGTGACATCAATGGCAATATTCACATTATGAACATCAATGGCAATATTCACATTATGGTTGTCAATTCTCTTTTGGGTCAATGTGAATTCCATTATACATAATGACAATATTTACATCAGATTGTTAAATATTGGTAATGACTTGTTCATCTTAAATTGTCATGTGTTATTGTTTTGTAATACACTCCTTATCTCCTCCGTTGTGTCAATGTCAAACTTGTTGGTATTGTTGGTTGTTAATGGTCATGAAATAATTACAGTCCAAACTTTGGATGGTTACCAACCCTGTTTTGGTTACATGTGAATTCTTATAGACATGTTGTAAATAATAACATCATATTGTTTCACTTGTTATTGATTAACATCAATGTCAATATGCACATTTTGAACATAATATCAATATTCACATTGTGACATCACTGGCAATATTCATATTATGAATATAATATTAATATTCACCTTCTGACATCAATGAAATATGATATAAATATTTACGGAGTTGTTGGTATTGTTGCCTGTTAATGGTTATGAAAAAATTAGAGCCCCTAATCTTTAATGGTTGTCAACCCTCTTTTCGTTCAATGTGAATCCCATTATACATAATATCAATATTTGTATCAGATTGTCAAGTATTGGTAATGACTTATTTGTCTTAAATTGTTATGTGTTATTATTTTGTAAAACACTCCTTATCTTCTCCCTTGTGTCAATGTCAAACTTGGTGTTGTTGGTTGTTGATAGTCATGAAATAATTATAGACCAAACTTTGGATGGTTGTCAACTCTATTTTGGTTACATGTGAATTATTGTAGGCATGTTGTAAATAATAAATTCTTATTGTTTCACTTGTTATTGAGTGACATAAATGTCAATATGCACATTCTGAACATAATATCAATATTCATATTTTGAACATAATGTTAATATTCACATTATAATATTCTGAACATAATGTCAATAATTACATTCTGAACGTAATGTTAATATTCACATTGTAACATCTTTTGGTTCAATATGAATTCCATTATACATAATGCTAATATTTACATCAGATTGTTAAATATTGGTAATGACTTCAAACCAATGACAATATTAATAACACAAGACCGTAACCATCACAGACATTTACATCATGTTTGGTTCTTGCAGGTTTGTTGTTGTAATGTGTGACTATTCTCACATCTTTATGTCAATGTTGGTTTGTCATATGCTATTACCTCTTTATGTAAACATTTACACCAACTATTCATATCAAGACCCAAACCCGCCCCCCTATGGATTAGAGTCATAACCGGTCAGTAATCATGAGATTACCTACGGTCTTAGTCAGAAATCAAATCATATTTAATAATAGGGGGCCAAGTTGCGGAAGCAAAACTTACAAAAATTGTCTAACGAGCTATGCATACATGGATTAACCAAAACTTTCCCATATATGTAATAACTCATAATACATAGATATCCATATTATATATTACGTAAGTTCAGGATCATTTAGTAGTTAGTATTTAATAGAATTCAAAACCCAAGTTATACAAGTTCAATCATACGTGACCACAAAAGAACAAAAGATAGGTAAAATAAGAGTAAGGCCTCTTGCATGAGGCGACCTTGGTTGACCTCTCAAAACTTGGTTTCTCATTGCTTACTGGGGCTGGGGTTAGATATCCCGCTGCTCACCTATATACATATAAATAAAGAATAAGCTAACGCCCAGTGAATAATACCAAAGTAAAGGAGTTCATGAATGAGATTTATTTAATCATAAGTTACAAATCAAACTTGTTGGTCGATACCAAAGTAAAACGACCTTAGGTCCAATACATCATATATCATATCCATATTCATATACTAAACGACCTCGGATCCAGCTTATACTTGCAAAATGACTGTCACGACCCAAACCCGCCCCTATGGGTTTAGCAATGAATCGCCAAGAATCCGTGACTACCAAGGCCGCTTATGATAAAAGCAGGTCTCACAGAGTACAGGGGCATGGCAAAAGCCAAAACAGTAAATAAACAATGTTCAATGAGCTGTGCAGTCTGTTTGCAAAAAGACTTTTCATACATATATACTGAAAGGCAAAAGCAAGACGCATAACATTTACAATTATTCGAGCAGGACCTAATCCCTATTAAACAAGACATGTCGTCTACACAGTTACAAAACAGACATGAGGCAGACGGGAAATTAAAACACCCCTAAGCCATAGCTTGACAGGCTCGGAACCTCGCAGTGAGGCACAGCGGTTGGCTTGACAAAAAGGGGAGTCTAACCCACGCTTCTAACTCCGGTCTGGTGCCTGAACACCTACATATGTATATATAAACAATGAGCTAAAGCCCAGTGAATAACATAATGCGTAAAGAGGTTGAGAATGAATGTCCTTACAGTAATGAAAATAGTTCATTAAATCGGTATTTCAGTCATTCAGTCATAACAGTCATATGTGGTACATCCATTAGCATAGCGAAGACAAGAAATGAGGTCTTAAGAGACCGAATACCAATGATGGCCATCATAACAATAATGAAGTTCCAAGGTAGGAAGGCGAGAGATCTTGTAACAAGATGGCGAAGAATAAATACTTGAATGATGGTTGATAAGGATGCCACTGTCTGATTGAATAGAGGACATACATTCATTCGCTATTAAGAACTATTCTGAAAAGTTAGCATTAATGTAAAATATTCATCTTTGAACATATCTTTACGACATCGTTACTCACAGAGTTCTGGGCTATAAGCAGCTAGAGCGCGCCTCCGAAGGCCAACCCTATACAGTGACAGAACAAACACACACTAAGTTCGCATTCGGGAATCAAAAACTTAATCCCTACTTAGACTTGGTGTGGTTCTACATCTATATCCTCATTAAGATGCCCTAAACTAGGCCGAAGAATGCCTAGAATGGAATAAGGATGCAAAGATGCACTTGAAAAGCATTTTCAGAATTTTCAGAAAACAAGGGTCCTGCTCGAGCTTGGATTACCCCGCTCGAGTGGATATACAGATAAAGGTTTTCCGCCGGCGTGACTTACTGCTCGAAGCGTCTTCGCGATCAAAAAGTCTTTGGATAGGTGAAATTCACGCTCGATTGGGCGCTCGACACCCGCTCGAGCGTAAGACACAAGGTCACGCTCGAGCGTAAATTACCCCGCTCGAACAAACATCAAAACAGTGCAAAGTACTGAGAGCACAAATTTCACGCTCGAGCGCCAGTCACCCCGTTCGAGCGTGAGTTCGAAATCTGGAATTCCCAGATTTGAACCTCAAGCTCAAATTCAACCTTTGATGCATCAAAACCAAACCTTTTGGGCCAATTATCCAGAAAACATTTCAAAACTCATAGTTTAACATGATTCAAAGCTCAAATGTAAAATCAAAGCCCCAACAGAAGATCAATTGAACCTATTTTGAAACCAAATTTCATGAATATGAAGAACATGCAACCATGCATGAATTTAACCAATTCAAAGCTTCCAACACTTGCTCTAATGAGCCAATTCTTACAAAATCAAGTTGAAAACATGGATTTTAGCATAAACATGAACATGCATGTAAGATTCCAAGAACATTTACTTCAAAACTCAAGAATGGCAACATACATGTATGGATTAAGCTCTTAATTCAACAACTTGAGCTAGTTCTAGACTTAATTCACTAATTTGACATGAACATGCAAGACCAAGCTCAATTCATAAATAAGAGGGTAATTACTCTACCTTAGATCTTGAATTACAAGACTAGCAGCTCAATTTAGCAATGGATTCCTCAAATCTACCAAGTTTCCAAGCCAATTCTCAAGAACTCAAGATGAACAACTCAATTTCTCTCACTCTCTCACTCTAGTCGGCTAGAACAAGGAAATAGGCTGATGAAATGTGTTATGTGATCAAGTGTGTGTAAGGCTCAAATGTTTAGATGATGGGCCACTTAAGTGGCAAAATTGTGAATAAGGCCAACTTACAATTTATCAATAATTAATCTAATTTAATCGTACCAAATCACAGTTTCAATAAATATGCCATAAAATCACATAAATTCTAATGATCATAAAACATCAATCAATTTCAGATTCGGCCGCCAATAAGGCCTTCAATTCGCATTTCAAACATAAAACTAGAACAGATAATTTAACAGTCAAACAGATAGAAATGCCATTTAACTAACATATTCAATCAGTCAGTTCAATTACTTATCATAATCAATCTCAGTTTAGCAGTAATCAGTAGGGTTGTCAGTAATCAGTAGTGAGGGTTATTACAACGACCCTTGGTCCATTACATACAAAACGACCTTGGGTCCAATTCATAGGCAAAATGACCATCGGTCTGGTATGTGCGAAACGACCTTAGGTCCACCATATCATATATCATATCATATTCATATACTAAACGACCTCAGGTCTAGCTCATACTTGCAAAACGACCCTTGGTCCATTACATGCAAAACGACTTTGGGTCAAATTAATCCATTTTCGCATTTATGCGCACTCATGATCCACGATCATGTTCACATTCACCTTCACATTTAAAACGACCTTAGGTCCAATTATTCCCTTATTCAGAACGGCCTCTGGCCCATTCAACGGCCTTTGACCTATTCAATTCAACAGTTATACAAAACGGCCTTAAACCCATTTTATATCCTTTTCAAGTAAATCGAATGGCCTTGGGCCCATTTCGTACTCATGTATTTTTCACTTCAAATATTTCGGTGCGAACCAAGCGGATAAAACACTCATTCACAATATCAAATCAGAAACTTAGAAACTTACCACATATGTAACGTTTAGAAAATAATAGATACACAAATTATCTTTACTAAGATATTACTCACTGTGTTTCGGTGCTTGCTTTGTCCTTACACTTGACCCTACATAATTCATAACACATTGGGTCATAATACAATTCAATCCATTCTTTAGTTTGCTTAATGTTCTTAGGCTTTCATGTTCTTTAATTCATTTAGCATCCTCAATGCATGCCTAAGAGTGCTTAGAAATGAAAGAGAACGGAAAACGAAACATAAAGCATCTTTTCAAATTTTCTGAAACAGGGCTCTTCGCTCGAGCACAGCTTTGGTCGCTCGAGCGGACTGTAAAACTCTGTAAGAGCACTGGTTACATGAAATTTACGCTCGAACGAGATTTCTGACGCTTGAGCGGGGAGTCTTGCAAAACAGGGTTCGCTCGAGCATAGAGTTTGCCGCTCGAGCCACAGTGCAAATCTTTATAAAATTTCTAGGAGCTCGACTTTCACGCTCGAGTGACACTTTTCTTGCTTGAGCAGAAAAGTCAAATTATGGGTTTTCCAGAACTGTGTTTGAAGTTCATAATTTGATTCCAAAGGCTCAAGACTCACATTTTTGGTACAAAAACATGGAAAACATTATACAACATGAGAACATAGGCAAATTGAGTTTAGTTTGTCCAAAACCATGATCCAAATCCCAAATCATTTCATATTCTTCTTGACAACTTCATAACACAAGTTACCAAGCTTCATATCTTTAAGGATGATGCATGCATGTGAAATATAAACTCTAATTCCATGTCAAATAATACAAATGATTATCAAAATCATACGGTTTAACAAAAGTATGCATGCATGTGAATTTTGGTGCCCAATTCTTCATGATTATGCACATTCATGGTGATTCTTTACATGCATAGAGATATTAACTTCAATTTCATTAAACTCATGAATTTGAGCTCAATTACTCATCTAGGAGCTTCAACTCTTCATATTATAGCCAATTCTTGAGCTAATCCTCCTAGTCTCTTGAATTCACTTGCAAATCTCCAAGGTTGAGTTCCCTCCCTTTCTAATTCGGCTCACTCTCTCCTTCTAGAGTGTCTTTTCAAATTTTTTTTGAGCTCATAAATGTAAATTAGGCCCTTAATTAGGATATATAGAGGTTTCACTAATCATATTGGCTAATTAAGGCTTATGCCTAATCAAATGAACATAATTAAATCAGATTAATCTAATTATTTTGATCCGAATCAATTTTTAATTAAACTTCGCCGTAGACTCTAAAAATCACGCTAAATGCAAAAACACAATCAATTTCAATTTATGTCGCCTCTACGGCCTTCAATTTAAATTTTATAACGGAAAGTCAAACAGATTTTCCTATGGTGAACAGATATAAATTCACTAACACATCTAATCATATAATTAGCATTCAAAATCATCTCAAGCTCATAATTATAAGCATAATTAACATTAGTTAGCATGATCCAGAGTTAGGTTGTCACAATTCACATACTATTTCACCATTACCATCCCATTATTCACATGGCATACAATAATTTACGTTTACTATCACTATTCATTTGTGAACAATAATATTAAATTTGTTTGTATTTGAGCAAACAAGTCTTCCTCATAGATTTGATGACAAAATAAAGAGGGAGGAATCCCGTGTCAAAGGCAACCCCGATCAAACAGCTAGTCCTGAACAAGTGAACATGAAAAAGGTCAACTACCGGTCTAATATCACTGGATTGGTGAAATTATTGAACGCTACAAAATTTACAAATGGTCAATTGAAATGCCTTAGGAAAACATCATTTTGACCCTTATTTGATTGTTTGATCAGTAATAAAGTCGACTTCAACCATTGCATGAAATACGATAATGTCATTGTACGTATAATGCAGACATTCAAGCCATCCAGTGAGAGGTTTTACATCGAGGACAAGAGCATTCAGATTTTTAGAAGTGATGTATCACTTATTTTTAAGGAGGACTGCGGCACCAAGCCAATGGACCTCTCTTATGGTGCAAAACCAACTAACGGCATCATACACCGAACGTGCAAAGGTGTCAATCGGTTAAGTATAACAAAAATACGTGAAATTTTGAATGAAGCATTAAAGGGCGTAAAGAAACAAGACAATGAAGAGGTTGCAAGATTAGTTTGCATGTATGCATGCGTGAAACTGTTCTTTTCCACACCCGGAGAAACAATTGGATGTGCATTCTATTCATACATGGACCCATTAGAGAACATGATCGAGTATGACTGGACTAAGAGCATCCGAACAACTCTGATGGGGTCAGTGGGCCAAAACTGGGGAAACCAGGACAAGTCACCGGATGTGTTATGTTGTTAATGGTAAATCCCATAAATCTTATTCTATATTTAATATGAACATTCACAGGGTATGTCCACTCATGTTGTCAGCAAAACAAATATGACACACACATCGGTACACACTGGTGGCAAGGTTGGCATAAGTATACACTGATGTGAATGTTCACGACAGTGTGGAATGTTAGGAACATTCACATCAATGTGTACTGATATAAACATTGACACCAGTGTTTTGCTCATGTTAGCACCAAAACAAATGTAGAACACACATTACTAAGCAATGGTGGGGAAGTTGACATCAATGATGTGAACATTCACATCATTGTTTATTAATGGAAAAAGTCACATTAGTAGACACTAGTGTAAACATTTACATCAGTGTACTGCTCATGTGATCATTGACAATAGTGCTAACTGATATGAACATTTATGGTTGTGTTAAATATGCTAAAATCAACATTGATGTTTGTTATTTGTTTTAGTACTGGTTGTGTGAGAACACACCATCTTACAACCCCGCAAACCTAATTCCATTCTGCGGTGTGTGACGTGGGACCTCACACCCTTAAATATCAACATGAAGTCCATATCTTTGCAGAAGTTTAATTTAAATGAGGTAAAAGTACAATAAAAAATGTTGTAAACATTCACATACTGAGACAATGAACTATGTAACTAACATAATGTTTCAAACTCTAGGTATATGGCAGCGAGCTGATGGCATCCCCAACAAAAGCAAAGATGTACCATCGTACCAATTTGAATGTGGAGCCCAAATATGAGGTTTTGTCAAGTGCACCACCAAAGCAAGATGAAAGCAACGACGATGAAAGCAAAGACAATGAAGGCAGTGACAACAGCGATGGAATTTATGGGAATGCAATTGACCTAAATGATGTTAAAGATGACATCAACACCAGCTTTAATAACCCCAATGTTGAGAGAAATATCATCGTAACACAACCAAGTGAACCGGACATCGTGGATGTACTTATAAAAGAAAACCAAAAAGCTTAAGGTCTTATACAACAATGGAAAGCAAAATACAAATAGTTGAAAGAATCATGGGAGTTAAGGGCAAGGGTGATTACTGCACTTGAAGCCAAATTATTCAGCCAATCGGGCCCATCCAATATGGACGTGGAGATCAAGAATTGCATGGAGCGGAATGATATAGAAATTCAGCAATTGACAAAATTGGTCATCAACTTAGAATGTGAAAAAATGATTCTTCAAGACCTTTACGATGATCAGTTCGTCCACATTATCACGCAAGCTGCAGCACAAAAAGTTCATGACAGCCTTAAGAAGCATCCCATTGCAGCACTGAAAGACGTTCTCGACCTACCATCTAGGGTAAAGCGCATCAAGCAGAAGGTAAGGAGAGAGCACTACTTGGATGACTTTCAATACCCCGACTAGCCTGACCAAAAGAAAAGGACAGAGGGAGTTGAAGAGCAATCTCATATAGTCCACATTGTACAAGATGTAGACAAACATCCACAAACAAAGCACCCAACAAAATACAAGAAGTTAACATTAAGGTTTTAGCCAACATGAGCAAACTCAACAAGCAGAATGTCCAAAATTTGCACAAGAACGGCGGTGATAAGTAAGTGATTATATATATTGAGATTGAATTTATTTTTATGCTGATGTTAATCTTTACATATGTACTTAATAGATTAGATCATTTTATAATTGTGCAATGTTAACATTCACATTTTTTGTAATCACAATGCACAGGTTGCTTGTGTGGCGAGGGGACTCAAAGTTTAGAAATATGTATTTTGATGACATCGTACACATCATCAAGGAAGAATCAATACACAATGACGTATGGTACTCATAAATGTGTACAAAACACACATACACATACACGCACACGTACACACACACACACTGTAAAGACACTAGAGATAATGTACTGCCACCTGTAGACACCCCATTTTTGACTGCCCTTAAGACTTGGACGCGATTAATGGTTTACATGGTGGAGAAAGGTATGCAGGGGAAAGGTTCAGTTTCTTCGGTAAGGAGAGAGTCAAAGCTCAACTTCATACCCCTTTTTTTGGACCAAAACAATCTTGATCAAAATATTTTAGACCTTAAAACCCTCTCTTTCAAAACATTTTTGAAATAAAGTTTCTACGATGTTCCAACGCTCGCATTTTGTTAAATGTTGCGCTTTTCGGTAAACCGAGCAAGGACAAAGCAGAAATGAATGAAAGAGAGATGAAATCTTTGAAAAATCTTTCAAAACACCTTACTTAGGGGTTTGAAGTTGAAGAAAAGAAGAGAAGAGGGAAGAAACCCAGTTGGGGGAGAAAATGGGCATGAACTGTTAAGAAAGAGTCGAGCAACCCTCGCCGAATCGGGCCTATTCATTTGCATACTTGGAATCAAGCTATGAGGCCACCACCGTTGAAAAGAAGACTCCCGGGGCTTCATTTTGCACTCAAGAATCTCCTAAAACGAATTCCGGACGAGGGAGATATGGTCGATTGAAGTAGGGCATCACTCCGGTTGGACCGAATCTGCGCGGCTTCACCAAAATAGGCATAAATTTTTGCATAGGAGGAATTTTAATGCAAGGTTTGCTCCATTGGAAAGATAACTTCCGGGGCTTCAATTTGGACACCTGGCTGGCCACCATTGGACTTCCCAATCACTGGCCGGCCACCTTTCTTTCCGGCTGCCCCTTTTTTGTCCTGAAAAACCAGGAAAAGTAGCAGGCCGCCCAGAAAAGATGGCAGGCCGGCCACCTAAACCTTTTGAACCGACCAGCCAGCCAGGGGAGGTGGCCGGCCAGCCACCTGAACCTTTTGCACCTGGTCGGCCATTTTTGCCTTCTTGAGTGTGTTCCAGCTGTGCCAGTTATTCTGCACTTGACCCCTACTCGGGGGACTGCCCTTTTGGGGGGGAAATTTGAATTGGTTTTCCCCCCCCTTTTCCTTGGCCTCTCCCTCTATATAACCAGCACCCCTCCTCCATCTTGAAGGGTTAGAAAACCAGCTGAGGCACACACCCATCTTCCTCCATAGCTCTCTCTCTTCCAAGCTCAAAACACCCATTGTTCTTGACCTTTACACTACACCTCCAAGCCTACTACCTCCACACTCTATTCCAGCATCTTGGAGGCCATTTAAAGAGGTTGAAAGCTCAGAATTTTGGTCCAAAAGCCCCTTATTTGCTGCTCTACTAGGGTACGCTCCTATGTTCCCCTTTTTTTGCACTATTTTGTTCTATATCTTAGCTCCTTTTTCTTACATCTTTGGGCTTCAACCTAAACTGAAAATAGTCTTATTTTGAGATCATTTTCATATTTGATTCAGGGCTTTTCTCTGTTTGAGGTTTTCTACTCACCCTTTGTGTTTTATCCCTCTTTTAGGCCTTATTTTGCATGATATGTTAGACCTATTTGTAGGCCTTTATGGGCTTCGAGCCAAACTGTAAAGTGCCTTATTTTGAGTCCTTCTTCAACTTTGTTGAAGGGCTCTTCACTGTTTGAGGCCAGATACTACCTCTTTCTCTCTATCTCTCTTTTAGGGCCATTTTTGCATCATATTGTAGCCCTACTTGTGAGCATATTTGGGATTTTTTATAAACTGAAAAGTGTCTTTTTTTGAGCCCCTCTTCAACTTTGTTGAAGGACTCTTTGCTGTTTGAGGCTTTTTTCTGTCCCTTGTCTCTAATCTCTCTTTTAGGGCTATTTTTGCATGATACATTATCCTTATTTGTGAGCCCTTTTGGACCTAGACCTAAACTGAAAATAGTCTTGTTTTGACATCATATTCATGTTTGATTAAGGCCTATTCTCTGTTTGGAGACATCTTCCCCTATGCATGCTTCATTCTTTTATGATTAGGGCTATGCATTAGAGCACTTGAGTTGGCCATGGTTTGGCCTCTTAGCCACTGAAATCTAGTGGATTTTCAGTGGCTTTGATGCATTTTTGAGCCTCAAAATTAGAGGGAGATGACCCCCTCTCACGTTGTTTTGTTTGATGGTCTTTTTGGCCTTCCAAAGAGGCCCTATCTTGCATGCCTTGTTGACTGATTTTAGAGCCAATTTGGTGAGTTTTAGGGCTATCATATTTGATTTTCAGAGTTTTTTGTGCCATGCTAAGTTTCCTTGATGCATGTGCTTAATAATCCCTTTGTATGCCCTCTAAAAGAACCCATCATTTGTGCATGTGTTGATTGCATTTTAGAGGTTATTTGGGCATGTTTTGGTATGTTTTGTTCACTAATTTTTGCTGGTTTGATGAGTTCTCACCTGCTTCATGCACATGCCATGTAACCCATGTTCGCTAGTCAAAGTTGTATGCTATTTTAGTCCATCATGCTAGCATCTTTTGGCCATGCTTTGAACTAGAAATATTCATATTTTTGGACTGCCTTAGCTCTGTCTTTATGCTTCATGATCAAATAATGCATGCTTTGTGTAGCTACAAGTCAATACATGTGCCTAGTTTTGAGTTTCGGGGTTCGCTTCATGCATCGAGTGCCATGTTTCCATGTTTCGGGATCATCTTGCATCACATTTCAATGCTGGAACTTGTATGCTTGTATGCCATATTTCATGCCTTACCATGCCTTGTTAGAGTGGTATTTATGCCTTAGGATCGGTTCTCGGTTTGCGTGCATGTGTGCACGCACCTTGAGTGTCTCATTTTCATCTTATGGCCACTAATGTGAGTGTGGCTGAGGTCCACTCATGTTGGTGTAAGTCCATTATGCATTGTGTATGCCATTCCAATTCATAGCATTGCGTATGCTAGGTTGTATGTTAGAGCATCGTGTATGCCATGTTACATCGTGCATTGTGTATGCCATTTCATAGTATTGTGCATGCTAGGTTGTATATTAGTTGCATAGTGCATGTCATCTCATTTGCATTGTGTTTGGGATAGGAGTTAGCCCGAGCACGGGAAACAAGGGACGTTTCGTACTTTGAGTGACGGAACGTGTCTCAATTTCCGGTCACCGACACTTCGGATTATCCATGATGGAGTCTCGATCTTGTTGTGTTTATGTGTGCATTAATTTCATATTAAGTCGTGCAATTCGACTCCTCGGCCATCATGCATCGATATGCGTGATTGGTGGCATAAGGATCGAGGACTACGCTCCTTGAAGAGTAGTCAAGCATACATATGTGAAAATACATTGTGTAGCTCGGCTTTTCGCGCCCCCTTTCGGAAGAATGAAATGGCCCTTACAGTTCGGACTCCACTTGTGTTGGTTCTGAATCTGATTTCACAAGTGCAACATGAAACAGTGGAAACACAAAAAGAGTCCAAATCCGGCAATTGTTTTTGGAAAATCGATGTTTGAATCAAATACCAAAAATGGACTGCTTTGCTAGATTTCAGAGTCGCCACCTAAATATTTATGGGAAATTTAGGAAACCTGTGACTCGTGCCAAAGGCCATTAGTCCGTCGTTACCAAAGTGTCTTGGTTCGGGAACTTAGGTATGAGAGGGGAAGGTCAATAATGAGCACCCCACTCACCCGATCAAAGATCGGCCTCTACTAATTATGATGTGATTCTTATGTACAGTATATGTTCTTATTTTATCTCTAACATACAAGTATAGACTAATTTCACGAACAGTTGGAACGTTTGATTTTATGTTTGTTTTGAAAAAAAAGTATTTTGAATATATATCACTTGAAAAAGTGATCTCATTTATACATTAATCAAAGTATCCCAATGTCAGTGAATAGCCTTCATCCACAGGCATTCAAACAGTTTATCACTTAAGCAATTAGCCTCATGGTAGTATGCTTGACATGACAGCAATCACACTTATGCAATATGTTAAATCATAAAAACTCACCTCGTACTCCGAGCCAAAAAAAAGGAACTAGTTAAAAAAAATGCATGATCTTAACTATGCATTATGACTAATGCAACACATACAATATGCAATTAAGAAGCTCGGCTACTATCAGGGCATGGGAGTCAATTCAAGGCATGTAATAACGCACGTATCCAAGTAAAGAGTTTGAATTTGACATTTGCAATAATATGATGAGCCGAACTTTTATGCATGCAATACAAGTAGATGCAAACATGAGTATGCTAAATTAAACATGATGTCCTTAAACTAACCATCATAAGCTGAGAAATAAAAGGGAGAAAGACGTGGGGTTGGAAGACATACACACACACACGCACACTTATTACAAATTTGTTCGCTCTCGCGCAGGAGGGTCCGAATGTCCAAATGCGCCCTCACGCAGGAGGGTCCGAATGTCCAAGTCCGAATAAATACTACAAAACCGAATGAATAATAAATGAAAGGGGGGCTGTCTAATTTATTACAATAATTGATGTAAGGCAAGCCTTGACACAATAAATTCGGTATAACGTCCGACCGAATTCAATTAATCATATTGGTTCTTTATGTTGGTTGTAATCCAATTTTAACCAATTTTATTAGCCTTTTTTATTACCTGTCCATTTCTTATCTTTTCTCGTGTTTGTGCAAAAGTGATATTTACATCCACTAAGTCTGAAATGCAATAAAGGAAAATCAGTGTCGACTTAACCCGAATAAACCTTATTTTCTTCAGAGGAAATCACAAAGGAAGAGTCAAACTTATTTACAAGTTAGGGATTTTAAGTCAAACTCAAGATGTGCAACAAGGACTAGTCAAACTCAAAAGAATAATAATGACTTAGAAAAAAACCAAACTTGAGTGATAATGGCTTGAAATCCAAACTTGATGATAAGTGATAATGACACTTTCTTTGGTGATTTCCAAGGGTCAATTAACAGTAAACAAGCAGGTGATAAATTATTCGGGGGAAATTACAAAGGAAGAGTCAAACTTATTTACGAGTTAGGGATTTCAAGTCAAACTCAAGATGTGCAACAAGGACTAGTCAAACTCAAAAGAGTAATAATGATTTAGAAAAACCCAAACTTGAGTGATAATGACTTGAAATCCAAACTTGATGATAAGTGATAATGACACTTTCCTTGGTGATTTCCAATGGTCAATTAGTCCCTTACAAGTAAACACACTGATGAATAAAGAGAAATGAAAAATAAAAGATTGTGCTTTAGTATAAGAACATGTATACATTTGGGGTAGTGAACCTCCAAAGAATTTAAACCATTAAGCATGGAAGAATTCATTTCTTATACTTGAATCACAATCTTAATTTTTTTATAACTTTTTAATCAAAATAAGTAAAGAATGGAGGGAAGTTGCAGAGGTGGTTATGCAAGGTTGATTAATTGATTCATTGGTTAATATAACACAAACAAAATATATAAAACGAATTTATTAAAATAAATTAAACAGCCCCCAAATAACATACAAATGTGCTGAAATTAAAGAGATTAAAGCTAATGTAATTATGAGAAAGGATAGCGAACCCCCCCCCCCCACTTTTACAACTTCAAATCACATAGTTTCCATGTTAAAAAACAATTCCAAAAACAGTCTCAAATCAAAATGAAAACACGAGAAAAGGACGCACGAAGATTGAAATAAAAAAAAGGAAACTTTACCTCAATATGAAGGTGCAAACTTGGCGCGAAGTGGATCACGAAGTGGATCGAAGCTCTCGGCTAGCGGAATGGCGGCGTAGCAGCGGGGTAGTTGGTGGTGTGGCTGGTGGTAGCTCGGCAGTGGAGTAGTCGTGGTGGCTCGGCAGTGGACTGCTGGTGGCTCGGCAGTGGGCTGCTGGTGGTGGCTCGGCAGTGGGCTGCTGGTGATGGCAGTGGGCTGCTGGTGGTGTATGTTAGTTGCGGAGTTGCAGCGGTGGGTGTGTGTATGGGTATGGAGTCTTAGAGAGAGAAGAGAGATGTGTGCATGGGTATGGAGGGTGTGTGTGTTGTGTGAATATGGTGTGTGTTATGAGTCTGTTTGTGTGTGTCACTGCCGTGGGTCTTGGGTGTTATGTGAGGTGGGTGTGTGGTGTGTCCTAGAGAGAGAAGAGAGATGTGTGCATGGGTATGGAAGGTGTGTGTGCTGCTACCGTGTATACCTCTGCTGGGTGTGTCGTGGGTGTGCCGTAGCCTAGAGAGAAGAGAGGTGTGTGCATGGCTCGGCAGTGGGTGTGTGAGAGGATGGTGGCTCGGCAGTGAGTGTGTGTGGAGTGGATATATGAGTGTGCTGCAGGTGAAGCTGCCGTGTATACCTCTGCTGGGTGTTTCGTGGGTGTACCGTAGCCTAGAGAGAGAAGAGAGGTGTGTGCATGGCTCGGCAGTGCGTATGTGAGAGGATGGTGGCTCGGCAGTGGGTGTGTGAATATGGTAGGTGTATGGTGATGATGGGTGCCGTGAGAGTGTTGGGTGTAGCAGGTTGATGCCGAGAGAAGTGTAGCAGGTTAGGTGAATGAATGGTCTGTGTAGCTGCTAGTGTGTGAATGAATGGTGTGTTATGGTGTGTGGATGAATGGTGGTGGTGTTGCTGTCAAAAGCCGTGAGAAGTGTAGCAGGTTGGGTGAATGAATGGTCTGTGTAGCTGGGTTACCGAGGGTGAGAGAGAGAGGTCCCGAGAGGGAGAGGAGAGCTAGGAAAAATATTTGGGTGTGTATGGTGATGGGTGTATGGTGTAGCAGGTTGATGAGGGTGAGAGAGAGAGGTTTGTGGTCTGTGTAGCTGGGTCTCGTATATCAAGTCTGTGTGTATGGAGAACCCACCACCTGTAGTAAAAATGTGTAGCTTCTCCTCTCCAAATGCCAGCCGAGAGAGAGATGGATGAGCATGTGTGCCTCATGTATGCCTCTCCCTTTTTCGTTTTTTTTATTGCCCACCGAAAAACCTGATTGAGGGTGAGATAGTGCTCTCTATACTTTTCAAAATCTTTGAACCTTTCTTCCATTCTCTCTGGCATTTTTTCTCTAAAAAAGCATCCATTCTCCTCCACCTGCCAAAACATACTCATCATCATTCCACCACAAATTCTTCATCATCATATATTCCATCTGTCCCAAACCATCTGGCCATACTATCTTTGTTTTTTTGTTTATTATTATTTTTTCTTTTTTTTTTATTTTGTTTTAATCAAATATTATCAAATATTTATCAATTTATAAAAAACACACATAAAACAAATATACATACATATAAATTTATATAAAAAAAATATATAAAAATATAAAATTATAAAATACAATAAATTAATAAAATATTAGTGATGGCCAAAATAGGTGAGGTTTAAAATTAAAGCTTCAATTTGATTTTTCGGCTGCGAAATTCATAAAGTGGCATTTTCCAATTTTCATCAGCGGGTGGTCAAAAGAAAGTGCCCAAGTCTTAAGGGCGGTCAAAAATGGGGTGTCTACAGTTGCCCTCTTTGACAGAGCTCGAAGTCATTTTATGACGTAAGTGAATGTCAAAGCCCGAAGACGACCCCTTTGACGAGGCCGTAAGACTTGGGCAATCAAACAAAATGCAATGTATGTGGTTGAACCCGAAAGTTGCCTACGTATCCCTTTGCAAGGAATCAAACTAGCGTAGTTCAGGGGCAAGATGCTAATGATATGCAGAAAGATTTTGAGAACTGGACTTATACGCTACGCGAAGCCGATTATTTTTGAAAATCTTATGATCATGCAAGAGAGGGAAGACCTCAACCAAGAGAAACCACCATCCTAACACGTGTCACGCGAAAGGAGGAAAGATGGTGTAAACAACAGGCGCACTTGATATTTTTAACCGATTGGGTGATGTGAACAGACAGGCGCACCTGCTGTTGTTAACCGATTTGGGTGGCCATGAATGCCGCTTTTCTGATCATATTTACAACTTTCCCTATTCTCCAACGGGGTGACAGACTAGGTTGGTTCAGTATCCAGAATTGAGACGCATATAAGCTATCTCAACCTATGGGGCTACCATACAGATTTCAAGCCGAGAATGCACCCCTAGATGCACCTCTGGGTATTTAAACCAGACTTTAGTCTCGGAAATCCCGAACCTTTTGCGTTCTAGGCATCGCCATTTGAACTCTAGTTTCCACCGTCGCAGTTGGTCTCTTAGGAACTCATTGCAATCACAGGCAGGCGACCATACCAGACCACCTACAGTCGTTCGGGCACGACAAACACCAAAGGAATTGCACCTTTATAGGATTTAAGGTCTCCTAAACCAAACGTGAGATCCAAACGCGTCTTACGCGAGAGGAGGATGTGAACTTGAGATCCAAACGCGTCTTACGCGAGAGAAGTAAGATGCTTTCCAAACGCGTCTTACGCGAGAGGAGGAAGATGCTTTCCAAACGCGTCTTACGCAATAGGAGGAATATGCTTTCCAAACGCGTCTCACGCGAGAGAAGGAAGGTGCTTTCCAAACGCGTCTCACGCGAGAGGAGGAAGGTGCTTTCCAAACGCGTCTCACGCGAGAGGAGGAAGGTGCTTTCCAAACGCGTCTCACGCGAGAGGAGGAAGGTGCTTTCCAAACGCGTCTTATGCGAGAGGAGGAAGGTGCTTTCCAAACGCGTCTTACGCGAGAGGAGGAAGGTGCTTTCCAAACGCGTCTTACGCGAGAGGAGGAAGGTGCTTTCCAAACGCGTCTTACGCGAGAGGAGGAAGGTGCTTTCCAAACGCGTCTTACGCGAGAGGAGGAAGCTGCTCTCCAAACGCGTCTTACGCGAGAGGAGGAAGGTGCTTTCCAAACGCGTCTTACGCGAGAGGAGGAAGGTGCTTTCCAAACGCGTCTTACGCGAGAGGAGGAAGCTGCTCTCCAAACGCGTCTTACGCGAGAGGAGGAATATGCTTTCCAAACGCGTCTTACGCGAGAGGAGGAAGATGCTTTCCAAACGCGTCTTACGCGAGAGGAGGAATATACTTTCCAAACGCGTCTTACGGGAGAGGAGGAAGATTCTTTCCAAACGCATCTTACGCGAGAAGAGGAAGGTGCTTTCCAAACGCGTCTTACGCAAGAGGAGGAAGGTGCTTTCCAAACACGTCTTACGCGAGAGGAAGAAGGTGCTTTCCAAACGCGTCTTACGCGAGAGGAGGAATATAGAATGATTTTCTTCTTCTTTTTTTTTTTTTTTTTTTTTGACAATGGTTAAGCTCTACATGTAGAAGTCACAGATGGCCTTTTTCTTCCTGATTATATTCACAACTTTCCCTATTCTCCAACGGTGTGACAGACTAGGTTGGTTCAGTTTCCAGAGTTGAGGCGCATACAAGCTACTTCAACCTATGGGGCTGCCATACAGATTTCAAGCCGGGGATACACCCCTGGGTATTTAAACCAGGCTTTAGTCTCAGAAATCCCGAACCTTTTGCGTTCTAGGCATCGCCATTCGAACTCTAGTTTCCACCGTCGCAGTTGGTTTCATAGGAACTCATCGCAAACACATGCAGGATAATACACAGATATTTACATATAAATGCACATAGATATTTACAGACAGAATACAGACATATACACAGATATGTACAGTATCCATACAGGTATATACGACACAGACATATACGGACCTATATATACAGGTATATACGACATAGACATATAACATATATAGTATATATACAGGTATATACGACACAGACATATAACATATACAGTATATATACAGGTATATACGACACAGACATATACGGACCTATATACAAACATATACGGATATATACACAGGTGGGAAATATTCTGTTTGCAACCGTCAGTTGGAAGATGCCGTTACTGAGAAGGCATATTCCATTTGCTGACGTCAGCACATGCACGCAAAACACGCAAAAAGAAAAGAACATCACAAAATGCATAGATACGGGGTGTTGAACCCCTGACCTCAAGCTTGGCCTCTGAGTACTCAACTACTGAGCCATGCCACTCTTGTGACAAAATATTCAAACAAATATATATATATACTATACAAGACATATATATACATAAAACCAAAACAAACCAAAAGAAACACTCGATGTAGGGTTCGAACCCCTGATGTCGGGCCTAGTCTTCAAGTCTTCGACCACTGAACCACGCCACTCTGTGACAAGATAGGCAAAGAAATATATATACATATATGAGACACGACACGTATGCAAAACACACAAAAAAAAAGAAAGGAAAATCACAAAATGGATGGACATGGGATACGGGGTTTTGAACCCCTGACCTCAAGCTCGGCTTCCGAGTCCTTAGCCACTGGGCTACGCCACTCTTATGACAAGATATGCAAACAAATATATATATACTATACAAGACATATATATACATAAAACCAAAATCAAAACAAAAGAAACACTCGATGTAAGGTTCGAACCCCTGACCTCAGGCTCAGCCTCTCAATCCTTAACTCACTAGGCCAAACCACTGAACCCAAGCCACACCTGTGACTCAAATGTTCAAACAAATATATAAGACATATTTTATACATAAAACGAAAACAAAAGAAAAGAAACACTTGATGTGGGGTTCGAACCTGTAACAACCCTCGTACTGATTACCGTATAACCACTAAATTATATACCGATTACTGTTAAACTGAACCGATAATGACTGATAATTGGATTAATCGGCATCTTGAATGGATGATTGAAATCAAATCAAATCGACTAGTTTATCTGTTATGTTGCATTTCTATCTGTTTAATTGATTGATTATCTGTTTGCATTTATGTGTTTAAACTGCTAATTGAAGGCCTTATCGGCGGCCGATTTAGGAACCGTTTAGTATTTCATGATCAGTAAAATATTTGTGATTTTATGGTATTTTTATCTGAAAATTTATTAGGAATGATTAAACTAGATTAAATTGAGTTAATTACGAACTTAGGCTTATTTACCAAATTACCATGTGAGTGGACTCTGTTTATTATTATTATAGAACCTTATTGAACTCAATACAAGACATTTCTTCTCCCACTTCTTGCTATCCAAATTACCAAGAGAGGAAATAGGGGGAGAGTAAGAGAATTAAGCTCAAATTGTTGAATTTGCTTAGGATTGAGGTGTGGTTGGCATAATTGAGCTTCCAAGACTTGTAATTGACACTCTAGGTAAGGATACCATCATCTTCTTGTTGTCTTGGAATTCCATCTTGCATGTTTCATACATCATTGTAGAACTAAGACATGAATTTGCTCATAAATAGTGAATTGGAGCTCAAATGTTACATGCATGCTTGAATGGATGCATTTTGAAGTTGAATTCTTGAAAAATTGTACATGCATGTCCATGTCCATATATTAGCTCATGTTTTCAGAATGTTTTTCCAACTATTGAGCTCTCTAGAGCAAGATTTGAAGATTGAATTGGGTTTGAAGCTCATGCATTGCATGTTTTAAACTTGTCCTTGAAATTGAGTTTAATCGAAACACCCTTGGGCCTTGATTTCTTAAATTGAGCTTTAAAACTTGTTATTCTATGTGTTTGAAAGAGTTTTCCAGAAAATGGGCCCAAGAGGATCGAATTTGGAACATTGAAACTTGGTTTGAAACTCAGAGGTCGAATCTGGATTTTCCAGAATTTGGCCGTCCGCCGAAGGAATACATGCTCCCAAAGATTTCTTCAAGATTGTTTTCAATTCGCCGAGCGGAGAGTTTCACGCCGAAAGCGGGAAATCGCGATCCAAAGATCTTACATCAGCATCAGCCCGCCGAAAGGGAAGTTGACGCCGGAGCGGGGACCTTTGTTGTCTTGTCCGCTTGAGCGGGGAAGTTGACGCTCGAGCGGAGGCCTGCTCAAAAATTTCAAATCGATTACGTGCACATTTTTGCATCCTCATCCCATCCTAGGCATTCTTAGGCCTAGTTTAAGGCATCTTAATGAGGATTTAGACATAGAACCACACCGAAAATTTAGGATTTAATTATCACCTTCCGATCAAACTTAGTGTGTGTTCTATTTGTTAACTGCTTAGGGTTGGCTCAGGGACGCGCTCTAGCCGCTATAGCCCAATCTTTGTGAGTAAGATTGTGTAAAGATATGTTCAAATGGTTATATTTTGAATCTTCGAATCAACTGTTTATTGAACTGATATTGTTTATTGAATGAATGTATGTCCTGCATTTCGAACTGTATTGTGGCATCCTTAGCACCCACTGTTATTGACTGTTACAGAGCTCTGTCGGTTTCCTTGTGGAACCATACTGTTTGATGGCCATCATTATTGTTGGGTCTGTTAAGGCCCGGTCCTTTTGGACCTACTGTTTATAGGCTAATGGATGTACCACATATGACCGATTGATTGAAATACTGAAAGATTGAAATACTGTATGATGAATTGATTTCATTACTGTAAGGGACATTCATTCATAACCTCTTTACACGTTATGTTATTCACTGGGCTTTAGCTCACTGTTTATATATATGTAGGTTCTCAAAGAACTGCATCGAGCTAGGAGCGTGGGATTGGTCCCCGCTTTGTCAAGCCACCTATGTGCCTCATCATGAGGTTCCGAGTCGCCATGTTATGGCTTGGGGTGTTTTGTGTCCCCTATCGGTCTCCTCATCAGATTGTACTTTTGTATAGGCATTTCTTTATCTTGTTGTCTAGGGATGTGATCCCGTGATCGATCGCTTGTAAATGATTGTATAGATCATATGGATTGTACTGTTTTGAACCGTATGAATGCATAAAAATGTTTTTGACATACAGATTTTCACAGCTCAATGGACACTAGTTATTTACTGTTTTGGCTTCCGCCAGCCCTCAGACTGCTTGATCAGACATCGCTCAGAGGCCTTTGGTAATCTCGGATTCTTGGCGATTCTGATGCTAAACCCATAGGGCCGGGTTTGGGTCATGACAGAACCCCTGACTTCAGGCTCAGCCTCTCAATCCTTAACCATTGGGCCCAACCATTGAACCCAAGCCACTCGTGTGACAGAAACAATTCAAACAAATATATATATATATATATGTGGACAAAACATATATACATCAAAACCAAAATGAAAACAAAACAAAGAAAAACTCGATGTGGGGTTCGAACCCCTGACCTCGGGCTCAGCCTTTCAATCCTTAACCATTGGGCCTAACCATTGAACCCAAGCCACTCGTGTGACAGAAACAATTCAAACAAATATATATATATATATATAGGTGGACAAAACATATATACATCAAAACCAAAATGAAAACAAAATAAAGAAAAACTCGATGTGGGGTTCAAACCCCTGACCTCGGGCTCAGCCTTTCAATCCTTAACTCACTAGGCCAAACCACTGAACCCAAGCCACACCTGTGACTCAAATGTTCAAACAAATATATATATTACATAGCTATATCATATATATACATATATGCATACACAACTCTCTCGCGTCTCTCTCTTCTTTTGATACACGCGTTTGACACGAGGCCCAGCTTTTGCGTCAGCTGGCCGACAAAAGTAGGCCTCGATTTGCAGGCTCTCCTCGGCTCTCTCCCTCCTTTGTCTTTCTCTCTCGTCTTCTTCTTCTCTTCAGTATCGTCCTTTTTCTTCTTAACCAATCTCTTCTTCTTCTCCTTCTCCATTATCGCTCTTCCATCCTCCTCCTTCTTCTTTCTCTTCTTCGTTTCGGCCATTCTTCTTGGATCGCCTTCTTTTCTGCCATTTCTTTCTTCTCTTCTCTTATACATGGCTTCGTCTCGCCCTCTCTCTCTGTTTCCGGATCTTAATGATCCATCGAGCTCCTCTTGGCCAAGTGCCCCTGTTCTTACTTATCCCAGTCTTCTTACACTATCAGTTGAGCAAGTGATGGTTGCTCAAACTGATATTGATGCTAACCACCTCACATTGAAGTCGTGTATGCAAACAATGGCCGCGGTCACTAATTTGTCTCACCGTCTGCAAAACAGGACGAGTGAGCTACATCGGGTTAATGCCCAACTTAATCTGCTTCAGCAAATGTATAGGGATGCACGAGCAGAGGTTTGTGCGCTGAAGACAGAGAATAAAGAACTGAAACGGAAGACTACCTCCATGGAGAGTAGAGAGGTAAAACGGCAGACCATTTGTCTGGACCAGTTCGGAGCGCCGGCGTACTTTTCCTTTGATGGTCGGCGAAAAGTGAACTCTTTTGCCGGAAACATTGAGGCAGGGCCTTCGAAGGCCAATGACAAAAAGAGGAAGAGCTCGTGACGAAAAGAGCCGGAAATGCGAGAAACATGTAGCTAGCACCCCAGCGAAGAAGAAGAAGAAGAACAAGGATCTGTTTTTTTTTTTTTTTTTTTATTTCTTTTTCTAGACTTTGTATTTTATTTTATTTTTTTATTTTTCTGGGTTTGTTTGTTTGTTTGTTTTTTTTTTTTTTTTTTTGGAGTCTCTGTAATCGGGGATGTCCTCCCCTGACTGTATAAAAATTTTCAATTTTGTATCTCAATGGTGTGACTGGCATATCACTTTGAGTTTGAAAATATTTTTGTTTGATCGAATTTGAGAGTGATTAAATTTTAAATTCTGAATTGAACATTGATCCATACTGACCCATACTGACCTAAATCACAGAATGATTTAACGAAAGAAAAACGAAGCCAAACAATCCGAACATACTTATATACACTGACTGGTATAAATACACTGACTGGTATAAATATACTGACTGGTATGAAAGAAACACACTTATATACACTGATTGCTATGAATACCCTAACTGGTATAAATACACTGACTGGTATGGATACACACTTCGATACACTGACCGATATGAATACCCTGACTGGTATAAATACACTGACTGATATGACTTATATACATTGACGAGTTGACTCGAGTGGGGGAGAAGATAGAATTACTGACTCGACTATGCCCCTAATTCATTACCTTGAAAATTTTTATTTTATTTGGACTCTCCGAGCGAGGGCAATGTTGTAATAAGTGTGTATGTGTGTGATGTATGTCTTCCAACCCCACGTCTTTCTCCCTTTTATTTACCAGCTTATGATGGTTAGATTAGGGCATGTTTCAATTAGCATACAGTATGATAGCATGTTTGCATTCATTCATCTGTTTTGCATGCACCGGGCTCGTCGCATCATACTCACTGCATTGTATTTTAATTCCGAGTTGAATACATGTTAGCTGTAACATTCCATATGCCATGTTTAGAATAGCCGAGCCAATCTTAGTTGTACTCCTGCATTAGGCATTTCTGTATAGTTAGGATCATGCATGGATTTCTAACATAGTTTCTTTTTTGGCTTGGAGTACTCGGTAAGTTTTTACGCTTTAGCATCCTTGCATGTGTGTGAGTGACTGCCATGATAGCATGCTTACCATGAGGCTATTTGCTTATGTGATATAACTGCTTGAATACCAGTGGGTGAAGGTTGGATTATCTGGATTGGAACAAATCATCAACTATGAGTTTTAAGCCCACTAGATAGTGGCAAAACCATGTTTTCTAAGCCCACCCGAGGGTGACAAAATCTGCATTTTAAGCCTACTTGCGAGTAGCAAACCATCTTTCAAAAAAACAAACACGAAATGTTTTGTTCCAATTCAGGCGATCTAGTTTATACTTGTATGCTGTGCGTATCACATAGTAAATCTAGGCTAATAACCGGAATAAGAACGCATAATGTTTTCAAAACTAGATATTATGGTCAGTAGAGGCTGATCTTTGATCGGGCGAGTGGGGGTGCTCACGAAGTGACCTTCCTCAATCGTACCCAAGTTCCCGAGCCGAGGCAACTTTGGTGATGACGGACACGTGGCCTTAGGCACGAGTCAGGGTTTCCTAAATTTTCCAAAAATAAAATATTTAGGTGGCGACTCTGTATCTGGCAAAGCAGTCCATGTTTGGCACTTCTTTCAAAAATCTGTTTTCTCAAAACGATTTGCCGGATTTGAACTCTTTGGTTCAAGATTAAGAACCGTGACAATTTGAGTCCGAACTGTAGTGAGCCCAAAATGAACGGAACGGGACTCATCCTCCCATGCGTTCGGGATGTCTCTAGCTTCGACAACTCATTTGGGATTTAGAGAGCTTGACTCGAACTCATGATATCTTGTTTTAATTACACTTATGTGTTTCTTTGCATTGCATTTGCATTGGTGCGGCTAAGACACCGTGTTTGCCATCTGCTATTCCTGAGCAGTTTGCCAGAGGCTGCATGCCATAAGGCTTACCGGTTACGGGCCCTGCCAGTATGGGAACACAAACCCCGGTTTTACCGGGGCACCCTTTTGACCATTCGACCTAGTGCATATTCGGAATCCATAGTGACCATTCCAAACTAGGACAGGTTGCTTACCCGATATAGGTTGTTTGAAACCGCTGCGTGCGTAGTGAAACTCTACCGCCTGACAAAATAGGACAGGGAAACCCTACCCCAACATAGGGGTGTTTTGGCTCTCACTTATCTGTTATGTGCTTTTAGAGTGCGTCTCTACAGGAATGCGTGTATCAGTTTACAAGTTTAGGCATCAGGCTTGCGGGCACCAATTCAGTATTTTGAGATTCAGTTTACCTGAGGGTAACAGTTTACAGGCCGAATTTTGGGGCAGAATTCAGTAGAGGGCACAGTCATCTTGTTATGCTCATATCTGTTTTGGTGAAATCAGGCTAAGATGCTGCATGTTTTCTCTTTTGCTAGATAGTCCTGGAATTATAGCTTCAAAAGGTTTCAATATCCCCCGGGTACATTGGACTAGTGCTGATAGACTTTGTTAGGTCAGAAATTTGATTCAAGGAAAACCGGTGTTCTTTCGCTAAGGCAAGGCAAAGAAAGGCCAATCAGGGCTCACCGGTTCATCTGATTCGTCAGTCGCCAGTCACATCACCTTTGTTCAGACTCAGCAGACCGTAATGGCACAAGGTTCGAAAGAATTTCGGCCGTGATAGCGGCTTAAATCGTGGAACCGCCATGCAGCCGAGACCAAGATGAAACGCAAGACCCACCTAGGCATCCGCCTCACATCCAAATTTTGGGACCCCAGCCGAACTTTGACCCACTTCCGCCAGCTGAAGATTTGCAGGGTCCAGATCCTCGAGAAGGGTTGGCTCAAGCCCGAGTTTTCAGACCCTTGGTGTAGCCTAATGAGAGGCTTTATCCCCTTGATGTTAATGAGCTCGATCTGACCGCAGTGAAAATTACAAACCTTGAGAAGCAATTCAAAAAGGCACATGGCCTTAACTCCATTCCTGACATTGAGGATGGGTACACCGAGGCTGCCGTACGGCTCCCAAACAGATTCAAAATGCCACATATTGACTATTTCGACGGGTCTGGAGATCCTATGGTACATATCCGGCTTTTCTTGGATATCCTGAAGCCGATGGGTCTAACAAAGCCACAGAAACTCTCTCTGTATGGAAGAACCCTATCGGGTGTAGCAACCACTTGGTATGCCAAGTTGAAGGATACAGTGAAGCAAAACTGGGAAGAACTGGCTGAGGCCTTTGTCGATTAGTATTCCTACAATACCCAAGTTGAAATGACCATCCAAGAGCTTGAAGTAACTCGCCAGAACCCAACAGAGCCTTTTGTGGAATTCGTTGCGAGGTGGAGAGCAAAGGCAGCACAAATGACAGATCGTCGCCCTTCTGAGAGGGATCAAGTGCAGATGATGGTACGAAATCTTGAGCATGATATGTTGCAAAAGTTGATAGTCGCTCCGCTATTCACTTTCAAAAGTTTGCATGAACTAGGGGTTCAGTTCGAGAATGCGTTCAACAATGGGATCATTCCCAAAACAAGTGAAGCGACAAGGAGGGTGATTTCAGGGAGTGCTAATGCTGGTAGTAGCGCTATTCCTAAACCTGCAGAAATCAATACAGTTGCCACAACCAACCCTTTTGCCAAACCAAGCCTACAAACCGTCGGCCCAAATTTCGAGCTCAGGCGTAACTTTCACCCCTCTCTATATGAGCCTGACTAGCACACTAAAAGTCCTGATGGAAAGAGAGTATCTCAAACCCCTCGATCCTCAACCTCTGTCTGACCCACTCCCAGCCAGACATACCCCTCCAAGTACTGTGTGTACCATCAGCAGCGTGATCATGGCACCGACCGTTGCTACCGCCTTCGTCATGAGGTCCAAAATCTCATCGACAGTCGGATGATAGCTCCACCTTCAGACCCCAATGACCAAACATCTCCTGCCTACCTCAATCTTATCCATATACTGCCATCCACCTATGACCCTCAAAGATATACATCACCCCAAATTTCATCTACCCAAGCCTGAGGTGTTTATCCCAGAAAGCATGGACTTATGCATGATGGGTGCACCTGAACCTCAATCATCTCAAACCCGTGAACCCACTACTTCTGAGCTGAAGAGAATGATCAAAGATCTTCAGAGAACTATGACAGATTTAGCCTCCGGGACATTGGCTCCATCATCAACCACATCACATACTAGGGAGTTCATGTCAAAAGGCTCCCCAGTCTTGGAACGGGCTGCATTTGAGGAATGCCAATCCCTTGGCAAAGTGGAGGCGAGTGGAAAGAACAAGATAGGGGTGGACATGGATCCCCATGAACATCTTCTGTTGGCTGTTGAGGCTTTGAAAGCTGAGGGACTGAACAAAGAGCAAGTGCTTGCAGTTGTTGCAAAAACTGTGGACGACATTTTCGCCACTCAAGTTGGGGGCAGTTTGAATCAAGGGGCAAGCCGGGAGAAGGGTCGTTGTATCAGAAACGTTCCTTTCAACTATAATCCTGTACTCGGAAGAGATCAACAAACCAAAGCCAAGACTGCCAATCCCTTTATCAAAAGGCCCAAAGAAAATCCACAAACCTTGAAGTACCAACCCCGAGGTCAGAGGGTCTTCCATACCCTCTATATGCCTTTATCCAAAGCTCTCCAAGTCCTTGTTGGACAAGGCCATCTCAAACCCCTTGAGCGTCGACCTCTCCCAAATCCTCTTCCGCCACGCATGATGCCGCCAAGATTATGCCTTTCATCGAATCGCCATATTACCGACAACTACTTCCGTTTTCGCCATGAAGTACAGGATCTATTTGACAATGGGGTCATTGCCACGCCAAGCTCTGCAAAGTCTATCGGCACTGGATCAGTGAACTTGGGGGATAATGTGACCATGTGATCGGGGGATGAACCAGCTGCGGATGGCACTCGATTAAACTCTAGACGTGGGAATGACACGCACTGTTCTGAGCAATATGCAGACACCAGTTTTTGTGCTTTCTAACTTGGGCATTGAGTCAGTCTTGTTGTTTTGTATAGAGTCAGTCTTTTTTTTATTGAGTCAGTTGGGTCTGTCTTGTTGTAATGAGTCAGTCCTATTTTGTTAGAGTTGGGTGATTTCGGGGGTGTTACCTCGGACATCACTTGCTTGTTTTGTGTTTGTCTTTTTGCTTTCTTTTTGAGTCTGTTTCTGCCGTGGAGCCAGTTACACCATCAGATTTGAACGGAACAACAGTTGTCTTTTCACACTCTTGTGTTCGTTTCTGCCTTGTGCCAGTTGTGCCAGAAGTTCTGAATGAAACGGCAGTGCTTTTCGCCTACTTTTCTGTGCCTTGAACTTATTGCATTGACTTAAGTTTTTTTCAAAACCTTTTTGAACACTGCGGTGAAAACAAAGAAGAAGGAATTCCTCAAGATTTGCAAAAATTTGATCAAGTGAGAGAAAGAGAGGCATGCTAAGCCCTTAACGAATGAGATCATGCTTGTTAGTGTGAGTACTGGGAAGGATCCTGGCTTGATCCAGATTGGTTCCGCACTGTCTTCAGCGCGAGCGATTAGTCATTTTCTTAAAAGATTTCAAAAAATGTTTTTGCGCGGTCCTGCGAAGACCTGTGTGGAATCGCTCTTAAGATTGTGCAGCCTAGGATTGCTCTCAGCCTCGAGACTCAACCCCTGGCTTTCAGACCTTGAACTCGAATTTAGAATGTTCAACGGTCAACCACAATGTAAGGCCCGTGTGGCCGGATCAGAAGCAGTCCATGAGCTAGGGGCGAAAATATCAGATGTGATCAAAGGAAGCTTGCGAAGCTAAATCAAAAGCCTCCCCCCGAACAAGGGGCAAAAATGTCAGATGCGCTCGAAGAGTCAAAGATGACTCACCAAGTTCCTATCCACAACACTAGGGGCAAATTCGGCCCCCCATTGGAAGGACTCCTGCATCGTCAACAAATAGCAGCCAATCTTCTGGATTCAGATGACTTCAGGATCTCAAAACCATCTGACATGGACAAAGTTACACTTTTACCCTTGAGAGGCTCGCTGGGCCGAAAACCCGGAAGGGTGACCCAAGCAAAAGTTAGAGCAAGAAAAAGAACAAAAAGAACCAAAAAAAAAGAAGAATGAAAAAAAATGAAAAAAAATGAAAAATGAAGAAAATGAAAAGAAAAGATGAAAAAGAAAATAAAAGAATTGAAATGAAAAGAAGAACAAAGCTCGTAAGGTTGAAAACCCAGAAAGGGCGGCCTTGGCAAAAGTTAGAGCGCAAAAGGAGATGTTAATATCCGAGTGTACCTTAACCCCGAAGTACGTAAGGCTTGATTCCCATCTTTGGGATACGTCGACAACTTCATTTTGAAGTCCAGCCGTAAAACAATTCAAATTCGATTGTGTCCATGCGTTGGTTCTGGTCATCTTTGTCTTTCTCTGTATCTGAGGATTTGGTTGTGTTCATTACTCTGAGATGCGCTGTGGTGCCATTCTAACAAGGGGCAACTTTCCGTTGCTATTCAATGCGCTGCGGTGCCATTCAAATAAGGGGCAACTTTCCGTTGCCATGCAGTGTCCTTCAGGAAATGGGCAATTTTCCTTCGGATCTGAGGTTGTGCATCTCAAGAGTAGGTTCCGTGCTCGTTCAGCAGTGGCCGTTCGCAAAATAGTTTTTGAGAATTTTTACTGAGGTTGACTAATTTTCTCGAAAAGTATTCCATTTTTCAAAAATGGACCATTTCTTGGACCCAAAAATGGAAAATTTTCAGTGCTCATAGCCTGACTTGCATGATTTTAAATCAGAAAATTGAACAAGCATGTTAATCTAACTCTCATTTTGGTCAAAATTGTCTTAGTAGAAAGCCAAAAACAAAAAAAAAATGGTCGAAATGATGAACTAGGGGCACAGTTGAGTCAGGTGTTCTGTCTTTTCCCCATTGCCACAATACTTGCCAAGAAGGGCACTCTACCTGCCAGAAAAGGGCACAACTGAAGTTAACAGCAAAAGGGCTGAAAGCTCTCTCACCCTCCGAGCAACGAGGTATCAAGTCAAGTGCGAAGCACGAACTGGAATGGATCAAGATATTCCACTCCTTCATCTGTACAGATCTGATCACATCCAAACTTCCCAGCAGAGCATCGTCAACTGATGTCAGCTGTAGATTTGCTATACACCTAGTTGTAGCACAGCCCCTTCGTGGGAGAAACTCACTAGCTATGTGCAGAAGAAGAAGAATCTAGCGGAATGCTAGGGGCAATAGCCCATAACTTTCTGTTTATCCATCAACCACCCATAGGAGGGATTTAAAATGAGAGATTGAAGAATAGAGAGGTGTGCGCTAAGAGAAAAAGTGAGGAAAGGGCTTTTTCAGAAAAACAGAGCTTGAGGGCCGAGTGATGTGAGAATCACAAATGAGAAAGGGTGGGAAACAATACCCGAGAACTGCCTCGTGCACCAAGAGGTCTCTCGCCTTTGTAACACAGCTGAGTGTTGTGTTTGTGCGTTTTGTTTGTCTCGTTTCTTGTTTTAAGTCGTTTGAGTGTCAACAAATGTGTTTAGGTCATTTTACCTTGTTTTTCCTTTGTTGAGTTGTGTTTAGGTCGTTCTACCTTTGTTTTCCATTGTTGAGTCGCTTTTGGCGTGGTCGCCAGGTGCTTAATACCCGGTTGAGAACCCTTTTCTCATTTCAATTTCAAAAATCGTTTTGTGCTCAGAGTGCCGTGTCGTTCTCCACATTTGTGCAAAAAAGGATCAGTTCTTTCATAAAGCCGCAGGGTTCAACCCAGGTCATGTCAAAATAGTAAAACAAGGACCTATCTGAAGCTATTTAGGTTCTAGACTGCAAAGCAAAAGAAAAGAGGGAAAATTTGGAGCATCTTAGCATGTTTCAACTTTAGCAAAATTCGAGACTGCATTCCAGGTGCACCTTCTCAGGCCTCGCTATTTCTCTGGAGTATGAGTGTATGTTGACCCCAAGTGTAAGCCTGCTTCAAGTCAGAATGGCAGTCTAAGCAGCACCCGAGGGTTTCACATGCAGATGTTATCTCTCGCCAATATGAAAATGGTGTGCCCTTTTTGAGCTGAGTGAGTTGCGAAGTCCTCTAAGAGGCAAATCAGAGGCACTAGAGTACATATTTGATGCTCTTCTATTGCATAGAATGTGAACTTTCATATACACTGTTGTTGCATGCGTGCCGCGCATCGTTATGATTCATGCATAGAATATGCTTGCTTTCGATTCTGTACAGAATATGCTTTGCTTGTTTCATGTATAGAATATGCTTGCTTTCAATATTGCATAGAATGTGCTTCCATACTTGCATAGAAAATGCTCGTATCTTTTACATGGAAAATGCCCCCATACTTGCATAGAAGATACATTTTATCGCACTTTCTTGTGCATTTTATCTCGCTCGCACTGTCTTGTGCACTTACACTTTGTATCTCACCAGCACTGTCTTGTGCATCTTGTGGTTGTATCTCACTCGCACTATCTTGTGCATTTCAAATCACTCGCGCTGTTTAGCGTATCGTGCTGTTTAGCATATCGTACTGTCTTGTGCATTTCAAATCACTCGCGCTGTTTAGCGTATTGCACTATCTTGTGCATTTCAAATCACTCGCGCTGTTTAGCGTATTGCACTGTCTTGTGCATTTCAAATCACTCGCTGCTTAGCGATCGCCTTGCTTTTGTGCATTTCTAATCACTATTACTGCTTAGCGTGTGACCGCTTTTGTGCATTTCTAATCATTCGCGCTTATTTTGGCGCCTCAATTCAATCGCTTTGTGCAGTTTATCATTCGCGCTATTTTGCGCACCTCCATCGCACTGTTTTGTGCAGTTTACATTCGCGCTATTTTGCGCATCGCACTGTTTTGTGCAGTTTATCATTTGTGCTATTTTGCGCACCTCCATCGCACTGTCTTGTGCATTGCATTCATCGCGCTATTTTGTGCATTTCAAATCAATCACGCTGTTTAGCGTATCGCACTATTTTGTGCATTGTATCATTCGCGCTATCTTGCGTACCTTACCTGCACTTGTTAGTGTATTGCATCGCGCTATCTTGCGCCGTGACCATTACTTGCATTGTGCATGCATTTTATCGCGCTATCTTGCGCACCTCACCTTTAGCATCGCACTGTTTTGTGCATTCACCCTACTCGCACTGTTTTGTGCACCTTTAGTTCGCACTGTCTTGTGCACTCACTTGGTCCAGGAGACCTTAAATCCTCCGGTCTAAGGAGACCTTAAATCCTGCATCATCATTCATACTGCTTTATGATCGCACTTGCATTTATTCGCACCGCCTCGTGCACTTTCCTGTCTAGAGACCTTAAATCCTCCAAAGGTGCAATTCCTTTGGTGTTTGTCGTGTCTTAACGACTTCCAAATGATCCGTATAGCCACCTGCCTGTGTTAGCAGTGAGTTCCTAGGAGACCAACTGAGACGGTAGAAACTAGAGTTCGAATGGCTCATGCCTAGAACACAAAGGTTCGGGATTTTCGAGACTACAGTTTGGTTTAAATACCCAGGGGTATATCCTTGGCTTGAAATCTGTATGGCAGCCCCATAGATTGAGGTAGCATATGTATGCTCCTCAATTCTGGATACTGAATCAACCTAGTCTGTCACTCTGTTAGAGAATAGGGAAAGCTGCGATCGTAGTCAGGGAGAAAAGTAGTACCTGCAGTTCAACCAAGAAGAAGCAAAAGATCCCCAGTAGCATGAGGTAAGTCATTGCCAATTGCCTTTGTAAGGTACCTTCGCCTCTTAGCTATTACATTGCATTTTAGCCACTACATTACAGTGCATTGCATAAATCCTCAATTTTTAAACCAGCTTCGCGTGGCGTATATGTAACAACCTCGTGATCGACATCAGTATAACCATCAATTAGTTATCGACATCACAAACCGAACTGATAATGACTGATAATGGGATTAACTGGAGTACTGAATGGACCAATTGAAATCGAAACTGAAATTGAATAAGTTTATCTGTTATATTGCATTTCTATCTGTTTAATTGATTAATTATCTGTTTGCGTTTATGTGTTTGAACTGCTAATTGAAGGCCTTATCAGCGGCCGATTTAGAAACCGTTTGATGTTTTAGAATCAGTAGAATATTTGTGATTTAATGGTGTATTTATCTGAAAATTTACTAGGAATGATTAAATTAGATTTAAGCGAATTAATTGCCAAGCTTGAGTTAATTACCAAATTGCCACCTTAGTGGCCCCTTTGTTTATTGATTTCCAAGAGCCTTATTTCACTTAACATACCATTTGATCAGCCCTTTCTTGCTTTATAACCGACCAAAGAAGAGGTTAGAGAGAGAAAGAATTATTCTTGTTGAAAATCTTGGAGAATTGCTTGAGAAATTGAAGGGTAGTTGCTAATTGAGCTCATAAACCTTGTAATTGAGACTTAGGTAAGGAAATCATCTTCTCCTTGTTGTCTTTGAACTTCATTCTTACATGATTCATGCATCATTAGAGAGCTAGGCCATGAATTTGCTTATATATGTTGAATTGAAACTCCATTGTTGCATGCATGCTTGAATTGGTGCATTTTTAAGTTAAATTCTTGAAGAATGATACATGCATGTTCATGTCTAAGCTTTAGTCCATGTTTTCATTTTGTTTTCCAACCATTGAGCTCATTAGAGCAAGATTTGAACCTTAATTTTGGTTTAAAGATCATGCATGTCATGTTTTGAAAGTGTTCTTGAAATTGGTTTAAAAATTGAGTTTAATTGAAATACCCTTGGGCCTTGATTTCTTAAATTGAGCTTTAAAACTTGTTATTCTATGTGTTTGAAAGAGTTTTCCAGAAAATGGGCCCAAGAGGATCGAATTTGGAGCATCAAAACTTGATTTGGAACTTGGAGGTTGAATCGATTTTCCAGATTTTGGCCGTCCGCCGAAGGAAGTGCCGCCGAGCGAATTCATGCTCCCAAAGATTTCTTCGACTTGTTTTACAATTCGCCGGCGAGTGTTTCACGCCGAAGCAGAAATCGCGATCCAAAGATCTTGCACTGTGCATCAGACCGCTCGAGTGGGGAAGTTGACGCTCGAGCGGGGACCTTTGTTTGCTTGTCCGCTCGAGCGGGGAAAGCTGAGCTCGAGCGGAGGCTCTGTTTTCTGAAATTCTGGAATTGCTTTCTAAGTGTATTTTCGCATCCTCATCCCATCCTAGGCATTCTTAGGCCTAGTTTAAGGCATCTTAATGAGGATTTAGACATAGAACCACACTGAGGAAATTTAGGGATTTAATTAATATCCTTCCGACTGTGAACTTAGTGTGTGTTCTATTTGTTAACTGTTTAGGGTTGGTTTCTCGGGACGCCTAGCTGCTATTAGCCCAATCTCTGTGAGTAACAGATTGTGTAAAGATATGTTCAAAATGGTTATCTTTTGAATACTGAACTGAATTGTTTATTGAATTGATATTGTTTACTGAATGAATGTGTGTGTATTCACAATCGTGTGTGGCATCCTTAGCATTGATTCTTTGCTATCACATGAGCTCTGTCGGTTTCTTGTGGAACCATATTGTTTTTCCAATGATGGCCATCAGTATTGTTGGGTTCATAGGCCCGGTCCTTGGACCTATGTTTATAGGCTAATGGATGTACCACATATGACCCATTGATTGAAATATCGAAAGATTGAAATATCAGATAATGAATTGATTTCATTATCAGAAGACATTCATTCATAACCTCTTTACATCAGTATGTTATTCATCGGGCTTTAGCTCACTGTTTATATATATATGTAGGTTCTCAGCAGCCAGACCGGAGCTAGGAGCGTGGGTTGGTCCCCAGTTTTGTCAAGCCAGCCTATGTGCCTCACTACGAGGTTCCGAGTTGCCATGCTATGGCTTGGGGTGTTTTTGTGTCCCCTATCGGTCTCCTTACTGTTTTGTACTTTTGTATAGACTGCCATCGTTATATCAGATCGTTGTCTAGGATTTGATCCTGTCTTGACTGCTTGTAAATGATTGTATAGACTGTATATGGATTGTACTGTTTTGAATCGTATGAATGCATAAAAATGTTTTTGGCATACGATTTTCCAACTCAATGGACACTAGTTATTTATCAGATTGGCTTCCGCCAGTTCTCAGATTGCTTGATCAGATATCGTTTCAGAGCCTTGGTAATCTTTGACATCGCTGCCATTCTGCTAAACCCATAGGGCCGGGTTTGGGTCGTGACAGTATAAGTCCAATCTTCAAACCAGCTTCGCGTAGCGTATAAGTCCAATCATCAAAATCTTCCCGCATATCATTTTATCCTGCCCCTGAACTACGCTGGTTTGATTCCTTGCAAAAGGATACGTAGGCAGTCTGCGGGCGCAACCATTTATTTGTCTGTACTTTGTTTGTTTGTCCAAGTCTTCGGTCTTGTCAAAAATGGGTCGTCTCTGGGTTTTGACATTCACTCTCGTCACTTCTTGACTTTCGAGTTCTGTCAAAGAGGGGCAACTGTAGACACCCCATTTTTGACCACCCTTAAGACTTGGACGCGACTGATGGTTTACATGGTGGAAAAAGGTGTGCAGGGGAAAGGTTCAGTTTCTTCGGCAAGGAGAGAGTCAAAGCTCAACTTCATATCCCTTTTTTTGGACCAAAACAATCTTGATCAAAAGATTTTAGACCTTAAAACCCTCTCTTTCAAAACGTTTTTGAAATAAAGTTTCTACGATGTTCCAACGCTCGCATTTTGTTAAATGTTGCGCTTTTCGGTAAACCGAGCAAGAACAAAGCAGAAATGAATGAAAGAGATGAAATCTTTGAAAAATCTTTCAAAACACCTTACTTAGGGGTTTGAAGTTGAAGAAAAGAAGAGAAGAGGGAAGAAACCCAGTTGGGGGAGAAAATGGGCATGAACTGTTAAGAAAAAGTCAAGCAACCCTCGCCGAATCAGGCCTATTCATTTGCATACTTGGAATCAAGCTATGAGGCCACTACCGTTGGAAAGAAGACTTCTGGGGCTTCATTTTGCACTCAAGAATCTCCTAAAACCAATTCCGGACAAGGGAGATATGGTTGATTGAAGTAGGGCATCACTCCTGTTGGATCAAATCTGCGCGGCTTTACCAAAACAGCCATAACTTTTTTCATAGGAGGAATTTTAATGCAAAGTTTGCACCATTGGAAATCTAACTTCCGGGGCTTCAATTTGGACACCTGGCCGGCCACCATTGGTGTCACGACCCAAACTCGGCCCTATGGGTTTAACACCGTAACTGGCCAGTAATCCGAGATTACCAAAGGCCTGCCAATCAGTAATACAGTAAATACAGAGTTCAGGGCCTGGCGGAAGCCAAAACAGTAAAAACTAGTGTCCATAGAGCTGTTAATCAGATGCCAAAACATTTTTCATACATTTATGCAAATTCAAAACAAGACGGTCTATATACAATGATACAACATGTACAACATTCAAGACGGACTCAATCCTCGATAACAAGATAAAGAACAGTCTATACAAAAAGTACAACAAGACAAAACAAGAGGAGACTAGTGGGGACACAAAACACCCAAGCCATGGCATGGCGCTCTAACCTCACAAAGGAGGCACATAGGTCGGCCGACAAAATCGGGACCAATCCCACGCCCTAGCTTCGTCTGGCCGAAAGCACCTACATATATATATAAACAAAGGAGCTAAAGCCCGGAATAACATACAGGTAAAGAGGTTATGAATGAATGTCCTTACAAGAATGAAATCAATTCATTATACTGATTTCAATCTTTTAGTATTTCACCAATCAATATTTCAATCAATCACCATATGTGGTACATCCATTAGCCTATAAACAAGAGGGTCCAAAAGGACCGCCTTTGCGCATCAAACAATAATGATGGCCATCAATCAAGATGGTTCCACAAGGAAACCGACAGAGCTCAGAATACCAATAACAAAGGGTGCTAAGGATGCCACAATACAACAGAAATAGGACATACATTCATTCAAGAATAATATCGCCAAGAAATAGCTGGTAAACAAGATTCAAAAGATAACCATTTTGAACATATCTTTACACATCTGCTACTCACAAAGGATTGGGCTATCAAGAGCTAGAGCGCCCCGAGAGTCAACCCTAAACAAGAAATGTAATAGAACACACACTAAGTCTACAGCTTGGAAAGGATGATGATTAAATCCCTAAATTCCTCGGTGGTTCTATGTCTAAATCCTCATTAAGATGCCTTAAACTAGGCCTAAGAATGCCTAGGATGCGATGAGGATGCAAAAATACGCTTGGAAGGCACTTTTCAAAAGTTGCTGAAAACAGGGGTCTCGCTCGAGCGAGCCTTCCTTCGTTCGAGCGAGGTTGCAAAATCAAGGGCTTCACCGGAGCGAACAATCCTTCGCCCGAACGGCCTGATGAAACAGTAAAAAAATACTGGATGCTCAATTTTTACGTGCGATCCTCGCTCGAGCGAGCTTCCAAAATCAGGTTCGCCGAGCGAGACTTCCTTCGCCGAAGCGTCCGATGAAACAAGAAAAGTATCGATGTTCGATTTTACGCCGAGCCACCAATCTTCGCCGAGCGGCTCGAGGAAAACGTTGGTCGCCGAGCGAGAATCTTCGCTCGAGCGAAGAAGCCAAATCTGGAATTTCCAGATTTGCCTTCCTAGCTCAAACCAAGCATTCTCAACTCAATTCTCGACCTCTTGGGCTCAAATTCTGGAGAATACATCCCAAAACAATGTATATCAAGTTTCAAAAGCCAATTTATGAATTCAAGCCCCAAAGGTGAGTCAATTAAATCCATTTTCCAAGAACAATTCAAGAACACTTTAAAACATGCAATGCATGAGTTTCAAACCAATTTCAATCTTTAATTCTTGCTCCAAAGAGCTCAATAGTTGGAGAACACAATGAAAACATGGTCTCTTACATAAATATGGGCATGCATGTGACCATTAACCATGAAATCAACTCAAAATGCCTCAATATAAACATGCATGTAACATTAGAGCTCCAATTCACCATTTATGAGCAAATTCATGTCTTAGTTCTACAATGATGTATGAAACATGCAAGATTAAGCTCAAACACTAAAATAAGAAGATGAATTCCTTACCTAGAGTGTCAATTTCAAAGTCTAGAGGCTCAAACAAGCATGAACTCTTCTAATCTTCTTAATTTCCAAGCAATACTTCAAGGTTTTCAAGCCAAATCACAAACTCTCTCTTGCTCCCTCTCTTGGTCGACTATGGTGAAGTACAGGGGCTGAGGAATGTTTTGATTAAGTGTAAAATAGGCTCAAGTCAAAAGGTTAAACAAAAGCCACTCAATGGCAATTCCGCAATTATGGCAATCTCTTTAATTGACTTAAATTTAATCTAATTTAATCAGTCCTAATCGATTTTCAGATAAAAATGCCATAAAATCACAAATATTTTATTGATTACAAAACGACAAACGGTTTCTAAATCGGCCGCCGATAAGGCCTTCAATTAGCAGTTTAAACATAAAATGCAAACAGATAATCATACACTCAAACAGATGCAACACGCAATTCAATAGACAAACTTATTCAGTTTCAGTTTCAGTTTCATTCGCTTTTGTTCAAGAGTTCATCCACACTTATCGGTCATTAGGAGTTCGGGCCATGGTAATCGATATAATTCAAAGGGTTAATGAATCAAGACGAGGTTGTTACAATTGGACTTTCCAATCACTGGCTGGCCACCTTTCTTTCCAGCAGCCCCTTTTTTGTCTTGAAAAACCAGGAAAAGTAGCAGGTCTGCCAGAAAAGATGGCAGGCCGGCCACCTAAACCTTTTGAACTGGCCGGCCGGCTAGGGGAGATGGACAGCCAGCCACCTGAACCTTTTGCACCTGGTCGGCCATTTTTGCCCTCCTGAGTGTGTTCTAGCTGTGCCAGCTATTCTGTACTTAACCCCTGCCCGGGGGATTGCCCTTTTGGGGGGGAAATTTGAATTGGTTTTTCCCCCCTTTTTCCTTGGCCTCTCCCTCTATATAACCAGCACCCCTCCTCCATCTCGAAGGGTTAGAAAACCAGCTGAGGCACACACCTATTTTCTTCCATAGCTCTCTCTCTTCCAAGCTCAAAACACCCATTGTTCTTGACCTTTACACTACACCTCCAAGCCTACTGCCTCCACACTCTATTCCAGCACGTTGGAGGCCATTTGAAGAGGTTGAAACCTCAGAATTTTGGTCCAAAAGCCCCTGATTTGTTGCTCTACAAGGGTAAGCTCCTATGTTCCCTTTTTTTGCACTATTTTGTTCTATATCTTAGCTCCTTTTGCTTACATCTTTGGGCTTAAACCTAAACTGAAAATAGTCTTATTTTGAACTCGTTTTCATGTTTGATTAAGGACTTTTCTCTGTTTGAGGTTTTCTACTCACCCTTTGTGTTCAATCCCTCTTTTAGGCCTTATTTTGCATGATATGTTAGACCTATTTGTAGGAATTTTTGGACTTCGAGCCAAACTGTAAAGTGTCTTATTTTGAGCCCTTCTTAAACTTTTTTGAAGGGCTCTTCACTATTTGAGGCCAGCTACTACCTCTTGCTCTCTATCTCTCTTTTAGGGCCATTTTTGCATCATATTGTAGCCCTACTTGTGAGCATATTTGGGATTTTCCATAAACTGAAAAGTGTCTTGTTTTGAGCCCTTCTTCAACTTTGTTGAAGGGATCTTTGATGTTTGAGGCTTTTTGCTATCCCTTGTCTCTAATCTCTCTTTTAGGGCTATTTTTGCATGATACATTAGCTTTATTTGTGAGCCCTTTTGGACCTAGACCTAAACTGAAAATAGTCTTGTTTTGACATCATCTTTATGTTTGATTAAGGCCTGTTCTCTGTTTGGGGACATCTTCCCCTATGCATGCTTCATTCTTTCATGATTAGGGCTATGCATTAGAGCACTTGAGTTGGCCATAGTTTGGCCTCTTAGCCACTAAAAAAATGCATTTTTGAGCCTCAAAATCAAAGGGAGATGACCCCCTCTCACCTTGTTTTGTTTGATAGTCTTTTTGGCCTTCCAAAGAGGCCATATCTTGCATACCTTGTTGACTGATTTCAGGGCCAATTTGGTGAGTTTTAGGGCTATCATATTTGATTTTTAGAGTTGTTTGTGCCATGCTAAGTGTCCTTGATGCATGTGCTTAATAACCCCTTTGTATGCCCTCTAAAAGAACCCATCATTTGTGCATGTGTTGGTTGCATTTCAGAGGTTATTTGGGCATATTTTGGCATGTTTTGTTCACTGATTTTTGCTGGTTTGATGAGTTCTCACCTGCTTCATGCACATGCCATGTAACCCATGTTCGCTAGTCAAAGTTGCATGCTATTTTAGTCCATCATGCTAGCATCTTTTGGCCATGCTTTGAACTAGAAATGTTCATATTTTGGGACTGCCTTGGCTCTGTCTTTATGCTTCATGATCAAATAATGCATGCTTTGTATAGCTACAAGTCAATACATGTGCCTAGTTTTGAGTTTCGGGGTTCGCTTCATGCATCGGGTGCCATGTTTCCATGTTTCGGGATCATCTTGCATCACATTTCAGTGCTGGAACTTGCATGTTTGTATGCCATATTTCATGCCTTGCCATGCCTTGTTAGAGTGGCATTTGTGTCTTAGGATCGGTCCTCGGTTTGCGTGCATGTGTGCACGCACCTCGAGTGTCTCATTTTCATCTTATGGCCACTAATGTGAGTGTGGCTGAGGTCCACTCATGTTGGTGTAAGTCCATTATGCATTGTGTATGCCATTCCAATTCATAGCATTGCGTATGCTAGGTTGTATGTTAGAGCATCGTGTATGTCATGTTACACCGTGCATTGTGTATGCCATTTCATAGCATTGTGCATGCTAGGTTGTATACTAGTTGCATAGTGCATGCCATCTCATTTGCATTGTGTTTGGGATAGGAGTTAGCCCAAGCACGAAAAACGAGGGACGTTTCGTACTTTGAGTGACGGAACGTGTCTCAATTCCCGGTCACCGACACTCCGGATTATCCATGATGGAGTCTCGGTCTTGTTGTGTTTATGTGTGCATTCATTTCATATTAAGTCGTGCAATTCGAATCCTTGGCCATCATGCATCGATATGCGTGATTGGTGGCACGAGGATCGAGGACTACGCTCCCTGACGAGTAGTCAAGCATACATATGTGAAAATACATTGCCATGTCCCTTTCTTGCTCTCAATTGCAGCAAATTAGAAATCGGCAATCTTTTGGGGCTTCGCACAATATTCCGGGCTTAAATTGTAAACAGAGGCTAATTGGGGCATCGCAATGGATTTCTGCGCCAAGCAACCTGAACATGCATCATTCATCATTTGGAACAGAGTCGAGGCGTTCCATAGATTTGCGTGCCATTTATTGTTTTCCTAGATTAATTTGTTAATTAATTAGGATTTTATATTTATTGGGACTGCATTATTTATTTGGGACTGTATATTATTTATTTGGACCCTCCAAGCGAGGGCAATGTTGTAATAAGTGTGTGTGTGTGTGATGTATGTCTTCCAACCCCACGTCTTTCTCCCTTTTTATTTACCAGCTTATGATGGTTAGATTAGGGCATGTTTCAATTAGCATACAGTATGATGGCATGTTTGCATTCATTCATCTGTTTTGTATGCACCGGGCTCGGCGCATCATACTGACTGCATTGTATTTCAATTCTGAGTTGAATACATGTTAGCTGTAGCATTCCATATGCCATATTTAGAATAGCCAAGCCTATCTTAGTTGCACTCCTGCATGTGTTGCATTAGGCATTTCTGTATAGTTAGGATCATGTATGGATTTCTAACATAGTTTCTGTTTTGGCTTGGAGTACTCGGTAAGTTTTTACGTTTTAGCATCCTTGCATGTGTGTGAGTGACTGCCATGATAGCATGCTTACCATGAGGCTATTTGCTTATGTGATATAACTGCCTGAATGCCAGTGGGTGAAGGTTGGATTATTAGGATTGGAACAAATCATCAACTGTGAGTTTTAAGCCCACTAGATAGTGTCAAAACCATGTTTTCTAAGCCCACCTGAGGGTGGCAAAATCTGCATTTTAAGCCTACTTGCGAGTAACAAACCATCTTTCAAAAAAACAAATACGAAATGTTTTGTTCCAATTCAGGCGATCCAGTCTATACTTGTATGCTGTGCGTATCACATAGTAAATCTAGGCTAATAACCGGAATAAGAACGCATAATGTTTTCAAAACTAGATATCATGGTCAGTAGAGGCTGATCTTTGATCGGGCGAGCAGGGGTGCTCACGAAGTGACCTTCCCCAATCGTACCCAAGTTCCCGAGCCGAGGCAACTTTGGTGATGACGGACACGTGGCCTTAGGCACGAGTCAGGGTTTCCTAAATTTTCCAAAAATAAAATATTTAGGTGGCGACTCTGTATCTGGCAAAGCAGTCCATGTTTGGCACTTCTTTCAAAAATTTGTTTTCTCAAACGATTTGCCGGATTTGGACTCTTTGGTTCAAGATTAAGAACCGTGACAATTTGAGTCCGAACTGTAATGAGCCCAAAATGAATGGAACGGGACTCATCCCTCCCGGGGCGTTCGGGGACGTCTACAGTTTCTGGCGACTCCGCTGGGGATTTAGAGAGGTTGACTCGAACTCATGATATCTTGTTTTAATTACACTTATGTGTTTCTTTGCATTGCATTTGCATTGGTGTGCCTAGGACACCATGTTTGCCATCTGCTATTCCGGAGCGGTTTGCCAGAGGCTGCGTGCCATAAGGCTTACTGGTTACGGGCTCTGCCAGTATGGGAACACAAACTCCGGTTTACCGGGGCACCCTTTTGACCATTCGACCTAGTGCATATTCGGAATCCATAGTGACCATTCCAAACTAGGACAAGTTGCTTACCCGATATAGGTTGTTTGAAACCGCTGCGTGCGTAGTGAAACCCTAGCGCCTGAAAAAATAGGATAGGGAAACCTTACCCCAACATAGAAGTGTTTTGGCTCTCACTTATCTGTTATGTGCTTTTAGAGTGCGTCTCTACAGGAATGCATGTATCAATTTACAAGTTTGGGCATCGGGCCTACAGGCACCAATTTAGGTGTGAATATGATATTTCTTAACACATAAGTCAATATTCACAACAAATAATTTGATGATGTGAATATTCACATCGTAACTTTTGATGATGTGAATGGCAGCAGCGATATCAATATTCACACCACGCACATGCATGCATCATAATATACACAAGAACATCTTATTTTTGTTAACAAAAAACACTCACAATTACATTTCATAATACATATCTGAATATTCATATCTTTTGATTTGATGATGTGAATGGTTACAGTGATGTAAATATTTATGTCATCTACTTTAATGCTATCAATGATAACAAGAATGTGAATATTTACACCACAATAATGTTAAAAAGTTCAATCCATGTGCAAGTATTCACATAATGTGATTATTTTACACAAGTGTGAATATTCACATCATGCATTCATCCTTAACACACTAACAAAAATGTCAGTTTGCTACCCAAAAAAAAAAAAAAACACAAATCAAATCCTAATGCATTATTAGATTTGCCAATGCATTATTATGTTTGCCAACATAACGTAATCTTATTGCAACACAATGTTTGCCAACATAACACAACTTATTTCAAAAATCAATATAGAATATCATGTAAAACACAATGTTGAAATGAAAAAATGTACACCCTATATCGGCTCCTTACATGATTTCCGATTGTGGCTTTCCAACTTATCACATCTCTTGTACCTTATTTGCTTCAGTTTCTCACCCCTTGACGGGATTCTATTATTTTTCGGCCTGTCGGGTGGTCTTTTCACAGTTGATGGGTATATAGTGAAGTTTGTGGAATCAAAAGGCCACTTTTCCACCGACAATATAGGGAATATGGCACCCGAATAGGCTGCACGATATGTCTTTACATGAAAGTAATGTTCCACGCAATCATTGAGATTGTAGCGGCTTTTTTGAATAGCAATAACAATATGGTCACATGGGAATCTATTGATTTACTATTTGAAGCAAGAACACGTACGCCTTACAATATCAACTGTAATAGATGGTATAGAATGAACCTTAAACACATCCTCATTGGCTTTGCTCACCTGCCAAGACTTGTTGTCATTAAATGAATCAAGAAGCATTGTTTTGAATGTAGGACAAATAAGCTCATTTTGCTTGTTTGCTTGGTCACGCCGAGCAGACATTTACCTCATCAACTGAGTACGAATTGTGTCCACCATCTGAGTGATAGGAAGAGAACGTGCTTCTTTAATCCAATCATTAAATGACTCTGCCACATTAGATGTCATCTCCCCATAACGCATGCCCCCTACACAGCATCACAAACATTGTACAATATTGAATTTAATTTTTTCAAAATTGAATATGAAATTTCATGTCGTCACAAAACATAACTGAAATTTTATATTGCTACTATTCTAAACTTGACAAATGGAATACATCAGGAAACTACTATTATCTGAAGTATGAATTCGCCCAATGCTCAAGTACCAACTCCTTGAAAAAAACTATGTGCTTGTTATTTACCCCCCTTTTTTAATTTCTCAAGCTTTCATGGAACCCTACTACAGTTGGCTTGTAAGCACAGTCACCCAAACTACTAATGAGGTGGTCCCTAAATCCATAATCAATTCCCTTTATCTGGTTTCTTAAATTTTTCTTCAAGTATTGTAAGCAATAACCGTAGTGAACCAATGGGAACACCTTCGGTATTGTTTCTAACAGACCAAGATTAAGGTCCAAAATAAAAGTAATATGACGCTTACCATTAACAACCTTCCTAAGTTCGTGCAAGAACTATGACCAATTGGCTGTGGTTTCTGAATCAACAATCGCAAATACAACAGGGAATAGACGTACAACGCAACACCATTAAACAGTTGTTCACAATATTCCAATATGAATAGTAACATAAGTAGTTTACAAAAATACTATAAAGCAAATAGGTCATGTGAATGTTTACACTGTGTAATGGTCTGTTATATATCTACACTATGCCGCTCAATATAAATATTTACATGGATACACAGCTAAAAAAATTACTAACCATTGTTTCCATCTTTCGCCGTTGCCGTAAGTAGCTAACCTTTGTACTTTCTTTTGAGGAATGTTCCATCCAGGAATAACAAAAGCCGACAAGAATTGTAACCAGAAATACACGCAGTGAATGATACAAGAAAACGACAAAACTGTTGACTACTCGCGTCATAGTCAATATTGACATAGCTCCCCGGATTGTAACGCATCACAACATTCGAATACCACTGCAGCTGGTCAAATAATAATGAGTGGCTTCCATGAATAACAACCTTTGTTTTCTCTACGCCCAACCATACTACGTGGTAACTCACATCTAGCCCATAATTCCTCTTCAAAATAGTCACTATCTCACACGACTGAGTCAACAGCTTGTCCCTTATAATTTTAGATATAGTACTTGACACTGAATCAGAACTAACTCTCAGATTCTTCGATGTTCGGACATCTGTACCACAACTATGCACATCCAGTGACAAAGAAAAGAGGGGAAGGGAAAGGGGTTACACCGACGCCGGCGGCAAAGTTGGGTTACAAATAATAGTGATGGTGGTTGGGTGTGACTAAGGGTAAAAATGGAACATTGTGGTATGTATTGAACAAATTTCTTATTTTTTAAATTACTAAATGTGTGCCTTAAGATAAAAAGTGATGTGTAAATAGAGGCACCCGTGATATGACTAAAAATGGATTAAAAGCTAAAAGTTAACTTTTCAAAAGGTGTCACTTATTTGTCTATATCACTGCCACCACTAATTACTGTCGACTTTCTTCACCAACTTTTTCGAGTGCATTTTCTAGTGATAGTAGAATAGTGACAGTAGAATAAAGTAAACAAAATATTATTTAAAATAATAATTTATTATTGTCACAAAATTATTATATTAATCAAATCTTTCTAATTGAGACAAAATGATTTTTAGATTTAATGTCATACGTATCTATCAAAATGAGCTTTTTTTTTTTTTTCACGATAAATTAAAATAGAAAAAAAAAATATATATAAATTATTACGCTTTATATTTTTCTATATATTTTTTTAATAAAAAATTAAAATAAAAAAGAGAGAGATGATGATGGAGCCAAAAAGTAAAAGAGGGAAGACAAGGAATCAGAGTCGGCGCCCATGTCTTTCGCCGACCAGTTAAAAGTAATAACGTCCCTTTCAATACTTCCTTCCTTCAACCGCCTCCTCTCTCTCTCTACGATTATATATAAAACCCTATCTCTATCCATCCTCTCTTCTCTTTCAGATTCTTTTGTTCTTTCTCTCTTCCCCCTTCTCTCGTCATCGGTTTCTTCCGTAAATATTTTTTACCAATCGGAAGATTTCCGACTCTCAGCTTAGCCTAGGGTTTCGTTTTTTTCTTCGATCTATTATTTTTTTTTTTTCAAATTTAGTTCCTTGGGTTTAAATGATTTGTTATTTGAATTTCTGTGTTGTTAACAATTTTGGATTATCAGCTGAATTATGAGAGGGGCAGTTGTTGAGCAATCTCAAGTTGAGAAGACTGAGGATGTTGATAAGGATAAGAAGAAGAAGCGTCGATCCAATCGACGATCCAAACAAAATTCCTCCGTTTCAGGTAATTTCACATATGTGTATATATATATATATATATGTATATGTTAAATTGTTTGATATCTTCTTTGAAATTCTTGTCGTAGTCATTGCTGTGATTTAACTAAGTTGGGGCACAGAACATAGTTGACTTTGGAATATAGTGGGTTGGAAATTAAATTTTTTTTTTTGGGGAATGTTGGAAATTAACATTTACGCTTCAACTTTCTGTCTTATGGAAATTTGTGTATCAATCAGTGGTTTTTTGTTTTTTTTTTTGGTTGGCAAAGTGAAAACCATTTAGTTGATGGATGTGAACTATGATTTAAAGGCTATTTTTGGTGGCTGAAACTGAAGGAAAGAAAAAGTCATGATTTTGAATTTGGGTTTCCACTTAAATTGATTCTACTGCAAATATTTGTCTTTAGTTGAATTAAGATTCTCTTTATTTATATATATATATATGGTTGTCCTTTATTCTTTGTGACAAAGTGAGAGGAAGCAATTTTGTGCTTTTCGTGTGGAAAAGATACTCTGCCTGGTAATGAGAAGGCAATGTATCTGTTAAAAAAATTTGCATCTAGGAAAAACAAGAACATCTACGTAATTGTAATCTTTCGATTATTTGACCATTGAGTTCTTTTTGGAAACCAAATGGCCATGTGAATCAAAATTCTGTCTATGTTTGGTAGAGTTATTTTAAAAAAAAAATGTTTTTTGTTCTCAAAGTAGCATAAAATAGAAAAAGAAATTGAAAATGGTTGGGTTTGTTGTTGTTGGAAACTTTTCTATAAACCTGAGTTAAAAAGAGCCAGTTTTAACTCAGGCTATTTGGGAATTATCTAAATGTTGTTTCCTGACTCTATTTTTTTAAACCACTTCAAACAAGTTACTACTTATTTTAATTCCGTTAGTTTTGTTGATAACATTGTGGGGATGGAGTTTTCAAAAGTATAGATCATACATCTACTTGCTTTTCAGCTGCAACTTGATTCTTTTGGAATGTGAATTTTATTGACTGTTTATGGTTTCTAAGTTTTCGTTCCTCCTCGTTTGTCTACACTCTCCCCTATATTTGTGAGATGGATGTGTTTGTTGGGTACTGAGGTTATCTGTGTTGGCTCTGATGGCTCTGTGTTGGATGTGTTTGTTGGGTACTGAGATTATCTGTGTTGGCTCTGTGTTGGCTCTATTTTTTTAAACCACTTCAAACAGGTTATTACTTATTTTTATTCCATTAGTTTTGTTGATAACATTGTGGGGATGGAGTTTTCAAAAGTATAGATCATACATCTACTTGCTTTTCAGCTGCAACTTTTTGGAATGTGAATTTTATTGACTGTTTATGGTTTCTAAGTTTTCGTTCCTCCTCGTTTGTCTACACTCTCCCCTATATTTCTGAGATGGATGTGTTTGTTGGGTACTGAGATTATCTGTGTTGGCTCTGATGTTTCAATTTTGTGTTTTTGGAGCAGATTGTTGTTCGCTAAATGAATTACCTGCAGAACCTTCAGAAATAATGGGAGGTAGTGGCACACCAAACGAGCAACGACTGCCTGGAGCATGTAATGTTGCTTTTAATTCATTGCCAAAAGTACATATAAATGAACAAACAGCACTACAGGAGGTTAGAAGTATGCAAAATCAGCTACTGTTTTTGTCTGATTCTGGTGGAAGAATGCTTTTAAAATCATATCCCAAGACAATTGCTTGCGAGGAGTCAATGGGGTTATATGCAAGTAAGGATTTTCTTATGTCGCATCAGACCTGTCATCAGAGAAAATATTTTGCTCCTCATTGGTCTGTTGAATCTGTTAGTGAGGCATTAGAGGTCAGTCTGCCAATGTATTTCAATCAGTATTTGTTTTGATGCTGTTTATTATTGCACCGAATTATTGATCTTTTTAGACCATGTAAATACATCATGGAGAAGAAGAAGAAGGTTGTTATCATATTCAGTGTTTAATTCTGCAGAAAGGCAATGTCTTTAAAGCGCTGTTTCGTGTGAATGCTCACAACAGACTTGAGGTGCGTTATAATTTTTTCCACGTATTTCTTTTGCATCTCCTTGTTCTATTATGATGCAAATATTATGCACTGTTCTGTGTTGTTAGGCCTATTGCAAAATCGATGGAGTTCAAACAGATGTTCTCATCAGTGGAATTGCTGCTCAGAATAGAGCTGTAAGTCTGGGGTTGCTTTTAGTGATTTTCTAAATGAAGTGTTGTTGACTTCAACTGTCTGCGTACTTGTTGTACATTGTGCATTTAATGGATGTAAAGTGATAGGAAGTTAACTCACTAATCTTGATTTGTTTGCTTTCTGTTCCTTCATCAGCTGTATACCGTTAATCATTGGCAGTCCCATTTTTTCTTTAATTCATTGCCAAAGAATGACATCTTAGTATATCATGAAATACAAACTGTTGGGTTGATCAGGATTATCTTTACTTGAGGTCCATTTTATTTTTATTTTTTAGATCTTTTAAACTATTATCTGAAAGCATTTATTTGTGCATCCAGAAAGATACTCAATGATTCAAATTTGTACTTCATTGTTTTTTCCGCTTCAGAAGTTAACAAGTTTGATTTGTTAGTCTATGCAAACACTGCTGATGCAATTAGTGAGCTGTTACATTAGATTATAAATGCAATAACATTTTTTTGGGGATGGGTATGCACTGACAACTTTTTACAGTCTAGGGGAAACCGTTTTTGCCTTTCATTTTGAAGCAACAAGGGGTCAAAATTCAAGGGAATGAAACATGCAATTTACTTAATCGGTCATGTGACTAATTTTGGACTTTTTACCTGGCAATACTTTACATTTACATTGTTACCAGATGCTTAAAAGGAAGATTACTATTGTTATTATGGTGGTTCATATTGAAAAAATTATAGCTTCTTCAGACAGGCAGCGTGTGCGCCCAAATTGTGCCTCTTTTTTTCTTTTCATTTCCTTAAAAAAAAAAAAATTATAGTTCACACATTAAATGTGTTTTTAATTTATATGCTGATCCCTGTAGCGATGGATTTTTGATGGAACATTTTCTGTCACATAGGTTGAAGGAGACATTGTTGTGATAAAAGTTGATCCTTTCTCAGCATGGACTAAGATGAAAGGGTCTACTGGGACTTTCAACAATTCTGCTCCATTGGAGGATTATAACTCTGTCTCTGATGCCACTGAGTTGGTTGGTGATAGCTGCAAAGGAAAAAACAAGGTAGATGCAGTTTATGAGTATGTAAATGGTAGAAATGGCTCATTTTCTCCAGAGAAGGGGTTTCAATGTGAGGTTGGTACTTCCTCTGGTGCAAATGTTGGTCTGGAAGTAATTGGACAGCACAACTCTGTGTCAGAATATAGTTATAGTTCTGTTAATGGATATTGTCCTTCTGCACTAGATCTTTCACAGGCAGGTTGTTCCAATGACCAGAATGATGTTACAAGTTCAGTAGAGAAGTTGTGCGCGCTGATAATCTCATTCCCATCAAAGAGACCAACTGGCAGAGTTGTGGCCATTATTGAAAGGTCTCCTCGTCGGGATGCTGTTGTTGGATTTCTTAGTGTTAAGCAGTGCCTTTCTTATAGGGAAGGTTGCAGAAAGGAAAATAAGAAGAAAAAGAATTTATTGTCATCTACCAACCGGGAGTACATTATGCTGACACCAACTGACCCAAAGTTTCCTAAAATGATGGTATTTGTGAGAGACTTGCCTGATGTCATCAAGAAAAGATTGGAGGATGGAGATGAAACAACAGAAATGGAACTTGTTGCTGCACAAATTGATGATTGGAGGGAAGAAAATTATCTCCCACAAGCTTGTGTCATGCATGTTTTCGGGAGGGGTGGAGAGATTGAATCACATATTGCTGCAATTTTATTTGAAAATGCAATTCAGTCTTCTGAATTTTCTGCTGAATCACTTTCTTGCCTTCCACGTGTTCCTTGGGAGGTTCCACTGGAGGAACTTAAGAGCAGAATAGATCTAAGAAATATGTGCATATTTACTATTGATCCTTCCACTGCGACTGATCTTGATGATGCGCTATCAGTCGAAAGGCTATCCAATGGCATTTTCAGAGTCGGTGTGCACATCGCTGATGTATCATATTTTGTTCAACCCGACACAGCATTAGACATAGAAGCTCAAATTCGATCTACTAATGTCTATTTATTGCGGGGTAAATTACCTATGTTGCCCCCATTGCTTTCAGAGAAACTAGGATCACTTAATCCTGGAGTAGACAGACTCACCTTCTCAATTTTCTGGGACATGACTCTTGCTGGTGAGATTCTGGACCAGTGGATTGGCCGTACTGTCATAAAATCTTGTTGCAAACTCTCGTATGAAAATGCTCAGGCCATTATTGATGGGCTGTTTAATGTGGGTAGATTTAGTACCTTAGAAGATGGTTGCCCTCAATTGCATGGCCAGTTTGAATGGTCTGATGTTATTAGATCTGTTAAAAGCCTTCATGTAATTTCAAAAACATTGAAGGCGAAGAGGTTTGATGATGGGGCATTGCGTTTGGAAAGCTCCAAACTGGTTTTCTTATTTGACGAAGATGGAAATCCTTACGATGGTATACTTTCAGAAAGGACGGACTCAAATTTCCTCGTTGAGGAGTTTATGCTTTTGGCCAATAGGACAGTTGCAGAAGTAATAACTAGAGCTTATCCTGATAGTGCATTGTTGCGTAGGCATCCAGAACCTAACTTGCGGAAGCTCAGAGAGTTTGAAGTTTTTTGTAGCAAACATGGTTTCGAATTGGACACTTCTTCTTCAGGTCACATTCATCATTCATTAGAGCGGATTAGAGAAACACTCAAGAATGATTCTGTGTTGTTTAATATTCTCTTGTCGTATGCTACAAAGCCGATGCAATTGGCAACATATTTTTGTAGTGGAGATTTAAAAGACAGTGAAAATGATTGGGGGCACTATGCTTTGGCTGTTCCTCTCTACACTCATTTTACTTCACCGCTGCGTAGGTATCCGGATATTGTAGTACACCGGACATTGGCTGCTACAATTGAAGCTGAAGAGATGTATTTGAAGTATAAAAGAACTATGCAAAAACTGAAGAATGGGAAGGAATTGACAAGATGGTGCTTCACTGGTATTTGTTTTGATAAAGATGCAGCAGAATCGAGTGAAGGTCAGGAAGCATTATCTGCTGCAGCATCAAAACACAGAATTCCATGCATGGAAATACTTGCAGACGTTGCTGCTCATTGCAATGAGAGGAAGCTGGCTAGTAAGCATGTCAAAGATGCTAGTGATAAACTCTACATTTGGTTTCTTCTCAAGAAAAAGGAGGTATTTGTTCTCTTTTTGAATGTAGTCCTCGTCCACTTTTATAACTGAATTTGTACTGCATTTAAATTATGTTTCTCTTCCTTATGATTTACCATAGTTTTATTTGCTCATCTGTCAATCCTCGTAACTGTTGTTAGGTCTTGTGCAGATTATATTGAGTGAAGCAAGGGTACTGGGTCTGGGGCCAAGATTCATGTCAATATATGTCCACAAGTTAGCTGTGAGTAGTTTCCCTACCCATCTCTTATTTTTTTAGGGTTAATTACACCAAGACCTCCTCAACTATTAATGAATATCAGTTTACTCTCCTCATTTGTGAACCTGTACATTTTGACCTGTCAACTATAAAAACCGTAAGATGTCCCCATATTTGGAGGGGGTAAGAGTGATGCATTTTTATAGTTGATGGCTTCAAAATATATGGGTTTATGGATGAGGGGGTAAACTAATATTCACTAATAGTTGGGGGCATTCTGGTGTAACTAACCCATTTTATTTATTTATTTCCTTCTCCATTTAGTTAATGTGTGTCCTGCTTGTTAACATGCTTCTAGATTGAGCGGCGTATATATTATGATGAAGTTGACGACCTGAATGTAGAATGGCTTGAATCAATATCCACATTGTTGCTCAATTTATCTACACATAAACGCTTCCAGAGGAGAGGTAGCCCAGGTAACTACAGGACAATTGAAGATGTTGCACTTACTGTGAGTCCATTAGAGTTGCCATTGGATTTTCCTGGAGATAGTGGTGACAAGGGCTGTGCAAAAGGGAATATTGAACCAAGTAGCAGTGGCTGTGCATCTCAAATAGTAGGGGACACTGGTGTAGCATCACTGGATCCGGCATCCATATCAAAATCGGGAATTGCAGAAGCCATTGAAATTGAGCCTTCTGTCTTCCCCCTCACACTGCACCTTCTCTCAACAATTCCCATTGCCCTTCATGCGGTTGGTGGGGATGATGGTCCTATTGATATAGTTGCAAGACTGTACATGAGCTCATATTTCAGGTAATTTGGAGTTTGGGAGTCATATACTAGTTGTTGCAGTTGACGGAATTAGGATGTTGAAACAGAGTTTCTTTTTTTGTTTTTGGAATGGAATCTCTGTTGTAGATATGAAATAGTATGTCGTTGAAGTAGTTTTTGAAACTGAATAATCTATGGCTGATGCAATTATGTGTTCGATATTGGATATACATCTTGTGTGGAATAGGCCTTTGTTTTTGTTGGCCATTTCCACCCAGTATAACTCGGTTGACATGCCTGTGTCTGCTATTTCAGTGCCATGCATTGGAGTTGGAGTCTGAGTCTGAGTCTGAGTCTGAGTCCAAGTCTAATTCATTTTGTATCGGAAGCTTTAGCTTTGTTAGACTGCACAACCCAACTAGTTTTTAATGTTGGGTGGTCTGTTGTAGTTGAATTAGTTTCCAAGACATTGATGCACTATCTTGGCTCTCTGGAGTTTGGTGACTGTTGCGGTTTCATGTACTCTTTCAATCTTTGCTTGAACTTTTTGGGATGTGTATTGCTGTGCTTCTGTTGGTAAGCAATTTAGCAAATTTTTGAAGGGACAATTAAACCGACATTGTGTCGTTGCAATGCTAATGATGTGTCATTTAATTATGTTTCATATTTTCATAGGAGCAGTTTGGGCCATTCTTGTGAACATTGTTTGTTTGTTTGGTGTTAAGAAAACATCGTATATGTCTTCAATAACACTTGGACATCATATGTGGGGGCTTATCTCATGATAACTTGCTACTATTTGTCGGGCCGAGTTTTTCAATATTTTCAATCTCATTAAAAATTATGTATGTTATATATAAACAGTGTCTTATGTATATAAACAGATTTTTACTACTAGACATGCATGATGCGGGTACATCATATATGTCTTCATTAACCTTTTTGTTTGGTGGATTAGGTTGGATGAAATTATTAGTGAAAGAATGGTTAATGAAGAGATTGTTAATGTGGGGGTTGTTAGTGAGAGAATTAAGTAAAAGTGTATTTATTTTGATGATAGTATGGGAGATAGATAGTGATGGGATTGTTAAATTATTATTATATAAAATTAATAAATAAATTATTTTTATATTAAAAAAATTAAAACAAATATTAAAACAAACCGGTGCACTTGGTAAAAAAAAAATTTTAATTTAATTTAATTAATTAATTTATTTTTATATAAAATAGATTTTATCTCCTTATTATTTTTTTAATCTTATTCAAAATCTAGCCAAGTTAATCTCTTATTGAGAGGATTACTAAATCTCTTGGATTATGAATACGTCCTTTTATTTCATTACTAAACATGTGTTGGATGGGACTTGCAGCCATAATAGTCTAATCTGACTCCTCAAGCTGCGAAACCAACATGGTGTTAGACATTATGCATTCGTTTGGAAAGTGAATTGGCTTTTTGGTTATTTTAGCCTAGGTTAAAAAGTTTAGTTTGGGAAGAATTTTTTGACTTTTTTGACTTTTTTTGTGAGAAAAGAGGATAATGATTATGAGTTGAATGTGATGTTTTATTTGTTGTAACTAAAATAATTTATTTTGTCTTTTATGACTAAAATAGTTACAAAAACCCTTACCAAACAGAGGGCTTATCACATGATAACTTATTACTATTTGTCGGATTGAGTTTTTCAATCTCATTAAAAATTATGTCTATTATAAACAGTGTCTTATATACGTAAATAGTTTTTTACTACTAGACAAGCAGGTTTTGAAGTTCTTATTAAAGGGTAATGCTATAGTGTGCAACTTACATCTTACACTTTTTTGTGTTCACTTACACCTTACACTTACACCTTTTTTACCTTACACTTACACCTTTTGTGTAAGTGGCACATGGTGTGCAACTTATACATTTCATTTATACCTTCCACTTACACTTACACCTTACACTTACACCTTACACTTACACCTTTTGTGTTAGTGGCACATGGTGTGCAACCCACTTACACCTTTTGTGGATTGCACACCTAAGAAAACTCCCTTATTAAAATATACACGTGGGATTCACTATTTTTCTGTCTAATGATGCACAATACATTTATGCATAATATGAGTTTCATTTACATGTAAATTTTTTTAGAAATTACGGGAAAAAAAAGGGAAGAGTGTTAACTCTTGTAACAAAATAAATTTTTAATTTTGTCAATTTAAATTATAATATTTTTATTTGTTTTCTATCAAAGCTGTTAAGTAAAAATGATGGAAAAATTGTAATAAGAAATGTTAGCGTAATTAAAACTGATCAATATTATATATCAGGTATTCACTTTTTTTTAAAAACAAATTAGAAAAAATAAATATTCTCAAACACTATCAATTTTTTTTTTAATCTCATTAAAAAGTTAAAAAAATCATAAAATGAATAAAAAATCAAAGCCCCAAATCCAAAGAGATTCATTTTGGAAATTGATTTTTTTAATACTTTTTTGACTTTTTATGATTTTTTAAAAATAATAATAATTTAATAAATGACGTTTATACAAAATGAAAAATCCTGGTCCTACATAAGGTTATCCCCCAACTAGTAGTGGCTAGAATTACCTTTGCGGCCAAACACTCCCTCAAATCTCTAAACAGAAATTTACGCGCCAAAATATTCTCAGCGGAGCCAAGAAAAAGAAGAAGAAGAAGAATGATAAGATTGTCATCATATATACATCGATACATATATATATACAAACTTCTTGGGTGAAGAGTAGTAGTAGGTAATTATGGCCGCAATCGGATGGTACGGACCTCTGATCGATCTCTCCAAAGCTTCTTCTCACATTGGCGAATACGTTCAGTTACTCGTTTTCATTCACAGATCTACTCCCATTCAGGTCTCTCTCTCTCTCTCTCTCTCTCTCTCTCTCAAGCATTGTTATTTGCTCAATTATTGTATAGTGCGTTCTTGAAATTGTAGCTTTGAAGAAATAAAATTAGTTGGTTTGATTTTGGGATTGTAAATTTGAAAGATTTCAATTTTGGGCAGTATAAGATGGCGAAAAGAGGTGGAGAAGTTATTAGGACAGACATTCAGGTCGGTGACGATACACGCAGATTTTTTTCTGTATCCATTTGGCAAAAGCAAATTGGTTCCATGGTTTTTGCTGGTGATATTGTTTTGCTGCAAAGTAAGGTCTTGTTTTGTGCCCCTAATTAAGCTTTTTTTAACGACAATTACATATATTTGAAAGCAGCATGTGATTATTGGGCTCTCTTGTGCTTCAACTATGCTCGATTTCACAAGCATAGCTGTATATATGTACTCACTACTCTGTTTGCTTGATTATTTTGTTACTGTGATTTTTCATTGTTTTTGTTTCTGGGTATGTTTTGTCGTGGTTGGGTTTTCACCATGTAGTCCTATTGGTTTGAGAACATTTTTTTTGCCCCATTTTGACTTTACATTTCATTGGAAAGCCTACATTTTTCGTACTGATGTTGAGTTTATAAAGTGGCAACTTGGCAAGGCAGTGAGTGACAAATTTGAGGTAAGTTCAGTGGAAATAAACTTTTGACAAGCAAACAGCTATGAGGTTTGTGGATTCTTGCTGAATTTTAAATTAATGGGAATTAATAAAAGCATGAGAGATGCTTTCAAAATCCCAAAAAGGTCCAATCTAGGAGAATTAAAAAAAAAAAAAAAAAAAAAAAGCATTTAGAAACTTGAGGAAGTCAAATTGCAAAACCCTTGGAAGCTTGTTAACAAGCAAAAAGGGGAAATATCCTAGCCCAAAGCGTCAAGACAGTTAGGGTGCGATTCCCTCAAGAGCCATCAGGAAGAATCTCGTCTAGTATTCTAATTTGGTCTAAAAAGAGCCTCACTAAGAGACCTTCTAAATAAAGCCGAAATCAAAGGCTCTAGAACTTAGTATCAGGTACCTCCTGCTTGGGATGAGGAATCAATGTGAGATCACACGATGAAAAAAGAGTCACGAGTGGAATACATTCTCTCTTTGGTTTATGTTAAGTGGACTTGGGTATGGGTATTGAGTGCGAGTATGTGTGTTAGATTCATCTAATTCTCATGTCCAAGGACATGTGGACATTGCAAAATATGCATATTACTTAATATATACTCTTTTTTATTAGGGAAAAATGGTAATTACAAAATGTCTTATAGCAAGCAGTTTATGCATAATATGGAGTTTTATGCATAGTTATATGCTAAACTTGAATTATTAAATATTTTCAATGGTCAATGTTCAACTGCACATGTTGGACACATATCTCATACCCTTACCTAAGTGTTGAGCATCCAACATGAGTACTTCATCCATTTGATTTAGAAAAGTTCATGTAATATAGCTTCTGGAATTATTGAATTTGTAATAACATAAGTGTATAGCATACATAAGATAAAGAAACTACATGAGCATCTCCAATGGCAAATGCTATAATAGCATTGCCATTGCCAAAATAGCATTGCCATTGCCAAATTATGGCAATGAATAGTAGAAAATGGTAGAATTATAGAAATGGTGCTCCAATGGAGGTTTGTCCTTTTTGCCATTTTGACACAAAAATTGGTGAGTGTGTGGAGCCGAACTACCGGCCCACACCAGTTTTCAGCTTTTGCCTGCAAAAATGGTGGACGGGAGGGAGAGAGGGAGGGCTGCTGTTTTTGTGAGTTGTCAGTTATGACAGCTGCCAACGCTTGCGTCAAATTTGTGTCAAATTTGACACAAGCTTTGGCATTTGCCAAATTTGGCAGCTGCCATAACTTGCCATTGGAGCAAGGTTTGGTCTTTCTGCTGCCAAATTTTGGCAATAACAGCTCCCATTGGAGATGCTCCCAGGCTGAAGAGTTATTTGAGTAGATGGGGTTGTATATCTAATGCAGTTAGTGTTTGCCGCTTCTTTTCTTTCTTTCGGTTTACGTTTCTGTTCAGTGGTGCAGGTTGTTCTGCGTTCATTGTTTTTTTTAATTGGCATTTTTTAAGCTTTGATTGTTTTTTCATTCTTGGAATTTAGCTGCATATTTTATTCATTGAAATATTATTCTCTCAGATAGTCAATGTATTTAATTCCTTTCTTTTTATGCTATGTCAGTTTTGAAGTTTTGTGTCGTAAATAGTATAACTGATTCTTGTCTGATGTGGAGTTTTGATATATTTGTACATCATACAGATGTCAAGATTACAAAATTTAGAGATTTTGTTGAGGCCAGAACCATCCAATGCTCATCTTTACAATGTTTAGTCCACCCTAGTGAATCGCTTGTTTCTAAGGGTATGTGTTCTTTTCCTCTTGTTTTAAGGGATTTATTTTTTATTTTATTTCTGTAGGTTTTGTGGTAGAGGTGGCATAATGTCCTTTCTCTGTTGCTTGAGGTTACTTGGTAGTTTGAAATGGCTTTCTTTGCTTGGGATGTTGCTTGCTGTGAATTCGCTGAATTTATTCATATTATTTTATGCATATGTTTCAATTTAAGTGGATATTAGGATTGCAATCATAATGATATCTGATTTGATTGCCTTGTTATGTTTCTGTTAATCTATTGTAGCAAATGCAACTTACTTAACTCTACTCGATAAATGGGATATAAGATGTTATCTTCATGTTTTAGGTGTGGAGGGCATCATAGGGGAATGTCGAGTTGGTGTAAGAACAAAGGAAAAGCTTAGGAAAGTTATTGAGTGGGTGCAGCAAACTGGATCTACTCTTTGCAATGTGCAATTGCACAAGAACCAAGTATTCTCTTTGACTTTTAAGTTCTTAGAAAGAAGTATTTTAATCAGCCAGTTCCTTGTTTCATGCATGATACATGTTTGATTTTCACTGTTTATGACTTCTGCAGCCTATGAGGCAACAATCTATAAACTGGAAAGTGCATGAAGAGAGAGGCTTTCAGGACTTCCTCTCTCTTTTAGAAGTGTCACATCTAACTGATTCTTGCAAGGCTACTTTCTATGCATCCATTGGTGAAATTTTTCTGAAACATCTTCATGAATCTGAGGAGGAGAGGATGTTCATCAGTAGGAGATTATGGACAACGGGAGAGAATAATTTGACTGAAGATCTCATTTGCTCTGGTTGCCAACTATGCGGCTCTCCATTGAATTCTGAGTTGGGGCATGGAGAAGACTCAGTTCTGCTTTCAACTGTTTCATGATTTATCATGATCATATTAGTTACTGAATTGGGGTGTCATCCATCCTTGTTTGCAGGTCTACTACGTTCGACCAAAGCACCATTCCACTCTATTGTCCAAAAAGCACTAGTCACCTCCATTTAATAACCTCAATATACAGACCCTTCATGGTATGGCTGGCTTGTTGGTCTTAATTTGATTTTTATGGGAAACTTTCTTACTTGTGACATTATGAATGTTGTATACTTTACGGAAAAAACTTGCTGTCCAGGGTTGCAAATTTACTTGATTCTTCTGTTTAATTATTCATAATTGGCTTATTCTCTTTATGCATTTACTTGTATCATCATCCTGAAGGATAAGAATTTCAAAAGATAACTTCTAAACTCTCCTAATCTACCATACTTCATTTTGTGGAACATTGTATCTCTTAATCGAAGGTCCTTTGAAAACCCTTTGGATACCAAGTACCACATTGAGCTGCAGCTTGGCTTGTAATCTATGCTAATATATAAAGGGTGAACACCAGTTTGGTATTCCCCCTTTTTGAAGTCGTGTCAATTTTTCACTTCACCAAATTATCTAAATACAAATTTGTTATACACAGTTCAGTGAGTTCCATCTTTGTTGAATTTAAGGGCAAGATATGGAAATACACAGTTAATCCCAAAAGGTTGGTCTGGTGGCAAGCCCTTGGTCTTGGAGGTGTGCTCCCTCCAAGGTCTAGGGATCGAAACGTTCCTTGCCAAGGGCTTGTGCACCCTGGGGATTAGTCGGGCCTCGATCCGGACACCCCAATGCCAATAAAAAAGAAAAAGAAAAAAGATATGGAAATACACAGTTAGAGGTAAGCCCCAAATCATAATACACCTTGAGATTCTTGGTGCTCTTCCTAACTATAACATCAAATGCACCTAAATATGGATCAACTTGAATAAAGTGGTAGGTGTTTTTTCTTTGTCTTGATAAATTTGCAATTGATTCTTCTTCATTATTTTGAAAATAAATTGGCGGCTGATTGTCACCATGCGAGCATTGGAATATTATCTTTGGACTACGTACAAGATTCGTACAATTTTATATATTTATTTATTATTATTTTTGAATGTGGCGATCTCCTATAAACTTGCTAAGCATTACTGATTTCTGTCTTCATTTGCAGTTATACGTATGGGATGACTCGAAATATATTCCTCTCCTTGTCAAAAACAAGGCTGCTGAACTCTTGTTTGGAAACATCAAGGCTGAGAGAGTATATTCCTGTTATAGAAAGCGAAATCATGATCAAACCCCTAATCCAAACAATGTTCAGAACACGGATCATTCTGATGCAAGAGCTACTACTACTCAGCTGAATGCTGCCGAGAGTGAAGTTAACTGTCTTCACCCTCCACGGGAAGGTAAGAGCTTGGGACAAAAGGGAAAACAGAAGTCTGCAGGCCCAAACTTGTATTTGATTTGGTTAGTATTGCTTAGAGTTCTGATGCAACAAGGGAAGAATAGTCCTCTGAAATTCAAAGTTACAGTCAATGTGGGCAGAGATTGGGAAAACGGGAGATTTGAAATGGTTTCTGTGTCGATACCATGCTTTGGAATGATGGCGTCCTCAGTTTAGGTTACTGTTATACTTCTTTCTATATCTATATCTATATATATGAGCATATAGTCACAACAAAATAGCAAAAAACAACTCATGCATCCAAGTCTAATTGATTGGAATACAAGGCTTTGTTGGTTTGCAGGTTCTATTGTTTACTGACCAATTAGTTTGGTTGTATTTTCGTTATGTTTTCTATTTTCATTTTCTGGAAAACACAAGAAACTCATTTGAATAATTGTTTTTGAGGAACTGTTTTAGGGAAACTCATTAACAGTCAGTATGCCTTCAACTCTATTTTTGGTCATGGTAACAATTTCAACTTGGTTTGCCATTGAATAAGTAATTTCTGTTAAAGAGATCCCTGAAAAATGAAGATATTAGATGAGATGAATCGAAGCTAGGTCAGTGAAACAGGATTCAAAGAAAGGCGTTGGATTCTGTAAAGATATTCATCTAAAAATGCAGTTGCTCCAAAGAGGATTCAAACTGATTCAGCGTCTGTAACAACTTCATGGCTTTTCAGAACATGATCTTACAGCATAAATGGACCTCCTTCGAAACTAATAACATTATTTAATATCAGAAAAAAAAAAAAAAAAAAAAAAACACTCTGTGAAGACAGCCACACAAGTGGAGAACAAATTTTCAACACGAGAACATGACGTTCATATCAAGACTCGGTTCCTGTCTCTGTCAAAGTGCACATGGCAGCAGCATTTTGTTCTTCTAAAAGCTTCATTTGGCGTTCTGCATGTTCCCTTTCGCATTGGCTAATTCCCATGATTATATCTAGCATCGTACCAGTTGTGCCAAAGAACACGAGGGGTGCCAAAGATTTCCGCTTTATCCCCACTGGTATCGCGAGCAAAGCACCAGCAACAGAGAATACCCATGTGCCCAGTGCACTGCAGACAATTCCACATTTAGTAAGTTTACGATGCATGACAATTCAACTAAAAAGACTCAAAAATAAAAGATGGACATCTATTATGTCAAAACCAAAATTCAATGTGATGATCATATATGCAAATATTTAGCAGAAACCAACTAATGAACAAAGCATGTTTTACTCAAACCAATTTTAACAGCTTATTCTACCAGAAATTATATAGAAATGAGCGACACTGCAGTTCTGATGATTTTCAATTAAACCATTTGAAACCATCGTTTAAAAGTCATGCTTGGTTCGACAATCCGGAGGTTTCCAACTACCCATTGTGAAATAAATGAAAGTGTACCACTTCTTGGATCATGTCATCCAATTCACAGGCTGCTGCTAGCAACCAGTATAATTTCAAATAACTAGATACAATAGATTTGGCTTAAAAGAGAAGCAACGGAATTAAACTACAATAACGGGCTTCCACATGGTTGATGTGTCAAACCGATGGCCAAAGTGACATTCAACTAGATCTCTAACATCAAAACTAGTTCAAAGCTGATAAGGAAAACCACAGCTTACTAATACACAAGACAAGTAACAAAGCATATATGACATAGACTAAACGATTCAATCGTCAATATTATAGCTTAACCACTTTAGCAAAATCCTCTAAATTTTTATTCAAGTTCCAAATTGTTATTCATGTTGCCATCAACCATTCACAACCTGATCTTATTGCATTTAATTCAATGAAACGCGAAGTTACACAAATATAACCAATTTATTAGAAATCATTCACATATTATTTGCGAGAATTAAGAAATTTCAAATAAACATTCCTATTTTTCCAACTCAACGTCAACCTTTTCTCCCCATTAGTAACCAAATTCCAATTCCTCTCTAGATAATTATAGAACCAAAGGCTTTTGTCATGATTCAACCTAAAAGCATACAAACCCACCCACCCCATAAACACACCCATAAAAAAATAAAAAATAAAAAAGACAGAAAATTGTAAGAAGAAAAGGCGATTGTTCGTAGTAACAATTAAAAAATGAGTTTCAATGAGGAACATGACAAACAAGGTATGCATCATTACATGAAATTCCAGTATGTCTTGTCAAGAGACATGGTTGCCACAATCACATGTACATTGCATAACTAATATCAAGTGCCAATTGAGATTTGAAATTGAACACATATCATCAATATGTTCAAGTTGTATCCACACAAAATTATTTGAAAATATGCTTAGGCAACCTTGATTATGTATTCATTTCTCTCAGATGCAATGCAAGATACAAGGAAAGTTACCAATAAAGCCCCCTTGCACCAAAACCTTCTATATTGGATCTATAATTTGTGATCTGGCACCCCGCAATATCAAGTACTATTTTCCCCCATCACTGTGGCATAGATTTGAGTCATAGAATCAATCTCTCCTAGAAAAAAATGAAGTAATCTCTGCTTACCTATACTACCTCTCCCCGACCCTATAGGATGCAGAAGTCAAGTGCACTAGGTACACAACCTATTTCGTTTCTTTTCTCAAACGCTAGTAAACCAAACAAATTGTTCAAGAATACATGGAAAAGTAAAAAAGAAAAACAAAATTTCCATTGGCATCTCCCTAATCAAATTTTTGGATCATATGCTCTTTTCAAAAGTTTTAAACTTTGAACTTTGAAATCCCACAAAAATATTTCAAACACGAATTTTCCTATATCCTAAATCTGAATAGCCATTGTGCAATTTCCATTTTACTTTCAGATAATTGAAACTATGAAACAAACCTAGAGAGCATACTTTGTGATTTTCAAAGCATCATTTTCAGTTAATTAGGCATAATGAATACACATCATATATATGCTAAATAGGTGAACAGGAAAAAAGGGTAAACATCTGACTTGGAAACAGAGCAGTCTTCAAGGTGCTTCTCAGTCTCTTGGCCTGCCATCTCTCTCTGATTAGCTACTTGCTTTCTGGTTATCATATCTTTCTTTGTGTATTCAAAGAAGGGAAGTCCTCTTCAAATCTCTTTGAATATTTTTGTTAGCTCAGTTCACAATTCTCATATGCAATGTAGAAGTAGAAACAAACATAGAAGATAAGATACCCAAACTCTCTTCCCCCCCCAAAAAAAATAAAAAAAAAATAAAAAAAAACTATGAATCAAACTGAGAAATCAAAGCAATTAATCTCCACAAACACCCAACAAGGAGTGTGCAACAGAAATTCCAGTTCATAGAAGCATACATAAAAGGGATATATAAAAATAGTAGAGGAGTACTCTGTGAAGGTAAGCAACAGTGGAGAAAGAAACTTACAAGATCGGAGGAGAAGAAGCCACAAACAGCGGAGAGAGAGAGAGAGAGGGGTGAACATTAGGGCTTGCCGCGGAGCACCTGAGTCCTGACAATGGAAGCAGTGGCAGTCCAGTTACTGACACGACCCGATTGGATCAAATCCGACCAATATAAAGATTTGCAAGCCGAGGGTTTATTGGTAAATTTATACCATGGCTCCGTTTGGATACTACTTCGGGTTAAAATAGACAAAATTGGTTATTTTGGTCCAATAGGACAAAATATCATATCAAATTCATAATCATTTTATTTTTTCTTTTACAAAAGTTAAAAAAGTAAAAAAATTTATCCCAAACGAAACTTTTTAACTTCAAGTTAAAATAACTAAAAAATCAAAAAGCAAGCTAACTCATGTCCCAAACGAAACCTATATCTTATGAATCCTCATATTGATTCTGTCTATTGTAAATTAAATAAGTTTATTATAATTTATTTTAATTTAAAATTTTGTGATCGATTATTTAGTGCAGTATATGCCTATAATGTATTAGGTATGAAAAACTTAAATAAATTTTTAAAAAAAATTAATTATCTGAAAATTAAGAAAGATGTATTTTTTTTACCTTTTACTTTTTAGTTATCAATTTTTACCTTATAATAAGGTGCACCAAATAAGTCTAATGTCACTTTGTGTCCTATTTATATTTTTAAATTTTTTTTCTCTACTAAAATATCTTGAAATTTTCTTTTTCGCTTAATGTCCACCTTTTTAACTCCAACTCCGCTATTATTCATAACCTTGTGAAGCTCTAATTCTATCTAGCATTTTGCTATTGTTACTTTCAACTGCCCATTCTTGCCTTATCCACCGTACCCAACCTCTCTTCATTCTCTTCACTACTTCTATCCATCTACACCACAGTGATTCCTAGCATTCCTTCTAACCATTGTGACCACATTATTATTATTATTTTTATTTCTCTTTGAGCATGTTTGATTGGGTGGATTAAAGTATGAGATTAGGATTATTAATCCGTGGGCCTAATTATCCTATGTTTGTTTTAATATTTTGGTTTAGGATTATTAATCCAATGGATAATTAATCCAACAAATTTGTAGGATTATTAGTAATGGGGTAGGGGTGGGATTATTAATCCAATGAATATTAATCCTATTGGATAGTGAATACCACACTAATTTAATAGAATTATTAATACTTCACTATTAATCTTGTGAATCAAACATGACCTTTGTGTTTTCCTTTGTGATTTTCTCTTTGTTGCTCTATTTTTATTTTTATTTTATTTCATAGAATGGATGGAAAAGTTAGATAATGAGGTAACGGAAATGACTGGAGGTAGTAGTGATAATTTTTTTATGAATTGGTAGCAGTGGTCCTTAGAAGTGAAGAATGTTGAGTGGTGTAGGGTCAAATTGTTAGAAAAATAGTACCAAATTATCTAGAAAATATAATTTAAAAAATATGTAAACAGTTTTTGGACAAAACCAAAACTGAAATAAATTGATAAAAAACGTAATAAAACTTATAGTACATAAAAAGATAAAACCTGATCGAGTCGAGCGTGTGACACTTTTTTCTTAAGACAGATTTGTCATTCCACCGGTGCTTAGGATTCAATGGACGTCTATCTTCTAGGATACAATGATCAATATCTTACACTAGCAGCACTACTATTGCAAGCCTAGCGAACTTTGTTGTGCATGTACTCTCTTTATAGGAAAATTAGACTCAGAAAAAATGAAGAATAAATGCAAAGTGAAGAAGAAAATTGCAATTCTCTATTTTAAAATGAAGTGAGGGGGATAGAATATATAGATTCCTCCACGATTCTTTAGAAAGGTTGTGACCCTCCAAAAGGATGCACCCTTTCATCTTAAGAGATACAACCATTGGAGTAAATTATAATTCAAATTTTCTAACAATCCCTCACGTGAATAAAATTTATAGAAAGAACATGCAACAATAGGCAGACGAAGAGAGAGTACATTAAGGAAATACCCTGCATCGAGATAGGTAGCTTTTGGCTTTGAACCTTCTCTAGTGAAAGTCTATCGGACTTACTAGCTATTCAGTGGATGTGATGCCTTGAACTGTTTAGCCGTTTGTGTAAAGCCAAGACAATAGAATTTACACAGAATATCTCCAGACACAGTTTAGTTCTCATGGTTGTGTCTGTTTTGGCCTTGGGCATCTCCTAGTATTTCTTGAGTGCTTTAGAGAATTTTGCCTTATCAATTCTCATAGAAGTGGCTCCTTCATACTCATATAGGTGATCCTTATTTCGAGTCTCTTAAATACTCCTCTTGAAAAATACCAGTCTAAGGTTTTCAAGATATAAGTGATCATTAAAAACATAACTTAGCCTAAGTTCCCTGCATACAACACATGTTGCAAATATCACTCTCATCATAGGAATGGATAGGAGTTAAGACTCCTTTAGTGATTTCTAGCGAACCACACATAACTTAGTTGTCCTTCAAACTTAGTTCTTGGGATCTCCAGTCATCCAAGTAGGGTTACTATTATGATAACTCTGATGTAATAGGCTTTAATTACATTCCCCTCGATGAACTTTTCCTCATTTGCTCTCTGGTCAAACTTTTTGGTTAGTGGCTACTATTATTCGTTTGACCTTCTTAGTTATATATCATTGAGTAGTTAGTGGATTCATTATATCATCCTTAGACAATATTCACAATTGAAAGCAAATGTCCTACGGTATTAAGTCTTTGATTACATCGAGAATTACCGTTACTTTATGTCACTCCCATTTTCAAATTTAAATAATAAACATAGATTTGTTCCTTAGGAATTAATGAAACCATTTTTGTTTCTACTCCAACTTTGTCTTGTAAAAAGAATTGAGATTCTTTGTGGACCTATTATTGGAACCGTTACTTTGGTAAAATCCTCCGAGCACCCCCACATTTTAAACATTCCAAAGAAACTTAATTTTTCTTGCTGATGTATAATTACACAAAAATATTAATACACCTCCATAACTCTGAGGTAAATAAGAATATATCATTAATTGGCGTGCTTGAACTAAATAACAAGATATAAATTGCTTTGTGAATATAATCATAATACTAATTTGTCTAAAATACAATTAGATTTCATAACTTGCTTTTGCAGTACAAAGAAAAAATGGCTAATACCGGTTGTGACCACAACACTTTGTCAAATAACATTTCTTTAGCCATGCATTATTTCTTTTTGTTTACTGCAACCTTTAATTCCAATCTCAACATGGAATATAAATATCATTGTATAATTACATTTACATCTTATTTGTTTTATCAAGTATTGGTGACTACATCGACAATTACCAAAGCGTCTTTCACCCATAAAATATTTTAACTCATATAATATTTCATTACGGAGTTATAGGTTACCACACCAATTTCATAGTCATTATTCCAATGAATGTTAGAATTCCCCTTATGTCAAAACACATAAGTTCACATTTTTATCAACACTTTTATAAATAATTGACATCCATTTATAATACACCACATACCAAATCGATATATCAAATATATCAATTAATGACATCAAATTACATTCAGAAAATTTTCCCAAGTATATAACATATACTCTATATTTTCTCAAGTTTTAAGAATTCACAAACCAAAAATCATACCAGATTTTAGTAATTAAAATCATATCTTGATTTTAAAAACACATTCTTGAAAACTTCTACAAAATATTTGTCAAATATTTGTGCCTTTCCTTAAAAGGAATTTGAGATACTAACTTATAAACAAATATACATAATTGAAATTCTAACAATTATAAAAATTTAAATGCGTAGTATTCCTCAAATAAAAGTTAATCATGGTCATACCCAATCAGAAAATTTATTTAAATAAAAAGAAACAAATTATAAATAGAATCATAACACGTACCCAAAAAATATAAGCCACTTCATAAAATTTTAAATCATTACCCATTAATGCTCAGCCCAATAATTTGTCATTACTATTGGACCCAAATCTAAGCCCAAAATATATTGAATGGTACCAAATAGATTGGCCCATATCCAGAATCTAATGAAAAAAAGAAACAGTGATTTAAAACAAACCATCACACCAATAGTTTTCTCTAATTGTGCAGTAACTGCCATGACCAAATGGTTCGAAGTTTTGCATCAAAAGTATTGACATAAAATTTCATTACTAGTCTATTGACAAACAGTCAGTCTTGCCAATTTATGTTATGAGTTTGTTGGGAAAAAAAAAAAATGTCACCTTTGTACGGAACATCATCATGCCGATTGGTTTCTCCGTTTCCAATGATGGATTAACACATCACTACTTGGGAACTCTTTGAAGATTGAGGAGGACCGAGTACCCATCTTTCATGGCTTCCCTTCTTCCTCTCTTACCAAACACCAAATTCCCATCACTCCCAGCCTCCACAACCTCCCTCCTCTCCATTCCCACTACCGGCGTCACTACATAACCACCACCAAAACCCATTCCCGAATTCAGAATATCTAGCCTTGCCGGCCTCTTCTTTTTCAACAGCACCGGTGGAGAAGAAGACGAAGACGAAGTCGAAACTGCACAATCATTAGAAGCCCTATGAAGCCTGCTTGGAGGCTTCTATAGCCAAAGCCTAAATAGCGAAGAAGAAGAAGGCAAGTGGGTTAGAGTTAGAGAAAGGTTTTTATCTGGGGAAGATGAGAGTGAGGATTTGCAGAAAGGAGAAGAACAAACCCTAGATGGAGAGGACACAGGTGAGTTCGAGATTGCAACGTTGTAAGACATTTCTCTCTCTGTGGCGGCTTTGTAACGTTCGAATTTTTCGATTTCAGTTTTGTTTTTGTGTTGTGTGGTGTTTCAGTGGAGAAATAAATAGAGGAAAGAGAAGAGAGGTGTGTGTAATCAATTAAAATTAATCTAGGAAGAACTTCACCCTTCTTATTCTGATGTGAATCTGATTATTCAAGTTACTTCATTGTGGGTTATATCACTCTTTTTGACAAACCACACTACAGATTTTAACCAAAAAAAAAAAAAAAAAACCCATCATCCCAAGATATCTGAAACCTTCAATGTCCCAAACACACACACATATGTATGTAATAAATTCTCGCCCACAAGCAACAATCTAGATCATAAAAAAGATTTAGATTTTCCAAATAATAAGAAACGTTTCTCAGATTTTTCCTTTCAAATTCCTAGTTATGAAAAGATTAGGCATATCAATTATTTTGTACCAAAAACCATAAACAGGACGATTTTGTCTTAAGATTGTTAGAAAAATAGTATCAAACTATCTGGAAAATATAATTTAAAAAATATGTAAATGGTTTTTGGGCAAAACCAAAACTGAAATAAATTGACAAAAACGTAACAAAACTTACAGTAATAAAAAGATGAAACCTGATCGAGTCGAGTGTGCGACACTCTTTCCTTAAGATAGATTGGTCCTCCCACTGGTGCTTAGGATTCAATGGACATCTATCCAAGGATACAACGATCAATATCTTGTACTAGCAGCATTACTATTGCAAGCCTAGCGAACTTCGCTGTGCATGTACTCTCTTTGTAGGAAAATTAGACTCATAAAAAATGAAGAATAAATGCAAGGTGAAGAAGAAAATTGCAATTCTCTATTTCGAAATGAAGTGAGGGGGATAGAATATATAGATTCCTCCATGACTCTTTAGAAAGGTTGTGATCCTTCAAAAGAATACACCCTTTCATCTCAAGAGATACAACCATTGGAGTAAATTGTAATTCAAATTTTCCAACATAAATTAGATTTGAAAGATTAGAAATATAAACTAGGTTGAAATTTTACATTAACATTGAATGGAAATAAATAAAAAAAAATTATTAAACGGTAAGGGGTTTAATGAAATAAAGTGGGGTCATGGGTTTGGCTTTATATTTCATAAACATCTCTGGATATCTTTGTAATTATTATAAGATTGTTATATTTACCAAATTTTAACTTGCCTAAATTGCTTGAATTTGTGCATAATGGTTGTTCTATCAGTCATTTGGGCGAATGTCGATTAATATATTGGTAGACAAGGGTGATAATTAAGGTTAACAAGGGTGATGCCGATCGTCTGGAAAGTCATCCGGCCGGACGTTCGATTTATGTAATTCAGACAATCATTTTTTTTATATTATAAACCTTAGGGGTCAATGTAATTTACCTTTCAAAAGAAAATTACACTCACACCCCGACTTTTGATGATCACGTTAACGCAACGTTAATAGACTTAACGGGAAAAGGTGTAATTAGTCATAAATCTCTGGGAACGTCAAGAGGGTAAGAGAGAGCAAGAGATGAGAGGAATCGGACCGCCGTTGCTCTGCATTAGCAATCTGCTTAGTGATGTCGAAGATGGCGATCAAGGGGACTCCTCTCTCTCTTTGTCTCTCTCTCTCTCTCTCTCTCTATCTAAATATATATATATATATATATATATGTATATACTGTAGTGGTTGAATCCTTTGTTGCTTAGTTTTAGTATTCATGATTGATTGAGTTCCAGTTTATGTTCCATTGTTGATTTATAGTTTGTAAATATGTTTATGTACTTGTAGGCATCAAATGTGTCTGTGTAGGTGCTTATTTCTGTTACACTCAGCGGTGAGTGTGTGTAAATTAAATGTATAATTAAATAAACAACAAAGATATAAATGAATAATTTAGAAAATAATAAATTAAATTCTGAATTAAACGTTTATAGAAATTTTAAGTCGAGGCTTGTGTTGGATACAATCTTAAAGTAGATTTTCGGTTTTTGTTTATTTCTATGTTAGACAGACAAATATTTTGTTTCGAGAAATTAGATAGTAGTCATATATTGTTTAGTTTCTTAAATAGTAGTAATATATTGTTTAATGATTTCTTTGATAACATAGTAGTAATATACTATTTATCATTGGAATTTTGTTACAAAATATTATTCTGTTTATTTTGTGTGTAAATTCTTTTATGTATAAATTTGTGATTAGTGTATTATTATTTCCTCAGAATTATGAAAACTGAGATAAACAGTACTGAGACTGTTATTACTCCGACCCCCACACCTATTATACCAGTGATGACTTCGGCAGTACCAGTAAATCATGGGGAGAAGCCAGAAAAATTCAATGGAAATGATTTTAAAAGATGGCAACAAAAAATGATGTTTTATCTTACCACATTGAATTTGGCTCGCTTTACTCATGAAAAAGCACCAACACTGAATAAGGAAAAAACTAACCGGTAAATGGTTTCCGCAGTGGATGCATGGAAATATGGTGATTTTCTTGGTTGGAATTATATCCTCAATGGGTTGGACAATACACTATACAATGTGTATAGTGTCAAAAGCACTGCAAAAGAACTGTGGGAATCTCTAGATCATAAATATAAGACAGAGGATACCGGTACAAAGCAATTTGTCGTCAGTCATTTTCTAGATTTTAAAATGATAAATTCCAAGACAGTTATTAGCCAGGTTCAAGATCTCCAATTAATTCTCCATGACATACATGCAGAAGGGATAGTTCTCAGTGAATCTTTCTAAGTAGCGACAATCATTGAAAAATTGCCACAATCTTGGAAAGAATTCAAGAATTATCTAAAGTATAAGCGCAAGGAGATGAAATTGGAGGAATTGATAGTGCGGCTCAGAATTGAGGAGGATAACCATGGTTTTGACAAGAAGTTAGGAAACCATATCATGTAGGTTAAAGCAAATGTTGTGGAACATGGACAAGGGTCAAAATTCAACAACAAGAAGTGGAAAAATGATGACAATGGTCCCAAACAAGGATCCACAAGTAAGATCAACAAAGGAATCAACAACAGGTTCAACAAGAGGTTCAAAGGTAAGTGTTTTGTGTGCGGCAAAGATGGACGTCGCGTTAAGGATTGTCATGTTCGCAAGGATGGAGAGAGTTCAAGCAAAAAGCCAGCACAAGCCAACATAGCCGATGATTTTTATATTTCCGATGGTGTGGTAGACATCAATCTCGCTACAGTAGTCTCTGAAGCAAATTTGGTGGGCAATCCCAAAGAGAGGTGGGTGGATACTAGAACAACCTGCCATATCTGTGCAGATAAGAAGATGTTCACAACTTACAAAATGGTGGAAAGGAGGGAATAACTTTTTATGAGAAACTCCTCCACTTCAACTGTGGAAGGACAAGGAAAGATTGTGCTGAAAATGACCTCGGGAAAAGAACTCACGCTCAACAATGTACTTCATGTGCCAAAAATTCGCAAAAATTTGATTTCTGGGTCATTGTTGATCAAGAATAGGTTTAAATTAGTCTTTGAATCTGACAAGGTTGTACTCTCCAAGAGTGGCATGTATGTGGGGCGAGGTTATAAGAGTGATGTGTTTTTTTAGCTCAATGTGAATACTATTGTACCAATTTTGGCTATTAATAATAAGAACACATCTTCTATTTATATTGCTGAATCTTTTTTTTTATGGCATAGTAGATTAGGACATGTTAATTTTAATTCTTTGTGTAGACTTGTTTCTTTAGAATGTTTGCCAAACTTAGAATTTGATTTTAATCATAAATGTGAAATTTGTGTTGAGGCAAAACTTATTAAGGCATCATTTAATAAAGTAGAAAGAAGTACTGAACCTCTAAGTTTAATCATACATATATGTGTGATTTAAAATTTGTTCAAACTAGAGGAGGTAAGAAGTACTTTTATTGATGATTACATTTGATATTGCTATGTTTACTTATTGAGAAGTAAAGATGAAACCTTAGAAGCTTTTAAGTAATATAAACTTGAGGTTGAAAATCAACTTGGCAAAGCTATTAAGATAGTGAGGAGTGATAGAGGTGGTGAGTATGATGCACCATTTGAGGAATTTTGTTCTGAACATGGTATTATTCACCAAACCACTGCACCCTATTCTCCTCAGTCAAATGGGGTTGTTGAGTGAAAGAATCAAACTCTTAAAGAGATGATAAATGCCATGTTGATTAGTTCAGAGTAACCTCAAAACTTGTGGGGGGAGGCGATTTTTTCTGCTAATTTTATCCTTAATAGGGTACCCCACAAGAAAATCAATCAAACACCTTATGAAGTATGGAAACGTCGACGACCTACCTACAATTACCTCAAAGTGTGGGGGTGTTTGGCCAAGGTGGCAGTCCCTAGTCCCAAAACGATTAAGATATGACTAAAACCCGTTGATTGTGTGTTCATTAGTTATGCAAATAATAGTAGTGCATATAAATTTTTAGTTCATAGATCTGAAAATCCTGATATGTATGTGAATATTATTATTGAGTTAAGGAATGCGTCGTTTTTTGAACACATTTTTCCATGCAGGGAAACTGAAGAGACAAGTTCAAATAAAAGAACTTTTGATACTGCTATGGATAGCAGTAAAGACCACAATAAAAATAAAGCAGATGAACCTAGACGCAGCAAGAGGGCTAGGATTTCTAATTATTTGGTCTAGATTTTTTGATATACCTGTTAAAAAATAAGCCTCAAAACTTCAAGGAAGCAATGTCAAGTCCTGAAGCTCCATTGTGGAGAGAGGCTGTAAATAGTGAAATTGAATTAATACTGTAAAATGATATAGGGGAAAGAAACAGTATTATAAAGATGTGTAGAGAGACCGAAAACTAGCCAGCACCTACAACAGAAGGCCATATCCAACTGGTCCTAGACAACATTTATTCTTGGTTGGCTTACCAAACACTATGATGCAATCAAAGGGAAAGAGACCCTTGCATAAAACCAGGCCACCTAACTATTACAGGGTGGGCAATCAGCCGGAAGGGAAACTTGAATTTAGCTCAAGACAGGGAACTAGGCCTAGTGATTGGTCTCCAAGAATTGATTCGAAGACAGGGGTAGCAGGCCCAGCAGCTAGAGCAGTGGGTTTGTGGGTCCCTAGGATTCCAGATTGGTTTGAAATACAGAGCAAACCTAAAGTTGTACCGGTACAAATCAAGACTTTCGGAGACAAGGGAAGGATGATCAAGTCTCTTTTGGTGGCTCCAAATAATTGGGTTTTGCTTAAAAATCCAAAAACAAGGGAACCAGACATGGTTCCAATAATTTCTAGGTCCCAAAGGAGAAAGATTCAGCGAAGGTACACTCAGTATCAGAGGGACCTGAAAGAAAGTGGAGAAAATAATTCTTTGGCATAGTTAAAAGGCCAGATAGAAGAAGAAGAAGGTTCAAGGCCTGCTCCTAAGATCAAAGAGGGTGCCAATAGAGAATAGTTGGCCAAAGCTCATATTGAACTGAAAGCCAAAGAAAGATCTAGCCTAGCAAGCCTTAAAAAGGCCTTATTGGAAAGTGATGATGAGATAGATGGAGAGGTTGAACTAGGGCAAGAGAAAGAATTGGTTGAAGATGAAATGTTCAATGCCTTCATGGCTGAGCAGACCTTCCTACTCAAAAAGCTAGCAGGAGAAGATCATAAACAAATTTTGAAGGAACCCACTAGCACTGAGGTACCAGAGTACAGTATGGAGGATGCCTCCAAAGCTTCGAAGCAGACTAATATGGAAAGAGAGCAATTGTAGCCAGTAGTACAGTTTGGCTCATTTCCTCCAATGCCAGTAAATATGGTTTATGTGCTGCCACAAGAATTCTAAGCTGAAGAGGGAAACCAAAAAGGCCAGGAAGATGACCCTATTCTAGTTTCTAGTGAAGATTCACAGGCTAGCATGGTTCAAGATAAGTCAGAAGTGGCCAAGCCAATGAAGACTGATGAAGAAAGTGAAGAGATGAGTATTAACCTCTCATACCCCTTCGAGTACCCTACAGTATTTATGACCTAGCACATTAAGCCCATGTATATAAAGGCTTATTTCAATGGGATACAAATGAATAAGGTGTTAGTGGACAATGGAAAAACAATGAACTTGCTTTCGAGGTCCTTTTTGACAAAGTTAGGGGAAAAGAAACCTTAGGTTGATCCTAACAAGCACAACCATTGTTGGTTTTACTAGGGATAAGTAGATGGCTCAGGGTATTCTGCCCATCAACCTGAGTGTAGGGACCGGAGATTGAACGATGACATTCTTTGTTATAGACAACAATGCTAAGTATAATGCTTTGCTGGGCAGAGATTGGATCCACACCAACAAATGTGTGCCTTCCTCTCTACATTAGAAGACGATGATAGCACTGTGCAATGGGGAGACAGAGGAGATCAATGCAGATCCACAACCCTTTATTGCTTGTGTTGATTTTGCAAAGGCCAAGCTATACATTGAAGGGTGGTCCTATTCAGTGTGCTAAGGAAGTCTGATGGAATAGCTGAAGTGACGGTTGATGAGGAAGTAGCACACTTGAAACATCTAGTTTATGAGAGTGCTGATAAATTGTTCATTATCAAAGATGACAATGATGCCTGGTTGTAGGCAAAAAAATCAAGACCAAAAAGCTAGACCATTAGCTTTAATCAAATTTTCAACATTGGAAGTAGAGTCAATAGTCCAGAAAGTGCAGAAAAAGAGAAAGAGGCCATGATGATTGGTTGTAATCAAGAGCAACTTAAGGCCAAACTTTTGGCTCTTGGAAAATACTATGCATTGGACATTGAAATAAAAGTCCAAGAAATTCAAGAAGATGAGGCTTTGTGGACAGATTTTGTTTATGAAAAAAAGTAGGGATGTTGAACTAGAAAGGATAGAGGTAGAACCAAATGAAAAAACTGCTTCCAAGATAGAAGAAGTCAAGGGTGAAGCATCAGCGAGTGCCCAAGTGCAAGACCCCTTGGAAGAAGTCAACCTGGGTGAAGGTTCAACACAACAACCCACCTAAATTAGTGCTTGGTTGGATCCTAATGACAAGAACCAGTTGTTGGTGGTCTTGAAACAATACAAGGATTGTTTTTCTTAGTCTTATAATGAACTGCCTGGGTTGGACAGATCATTGGTGGAACATGGGCTTCCAATGAAGCCGAATTTTAGGCCACACAAGCAGAAGCCAAAACGGATGAGTCCTTAAGTGGTTCAAAAGGTGAAAGAGGAGATTGTTAGGCTCCTTAAAGCATGTTTTATTAGAACAGCCAGGTATGTTGAATGGTTGTTTAATATTGTGCCTGTGGTCAAGAAAAATGGCAAAATGAGGGTATGCATTGATTTTAGAAGCCTAAATTTGGCAACTCCAAAAGATGAGTATCCCATGCCTATAGTTGACTTGTTGGTGGATAGCTCAGCAGGACACAATATTTTGTCCATGATGGATAGGCATTCTAGCTATAACGAGATTTGAATAGCAGAAGAGGATGTCCACAAGACAGCTTTCAGGTCCCTAGAAACATTAGCATCTTTGAATGGGTCAAAATGCCATTTGGGTTGAAGAATGCTGGAGCAACATATTAGAGGGCAATGAACACTATCTTTCATGATCTCATTGGGGGGTACTTAGAGTGTTACATTGATGATATTGTTGTGAAATCTCAATCCATGGAAGAGTATCTGGTTCATTTGACAGCAGCCTTCGACAAAATGAGAGAGTTCAAGTTGAAACTTAACCCTCTCAAATGTGTTTTTGGTGTATCAGCTGGAAACTTCTTGGTGTATGTAGTGCACAAGAAGAGAATACAGATTGATTAGAATAAAGTCAAAGCCAACATTAAGGCCAAACCTTTATCAAGTAAGAAAAAATTACAAAAATTCCTTGGTCAGGTTAATTTCCTTCGAAGATTTATTTCTAACACTACAGGAAAAACTAAAGTATTTTCTTCTTTGTTAAGGCTAAAAAATGAAGAAGAGTTTGTGTGGACAGCCGAGTATCAAGCTGCTTTCGAAGGAATTAAAACCTACTTGGCCAAGCCTCTAGTGTTGATACCACCAAGGAGAGATAAACCCATGAAGCTATACATTGCTTCAGCAGAAGATTCATTAGGAGTTTTTCTGGCTCAGGACAATGAAAAAGGCAAGGAACAAGAAGTTTAATTATTACTTTAGTAGGTTTTTAAATTCTTGTGAATGTAAATAATCAGCTGTAGAAAAGCTGTGCCTAGCATTGTACTTTACAGCAATGAAACTAAGATATTATCTTTTACCTACTATTGTCTTGGTAATTGCAACCATAGACTTGGTTAAATACATGTTATCTAGACCTATGCTAAGAGGAAGAATTGGCAAATGGATATTAGCTCTATCAGAGTTTCATCTAGAATATGTTTCCCAAAAAGTAGTAAAAGGACAAGTTTTGGCTAACTTTTTGGCAGATCATCCATGTCAAACAGAAAGACAAGAGATAATGAATCTTGGTATGGTCAATATTGAGCCATAACAAATGTGGTTCAATGGATCAAAAGCCAATGGTCTGGTTGGAATTGGTGTTGTGATTAAGTTACCACAGGGGATAGAAACCATACATGGTTTAGAGTTGATGAGCCTACTTGTTCCAATAACCAAGCTGAGTATGAATTTTTAGTAATGTGACTTGAGATACTTATTGGATTATAGGTTCATGCAGTTGACGTATTTGGGGATTCCCAATTGGTAATTAACCAAGTAAAAGGAATTTTTAAATGTCAAAGTGAAAGCATGTTACCATATTATGTTACTGCATTGCATTTGCTTTCTCAGTTTTAGATAGCCAATGTGACTTATATCCCAACGTTCATGAATCACAAGGCCAATGATGTAGCTCAGAAGGCTTCGAATTTCAGAAGAATGGGTGACACCTAAGTGGACATAAGTCAAGCAACATATCAGAAGTCAATACCACCTTTGGCTAAAAGGGCTATCATAGTAAAAGTTAACCAGAATAACTTGGAAGAGCATGATTAGACATCCAATCATCCAATATTTGACTGGTCCTTCTTTGAAGGTTAGCAGAAAGATTTAGTTACAATCCATGCAATATATAGTATATGGCAACGCTCTTTACAAAAGGGGAGCAGATGGATTGCTATTGGAGTGTTTAGGGCCAAAAGAGGCATTTACTGTTATGGCTGAGGTGCATGAAAGTATTTGTGGTGCCCATCAGCCTGGTGTGAAGATGAGATAGTTACTTCGAAGGCATTCTTATTATTGGCCAACCATTCTTAAAGATTATATAGAATATGCAAAGGGATGTCATGCATGCCAAAAACATGGCATGATAAGATATGTGCCAATAACTGATTTGCATGCAGTTGTGAAGCCATGGCCATTTAGAGGATGGGCAATGGATATGATAGGGAGAATATATCCACCCTCTTCGAAGCATCATTGTTTCATTTTAGTGGCCACAAATTTCTTCACTAAATGGGTCGAAGCTAAGCCTTATAAGGTTGTGGATCAGACTTAGGTTATTGGATTTATTAGAGAATTAATCCATAGGTTTGGCATCCCACAGACCATAACTGTAGATAATGGGACTATGTTTGATGGAAAGATGATGAAGTCTTTCGCAACAGAATTTGGAATTAGTATTATCAATTCCACTCCCTATTACGCACAAGCAAATGGTCAAACTGAATTATCTAACAAATCCTTGAAAAAAGGAATACAAAGAGTTGTGGAAGACAATCCCAGGGATTGACATAACTTGTTGTTAGATGTGCTATTCTCCAAGGTCAAGTACATCGATCACTCCTTATGCCTTAGTATATAGGCATGATGCAGTATTGCCTATAGAAATTAATATCAAATCCTTGAGAGTATAATGCCAAGACCAGTTAACTACTGAGCAATATTATCAAAGCATGTTCTTGGAGATAGAAAATATGGATAAGGCCAGAATTTTGGCATTAAACAATATCCTTTTCCAAAAGAAAAAGGTAGCTAGAAGCTATAACAAGAAAGTCCAGCACATCAGCTTTGATGTAGGAGACAATACTGCCAATAGGAATTAAGAGCCATAAATTTGGCAAATGGTCACCTAATTAGGAAGGACCATATCAAATTCATAGAGTTTTGCCCGGGAGAGACTACCATTTGAGAAATCTAAATGGTTATGTATGTTCCGAGAAGATCAATGGCAGGTATTTGAAACCTCATTCTCCAACTATGTGGAAAACACAAGGAGTGTAGAAAGTGCTAGGTAAAGAGCATGGAACACTCAGATAGATAATAAAGAGTTTTCATTTCATATAGATTTGAGTATATGTAGCCATAAATTGGTCCAAAAATCAGTATAATGTTTCAGTTGTTCCCTTACAATTGATTCTTTACTCCTAAGAGATGGGAACAATTGAATAGTTGTAGCTATATTCTGCCTTCTGTCAGCTAGCCTTTGATTAGTAATTTGTAGTTTTTTAGCATTTCGATCTAAGGTTAGGTTGACTGCTGCTAGCTCCTCTTCCAGTTGGGCTTTCTTCTCCAAGAGTTAGGTTTGAAACTGAGAGGCATAGGAATGTTATCCCTTTAATTCAAACACCTCAGCATGCATATAGGAGACAAACTCCTTATCCTTTAGTAGCTCCTCTTCTGCAGCCTTGGCTATGTGGCAGATATTGATATAGAAATCTATAGTGGTTGTTGCCTGGGATAAGTGACTTGAGAAGGCCATATCGGATTGCTCAAAAACTTTGCAGCACTTGAGAAAACCATTTTTAATAATAAGCTTTTGTAAGGCTTCAAATGGAATCCTTGAGAATGATTGTAGTAGACCCAAGCAGGTGCCTAAGTCCACCCGAGGCAAGGAGGCTTCAGTAGCAGTAGAAGAGCTCTCAATAATCTCCAAGAGGGGGTCAACAAGGATCAATGACTCAGTCTCACTGTTTGGTGCTCGAATTGGTAAAGATATGCCAAATAAGCTGGCCAGCTGAGCCTCGAAGATGTCTATCTCTTCCTCTGACATTATCGGTACAGAGGAGTCACTGGTTGAAGGAAGAGATAGAAACATAGGAATAGGAGAAGGAGTTGAGGATTCCCTAGCAGTATCTATTGTGCTTGCCACTAGCAAGTTAAGAGCAGAGGAACTAGAGTTGGATGATGGGAAAGAAGTTGGTGAGCTGCTAGTGTCATTCTTAGAAGTACCAGCTGCCACTGGAGAAGTGACAACTGGGGTTCTCTCAGGTGATAATGGGGTAGCCAGGACTCTGGAAGGGGTCTGCAGAGGTGAGGCAATGGAAACCAGAGGCAAGTTCAAAGGATTGAAAAGGCCAGGAGAAAGGGAAGCTGTGATGCTTAGCCTCAAGGAAAGAAGGGAAGAAGGCATGGAGAGTGTGGAGCTAGGAAGGGGGAAGTATCATTTGGATGGGCTCTACACTCATCGGCACTTTCGTGTCAACCTTCATTTTTCCCTTTAAGGCTGCCTTTAGCTCTGCAGAAGTTAGGAAGGGTCCTTCATCTATAGGCAAAGCAGAGGAAGCCAATGTCGAAGGAAGAGGAACTGGAATGACTGCTATTGCACGTCAGAAAATAAAGAGCAAATATTAATTTTATGCTAAAATCTTGGAAAAGGAAATTATCAAAAAGGACTAAGGGAAATTATCAGCTTCAGAGGTGGTGGTGATGATGGTTGGAGAATTGCAAAGGGTATAATGCTTAGCATTTTGTTTCTTCCTTGCAGTCTCCTTTTGTAATATGTCAGCAGCAGTAACTTCATCTCTTAGTATTTGTTGTTGCCTCATTTTCTTGGACCTCTAAAAGACATTAATCTCTTTGGATTGTTCCATCTCCACTACTTTGGCAGCTGTCTCATGGATGGAAACATCGACCAGATCAAAGGGAAAGACTGTCATTTTCTTCTTCCTTTTAATGGTGTTTCTTTTCTCTTTTCTGCTTCCTCATCTTCCATATGAATTTCAGGTACCTCTTTTTCAGGGTCAAGCAAAAGTTTTCGTTTCTTTTGTTGCTATTGCTTGCCCTTAAGAAGAGCTAAAGCTTGAGTCCTCTTGGGAGATTCATCCTGTGGAGTTCTAGTACCAAGTATTGTAGCCATGAGTAAAACAGACAGTGCATCGTAAAAAAGGAAAAGGGTATGTCACGACCCATCCCAGGGCTGGATTCACAACTAGCTAATTCTAAAATTTCTTAGATTAATTCCAAGTAATTAAATAATGCAACGGATTAAAATAAAGAGATGTAGATAAATATCTAAACCGTACATAGAAATTATTCTTTATGTATTAAAATAAAATATGTAGATAAATATCTAAAGCGTACATAGAAATTATTCTTTATGTATTAAAATAAAAGATGTAGATAAATATCTAAAGAATACATAGAAATTATTATTTATGTAACGATGTAACATCAATAAGATAATGATTACAAGAAACAAAACATGATATCCATAAAAATTTGAGGTTTTGATCCACAAGGTAAAACCATTCTTTAAATTTCTTCACCTGAAAGGGGTTTTAACAGCTATAAGCACTTGACAGAGTGAGAAATATTATACTAAGAGCATGAGGGTATAAAATCACCATAAATAATTATTTAGGCTAAACGATGAATAGTTTGGTTCGAATAAAATATTTTTAATATCAGACACGTAATACAAAATCATATAAACAAAATAATTATAACCACAGTACATAACAGAACAGAGGGTCAATGGATCCATGACAGACAGAGGGTCACGAAGTGACTAATCAAAGGGCCAAAGGTTATTTAAATCCCCCAAGGCATGGGACTGTTAGAGGGTCACTAAAGTGAAAATTCAGAGGGCTAGTAATTATTTAAGTCCCCTAAGGCATGAGACCTCCGTGGTGGTACTTATTTAAAACAAATGTTTATAAAATTATTGTCAAATATTTTCTAAAATTTAAACAAACATATTAATAGGTTTCAATTTAAGCAAATAGAGTTCAGAAAATAATCCATGTAATTGAAAAATTAATATAACCATAAAATATAAATTATATAAAATAATTCATGGTAACTTAAAACATTCGTAAAATATGTTATGGTGACTCAAGGTATAATATTACTCACCTTATTATTAACCATTATCCTTTACTTCCCTATTATTGCTTACTAGTTTGGTATATTTGTTTTGAATCTATGTATTTCTTTCTTGTTTCTTTCCGAAGCTCAGCGACTCTCTATTTATAGGGGGAAATGTGCACAGTCATGGTAAATTTTCCACCACGTGTCACTCAAACCACTTTCCACTTGCTTCTTCCCTATTATGACTTATCCAGGTGCTTATTTAAATTGGCATGTTTACCACCCTATGTGTTAGGGTGGTGACAGGTCGTATATATCCATTTTTTTAAGAAAATTTATTTTTTATTATTAACATTTCACTTTATTAACCATTCAATATACACTCCAAATATATATATATACATATGTGATATTTATTTAGGGTGTCACATTTCTCTCCTCCTAAATAGAAGTTTGTCTTCAAACTTGACATACCTTGGTTTTCGAAAAGGTGCGGGTATGTGGTTCGCATTTGGCTTTCTGTTTCTCACATAGCTTCTTCGACACGATGATTTTGCCATAAAACCTTGACAAGAGGTATAGTATTGTTTCGGAGAATTTGATCATGATGATCGAGAATCTACACTGGTTGTTTTTCATAAGAGAGATTTTCTTGAATTTCGAGGCTCTCATAATTGACAACATGTTCTGGATCTCGAAGATATCATCGAAGTATTGAAACGTGGAACACATTGTGAACATTGGACAGTTCTGGTGGAAGAGCAAGACGGTATGCTACAGGGCCAATACTCTCCAATATTTCAAATGATCTGATGTAACGCGGATTCAACTTTCCTTGTTTTCCAAATCGAATGACTCCCCTTGTTGGTGAGACCTTTAAGAAAACGTGCTCTCCTACTTGAAATTCTAAATCTCGTCTCCGTGTATCCACATAGCTTTTCTGGCGACTTTAAGCTGTGCGAATTCACTATTAGATGAGTTGAATCTTATCACTCGTTATTTGCACGATTTCAAGGCCTGATAGTTTCCTGTCTCCGACTTCTGCCCAATATAGAGGTGACTGACATCTCCTTCTATACAATGCTTCGTATGGTGCCATACCAATGCTTGCTTGGTAGTTGTTGTTATAGGCGAACTCCACTAAAGGCAGGTGTTCATCCTAATTACCCTTGAGGTCCAACATGCACATCCGTAGCATATCTTCCAAAGTTTGGATTGTTCTTTTTGATTGCCATCACTTTGCGGGTGATAAGCAGTGCTAAACTTTAGCGTTGTTCCCAAAGCTTCTTGCAATTTGTTCCAGAAGTGAGATACGAAGCGGGGGTCTTGGTCAGACACGATTGAAACTGGGGTACCATGCAATCGAATGATTTCTTTGATGTATAGAGTGGTGAACTTAGTAAGGGAGTATGTGATTTTGATTGGTAGGAAATGTGTCGACTTCGTTAATCGGTCTACGATAACCCATATCGCATCATTCTTTGAAACTGACCGTGGTAGCCTGACCACGAAGTCCATAGTAATGTGCTCCAATTTCTACTTAGGAATAGGGAATGGTTGTAGCATTTCTGTAAGTCTTTGATGTTCTGCTTTAACACTTTGACATTGCAAGCATTTGGAGCTATGTCTTTTTTCATTCCTGTCCACCAGTAGTGTTCTCTCAGATTATGATACATTTTGGTGTTGCCATGGTGAACTGCAAACCTCGAGCTATGAGCCTTCCCCAATATCTTCTTCTTGAGCTCTAGTATGTCGGGTACGCAAATTCGATTTCAAAATTTTAGCATCCCATTGCTTATAGTGAAGTCAGGATTAGGAGTAGTTTTCTGCTCCTCATACTTTTTCTTCAAAAGTTTGTCTTCACATTGACGTGCCTTAATTTCTTTAATCAATGTGGGTTCCATGATTACGTTGGCGAGCAGTCCTTTGATCTTGCGGGGAACGAGGATACATGCCAAACTTCTAGTAGTCTTTCGACTCAATGCGTCTACTACCACGTTAGTTTTGCCCGGATGGTGATGGCTCTCTATATTGTAGTCCTTCATAAATTCTAGCCATCGATGTTGCTGCATATTCAGTTCCTTCTGTGTAAACAGATATTTAAGACTCTTGTGATCTGTGTAAATCTCACAAGTTGCACCGTAGAGATATTGACGCCAGATCTTGAGGGTGAAGATTACTGTAGCCAATTCTAGATCATGAGTTGGGTAGTTTTTCTCATGAGTCTTTAGTTGTCGTGAGGCATATGCAATGACTTTCCCATTTTGCATAAGAACACAACCCAAACCATTGTATGAGACATCACTATAAATTACAAACCCATCAGTTCCTGTGGGGAGTGCCAGTATAGGAGCTATCACAAGCCTATTTTTCAACTCCTGGAAGCAACGTTCCTGCTTGTTAGTCCATTCAAAGGGTGTATTCTTCTGAGTTAGCTGGGTCAAGGGTGATGCTATCTTAGAAATCTTGAACGAAGTGTCGGTAATAATCGGCTAGACCCAAGAAGGTTCGAATCTCAGACAAGTTAGTAGGTCGTGGCCAATCCATAATTGTCACAACTTTTTGGGGGCCAACCGAGATACCATCTTTGTTGATGACGTGACCGAGGAAGTGTACACTAGTGATCCAGAATTTGCATTTCTTCAACTTGGCATAAAGTTTGTGATCACGTAATGTTTGTAGCACTGTTCGTAAGTGTCACTCATGATCCTTTGGTGACTTGGAGTATACGAGAATGTCGTTAATGAAGACGATGACGAACTCATCAAGATATGGTTTGAAAACTCGATTCATGAGGTCCATAAAGACTGTTGGAGCATTTGTGATACCAAATGGCATGACAAGAAACTCATAGTGTCCGTAACGTGTTCTAAAAGCCGTCTTCTCAATGCTTTTCGTTTTGACTTTTAGTTGATGATAGCTGGAACGCAAGTCGATTTTGGAGAATACTTGGGTGCTTTGAAGTTGATCAAACAAGTCGTCGATTCTTGGCAAGGGGTATCGAATCTTGATGGTGACTTTGTTAAGCTCTTGGTAATCGATGCATAATCTCATTGTGCCATCCTTTTTCTTTACAAATAGTACTGGAGCTCCCCATGGTGAGGTACTTGGTCGAATGAAACCTTTGCCCAGGAGTTCCTGGAGTTAGGTTTTTAGTTCCTTTAATTCTACCAACGACATGCGGTAAGGGGTTTTGGAGATCGGTTGTGTATTGGGTTTAGTGTCGATGGTGAATTCGATTTCTCGATCAACTAAGGTACCAGGGAAGTCTTCAGAGAAAACATCAGGAAATTCTTGAACGACCGGTATTGAATTGAGTGTTGGGTCTATTTGTTGAGCGTCGACCACATAACAAATACAACCACCACAAACTTTTCTCAAAAGTCGCTGGGCTATTGCGGAGGATATCAAATACGGAGGGGTAGAAACTCCAGTTCCTTCGAAGACTAGCTCGTGTTGTTCGGGTAATCGAAGAAAGACCTTTTTGTCATACAATCAATAGAGGCATGGTTGGCAGCAAGCCAATCCATTTCTAAGATTATGTCGAAGCTACTAATATGGAGTGGAATCAAATTGACATACAAAGTTTCACCTTTTAGGGATGTAACACAGGATTTGTATATCTTTGTACTAAGCGTGAAGACACCATATGGAAAAGCCATATATAATACATATCTCAATGGTTCAGGTGTTGATGTTAACTTGGAAACAAAGTGTGGTGCAATAAACGAATGAGTGGAACTAGAATCAAAGAGGACATGAGCTAAGTGACCACAGACAGAAAGTGTACCTGTCATAATGTTCTCTGTAGCATTGGAATTTCATGGTACTAACGCAAAAGCTCTCCCTTGGCGCCTCTGTTCCTTTTTCCCTCTTGTGGCGATTTTTGGTTTCTAAGCTAGTTCAGAGGTACCCATCACAAAGTTGGTGAATTTTGGGCAGTCTTTCATCACATGGCCAACTTGGCCACATCTATAACATGCTCCTATTGCCCAATAGCACTGTCTTTTATGAGCTTTTCCGCAACTCGGACAATTTAGAATGGTGCTACCCTTGGGAATAGTAAAACTTTGGTTGGCTGAACCAGTTGAGCTCGTAGGTTCGGCATTTACTTTCTTTGGTAAGGCTGCCTTTGATCCTCCGACTGGTTTCCAAAATCGCTTCTTTTGACCCATTTCACTTTAACGTGCGGTTTCAATTCCTTTTTTGGTGATGTATGCTCAATCCACCACCTCTACATAGGTTAGTAGTTTCAGAACCTCAAGCCTATCTTTGATTTTCGCATCTAATCCTGCTTCAAATTTCCTTGCTTTTCGGGCTTCTATCGGAATAACATACGGTGCAAATCGGGCTAGTCGTGTGAACTTACTTTCGTATTCTGCCATCGACATTGTTCCTTGCCTTAAATGTAGGAACTTGGATGCCTTCTGCTCCCATAGTGATTCTGGAAAATACTTTTCATAGAACACCTCTAGGAATCTCTCCCAAGTCACAATCTCATCTTTTTCTAAGGTGAGAAGCTATCATTCCTGCGTAGCTTCCTTGAAGATGAAAATGGCGAAGGATACTTTGACAACCCTCACTATTGTTTACCGATAAGACCACTGTTTACTGCTAAACTGTGACTGAACTGGATAAATAAATGATTAGACTAAAATCCCGAATTAATTGCATGAACATATTGTGTTCTTTGCATATCTATCTGTTTGTCGTTTAAATGATCTGTTCGTGTTTTATGCTTTAAACTGCAAATTGAAGGCCTTATCGGCGTCCGAATCTGAAATCGATTGATGTCTTATGCTAATTAGAATTAATGGGATTTTATGGTATATTTAATTGAAATGTGATTTGGTATGATTAAATTAGATTAAAATAAGCTAAATCACACAAGTCCAAGTATTTACCCTTTTGCCCTGCCTAGTGGGCCACTACCTAAGACTATATTGAAGCCTTATTTCATTCAAACAAAACATTTGTTCAGCCATTCTTGAGCCCTCAACCGACTAAGAGAGAGAGTGTGAGAGAATTGAGTTATTCTTGAGAGCTTAACTTGGGGACTTGAAGAAATTGTAGAATATTTGCAAAATTGAGCTTCTAAACTTGTGATTGAAGACCTAAGGTAGAGAATTCAACCTCTCTTTGATGTACTTGTGTATTGTCTTGCATGATCCATGAGAAATTAGAGATTCTAGCTAGGAGTTGGTTCAAAATGTTGAATTGTAGCATATATCATGCATGCATGTGCATATCTTGAAGTTTAAAGTTGTTTTCATGGAAATTGCTTCATGCATGTCCATCTTTTGACCAAAATCCATGATTTCATCTTGTTTTTGGAAGAATTGGCTCTTTGGAGCATGAATTGGAAGCTTTGAAGTTGGTTAAATTCATGCATATTATATGTTCATCATGTTCTTGAATTTTGAGTTAGAATTTGTGCTTAATTGAACTACCTTTGGGCTTTGATTTCTCAAATTGACCTTTGAAACATGTAATATTATGGGTTTTGAAGTGTTTTCCAGAAAATTAGCCCAAGAGGATCGATTTTGGTGCATTAAAATTGAGTTTTGAGCTTGAGGTTCAAATCTGGAATTTCTAGAATTTGGACTCACGCTCGAGCGAGGAACTCCACGCTCGAGCGTACACTCTGTGATCATGCAGTCTGCTCGAGCGAGGGAAATGACGCTCGAGCGTGAAATGCGTGTATCCAGTACTTTGCATGTGTTTACAGTCCGCTCGAGCGAGAGAGTTCACACTTGAGCGAGGACTTGTGTCTTACGCTCGAGCGGGGGTTGAGCGCCCGTCGAGCGTGAATTTTAAACATCCAAGATTTTCCTTTGTAGTTTCTGATCCGCTCGGCGAGCGAAGTCACGCCGGCGAGCCCCTTTATCAGCATGTCCGTTCGAGCGTAGAAAGCCACGCTCGAGCGAGACCCCTGTTTTCTGAAAATTTTGAAAAGTGTTTTTAAGTGCATCTTTGCATCCTCTTTCCATCCTAGGCATTCCTAGGGCATGATTAAAGCATCTTAAGGAGGATATTGATGTAGAACCACACTGAGGCAAATTAGGGATTAAGTTATTATTTTTCTAACTATGTAGCTTAGTGTGTGTTCATCCTGTAACTGTATAGGGTTGGCATCCGAGGACGTGCACTAGCCTATCTGTAGCCTAGAACTTTGTGAGTAACAATGTTGTAAAGATATGTTTAATTGAGATTACTTTCTGAACGAATGACTGAACTGTTTTATGAAATAACACTGTTTACTGAATGAATGCTTGTCCTAATTACGAACTGTATTCGTGGCATCCATAGCAATTTCATCTTTGTCTTTGTCATCGCCATCGCCACAGAGATCTCTGTTGGTTCCCTTGTTTGGAACCACTATCACATTGATATGATGGCCATCAATCGATTCGTCTGTTTAGACCCTCTTGTCTTGTTTTTGTTATTAGATGTACCACATATGACTGCTATGACTGAATAACTGATATACTGATTGAAATGACTGTTTTCAATACTGAAAGGACATTTATTCTTAACCTCTTTATGCATTATGTTATTCACTAGGCTTTAGCTCACTGCTCATATATATATGTAGGTGTCCAGGCACCGGAATGAAGCTAGGAGCGTTGGGTCAAACTCCTGTTTTGTTAAGCCAACCTTCATGCCTCACTTTGAGGTTCCAGAACTGTTAAAGCGGCGGTTGCTTGGGGTGTCTTAGTTTTTCCCCTCTTTTGTATATGTTCTGTATAGACTGAATGAGGTTGTACTGTACTGTTCTAATAGGGATTAAGTCCCTATCCTGAATGATTGTAAATATTGTGCATACTGTTTGGTACTGATTGTATATATGTTATGAAAAGTTTTTTTACATACAGACTGTCACAGCTCATTGGACATTTTTATTTATCGTTTAGCCTGTACTCAGTATCGTTCTTTCATCATATAGGCCTTTGGTAATCCCGACCATCGCTTAAGCATTACTAAACCCATAGGAGCGGGTTTGGGTCGTGACAGATACTTTTTGTTCTTCTGTGCAGGGTAGGGCACGAAAATCTTCTCCATTTCTTTAACCCAAGCTTCAGCTATTAACGGGTTGAACCTCCTGTGAACATGGAAGGGTTCAGGTCTTGGAATTGTTTGATCATAGGTGTCCCTTCTTGATGTTTTGGTGACCCATTGTTTTGCAAGGCTTGCAAGAAACTGGTAATAGCTCTTTCCACAATCCTTTCCATTAGATCGGCTCCATTGGATGATGACCCGGTACCATTTCCACTGTTAGCCATGGCTATAAAACAATTTTAATAAACGTGGTGCATGATTTCTATTAATTACCTAAATCAAAACATATTCACATAATCTACAAAACATAGACAATGTATACATTATTCACAAAACACCGGTTTTATTCATGTATAATGGTGTTGGTACATCACTTGTAGTTCTGTCAATTTAGTGCCTAACCCTCCATGACAAAACGGGTTAGAACTAGGTCATGGTCAGCTCACTTGGACACCAAACACAAGGAAAAAGAAAAAACAAAAACAACAAAAGGAAGGATTTTGTTATCAGGATCTTAGGTTGAAAGTAACCATGGATACTGTAGTTGCATGTGATGCTCAAACTCCCAACCACTTTGCTCGATGCCAAAGCATCGCCATACCACCTCCACTCGGTATATGGGGATGCCTGCCTCGTAACCCCACAGCTGTCGTCCTGTGATACACACAAGTACCTCCACATTCGTCGTAATGTCACCAAAGTCAATCGTCTGAGTATCAATTAGGTTTTGAGGGGGAGGGACTCCTGCTTGAATGTGATCACTTAAGAAGGCATTTCCTCATCGAGCCATAAACTTTGAAGGTAAAGGTGCCACTAAACAACGAGGATATCCCTTACTCGAGGCCATGCCTACTACCTGTGTAGGTCCTAAAAACTTGTTTAAGGTACTCATAGCGTCAACCCTCCACCACTGTGTGTCTATTTCTGTGGAGACGACCCTTAAGTATACTGGTTAGCTCATGAGTCGGTTGAGGGTCGGGTCTGCCTGCCTAACTATTGCTTCTGAATCACGTATTTCCTCTGGTAAGTTTGGAACGTAATTGTTATTTTAAAAAATTCCTTCAAGGTCCAGGGGATCAGGCTCGTACCAAAAAGAGTCGCCAAAGTTGAGTTCTAACATTGCCTGCACCACAGGATGCCCAACCTAGCTGTAGAAAAAGACTTATCACTATAAGGACTAAGGTGAGACCATAAGGACTAAGGTAAGATTTTTTTTTATTTTTATTTTTTAACCATTGCTCTGATACCACTTTTGTCACGACCCATCCCAGTGACTAGGGCTGGATTCGCAACTAGCTAATTCTAAAATTTCTTAGATTAATTCCAAGTAATTAAATAATGCAGCGGATTAAAATAAAAGATGTAGATAAATATCTAAAGTGTACATAGAAATTATTCTTTATGTATTAAAATAAAAGACGTAGATAAATATATAAAGCGTACATAGAAATTATTTTTTATGTTTTTTTATTTTTTGATTGGCAAAAGAAAGTTTTATTGATGAACCACATATAAATTACAGATGATAGGCAAACATCAATAAAGAGGAGCTTGAAGCTAGAAAAAGCTCCAACCTCCTAGTTGGTGAGAAACCAACAACACAAAACAAAGCATAAGCAACACCTAATTGACAGCAGCAGCAGATAGACAGGCAGCAGCAGATCAATTTCCACACTACATAATTAATTTCCAAAATCAGCAGCAGATAGACATGCTCCAACCTCCTAGTTATTAAATAGACATGCAGCAAAGCCTCATGAGGTATTGAAGACAACATCACAACAACCCTGCAGACCTAGAAACTGTGCCTCCATCACTACTACAAAAAGCAGAGATGCTCTGTCTGAATAACATCACAAACTAGAATAAAACATGCAGCAACAATTAACAAGAAGCAGATTATTTGAGGCCTAGAACATAAAGCACCAATTCACACCCTTCCATCACAACAATAGCACCCAAGCATCATAGCATCCATTCAATACATTACATGTAGCTAAATTGCAGCAGCTGTTTATTTGAGGCCTTCATAGCACTAAGCTCTAACCACCTCAAAAAGGTGCCAAGCTTCAACATAAAGGAACCAAGCTTCACCCAAGCTAACCCAACCTAACCAAACCAACACTAGAGTTGAGACCAAAACTGCAGAGCCTAGCAGCATACCACCATACCACCTCAATACACAACCACCAGAAGGCAAAAAGACTAAAATACAAACTCGAAATAGCAGCATAATCAGAAGTTGAGAGCCAAACCAAGTATAGCAACTCCACCATCACTATACACCATCTATACCCCAGTCACATAACCACTGCTCAGACCACTAATCAGCAGAAGGAATGCTACAATGGTAGGCCTCCACATAACTTCACACACTCTTACCACCTCCCAAGCAGAATCTGATGCGCTCTAGATTAAAAATAAAGTCATGCACTGAAAACATATGTTCCTTAAATACTTCCTTAAACCACATAGCCATTTTAAACTTAATTAGATTCGTTACCCCTTCCACACTTGGGACAACATCCCAAAATAAGCACTCATTGTGATGATTCCATATGGACCACATAACAACTAAAGGGAGGGCATTCCACATCATCCTTTCCTTTTTGCTAAGACCCACCCCTGACCATCAGTCAAAAATGGCCTCCATTGAAGATGGCAGTGCACCTTGAACCTTCCACCATCTAAGCATTTCAGACCACACTCTCCAAGCCACTGGGCATAATAAAAGCACATGGATAAATGACTCATCCCCAGATTTGCATAGGTAGCAAACTATAGATGCACTAGAAGGCAAAACACCAATCTTGTAAAGCAACTCTGCAGTTTTTAATTTTCCCCTCCATGCGAGCCATCCAAAAAATTGAACTCTAGGTGGAACATGTTTTACCCAGATCCTTTTGCTTATTGGGCTAAAACTATTAAAACCATTAATCAAGTATTTATACATAGATTGAACCGAATACCTCCTAGATTTCGAAGCTTTCCAAACAAGTGAATCTTCAGAGTAGAACCTAATAGCAGGACTTGCCTCAATTTGACTTACCAATATGATTTCCTCCACTCTTTCCCAGTCATACAAAGCCCTACGAAACTGAAATACCCACTCACTAGCTTCCTCCTTCCTGACCATCATAGTAGATAAGGTCACTCTCTTATCAACTACCACCCTATACAACAGTGGAAATACATATTTGAGGCACAAGTTTTTACACCACTTATCTATCCAAAACTTAATTCTGTGACCATTACCCACTTTCACCTTACAATTGTCCAGAAAAAAACCTATCAGACTGCTACTCTGTTCAAACTGTAGTAGTATATCCTTCCACATTTTAGAACACCTGACATTAGAGCTTACCTGAGGGCTTCACTTCCCTTCCTCAATCCTATATTTACTACTTAAGACTCTCCTCCATAGAGCTTTACTTTCCACACCAAACCTCCACCACCATTTCAATAGAAGGCATTTGTTAACCTCCTTAACTCTCCTAACCCCCAAGCTCCCTTGGTCAATAGGTTTAGCTACTTCCTTTTATTTTACTAAGTGGACCATTCTCTTCAATTCAGATCCACTCCAGAGAAATGAAGCTTGAAGCTTGTCCAAATCTCTGGCAAACCCCTGAGGCAACTTAAACATTGACAGGTAATAAAGAGACAGAGAGAAAATGACAGATTTAATCAAAGTGAGTCTCCCAGCAAATGACAAAAGTTTCATTTTCCAACCAGCTAGTTTACTTCTAAATTTTTCTAATATAGGTCTCCAAGTTGCTTTCCTACTTGGGTTAGCTCCCAGCAGTAAACCAAGGTACTGAAATGGCAAAGATTTTACTGCACAGTTCAATACTGATGCATACTCCAACATTTCCTCATCCAGAATACCCACACCACTAACTACACTTTTATGGTAGTTTATCTTCAGGCTTGATATCATCTCAAAGCACCTCAGTATCTTCTTTACATTTCTTACCTCCAGTGCATCAGCTTTACACCATAATAGAGAATCATCTGCAAACTGAAGGTAAGTAAGAACTAACCCATCAGAGCCAATCTTCACCCCCTTCATCAGCCCCAGATCCAAAGCTCTAGACATCAAAATACTTAAACACTTTGCAGCTATGATGAACAGAAATGGGGACAAGGAATCCCCTTGCCTTAGCCCTCTCTGTGGACTGAATTCCTCAGTTGGAGAGTGTAGACACCCCATTTTGACCGACCCTAAGACTTGGGCACTTTATTTTGACCAGCCCTAAGACTTGGGCGCTTGCTTTTGATTACCCGATGATGACAATTAGAATGTGTTTCTCACAAAATTCTCAGTAAGAAAGATGGAATTTGAGTTTTAATCCCAACCTTCACCCATTTTTTGGCCAAACTATTTTAGACCATAAAACCCTCTTTTCAAAATATGTTTTTTAAAAAAATGTTTCTACAATGTCCCGAGGCTCCCATTTCGATTAAAATATTGCACTTTTCAGTAAACCGAGTAAGGACAAAGTGGAAATAAATGGAAAGGAGGTGAAACTTTTTGAAAAATATTTAAAAAAAACATCTTCCTATAGGTTTGGAGTTGAAGGAAATAGGAGGGGATGAAAGAAAACTGGTTTAGGAAAAGGATGAGTATCAAATCATTAAGAAAGAAATGAGCAGCCTTTACTAAATTAGGCATATCTCTTTGTACACTTGGAGTTTAAATGTGAGGCCACCACCGTTGGAAAGTAGACTTCTGGGGCTTCAATTTAGACCCAAGAACCACCCCAGACCAAGTCCAAATAAGGGAGATATGTCCATTTGAAGTTGGGCTTAAGAGCAGATTTTGTTGACCCAGCCCGAGACAGCCTTTACTAAATTAGGCATATCTCCTTCTACACTTGGAATTTAAATGTGAGGCCACCACCATTGGAAAGTAGACTTCTGGGGCTTCAATTTGGACCCAAGAACCGCCTAAAACCAAGTCCATTTGGGGGAGATATGCCCATTTGAAGTTGGACTTAAAAGCAGATTTTGTTGACTCGGCCCAAAACAACAATAGCCCATTTTTTTTCTTGGTTTTGGTTCGGTTGGGGCAACCCATTTACCTATTTTCTGAGCCATTCAAGTGCATCCACTCATCCTCCATTATACCTAATCATCTCCCATTGTCAAAAAGAGGTTTTGTTTGCATTCATAAAGGAGTATCCCATGCAACCACCTTGAAAATTTGCCCTCCTATCACATTCTTGTCTCCCACCTTGTCTCCCACCTTCTTTTTGACCTTTACTCTCTCTCATTGCCTATATAGAATGATCATATTGTAAGAGAGAAGAGGACCACGAAATTGAAGAGAAAGGAGTGAGAAAAGAGTGAAAAAAGAGAGAAAAATTGAGTTTTTGAGCCAAAAATATTCCTATCTTCCATATACACCCCATACCTTCCATAGCTACTGAAATTCCTCATTTCCATACACCAAAACCACTCTAAAAATTCTGATATAGCCAAAGATCAATTGCCTTGATCATAATGAAGATTGTTTAGTGATTGAAAGTGAGAAAAACTAGAGAGTTAGCCACTTTTCATACCATAAACTCCATAAACTCCATAATTTCGAATTGAGGATTTGAGAACACATTTTCTACACTTGAGGGTGATCAAGAGGAAGTTTGGAAATCAAGAAGTTTAATCTTTCTTTGGAAGGTGAATTTTTGGTCTTTCATTTTCTTATATTTTATATCTCATATTTATTTTCTTACTTCTTATTTCATAGTGTTTTGTTATAATCCAAGTAGTTTGTTCATCTCATATTTATTTTCTTAATTTATATTTCATAGTGTGTTGTTATAATCCTAGTGTTTTGTTTAGTTTATAATTATTTATTTATTTATTTTTATTCGCATGTTTTAATTTCATATTAGTTTTGTTGTAATCTTACATGTTCTACCTCATATTTATTTTTATTTCTTGTATTAGTCTCAAATTAGTTTTGTTGTAATCTTGCACGTTCTACCTCATATTTATTCTTTTTCTTGCATTAGTCTCACATTAGTTTTGTTTTAATCTTGTATGTTCTATTTTATATTTGTTTTATTGTTTTAGGTTTATGTTGTAAGTTTACACTTTTTATTTTATTTTATATTTGTTTTCGTATTTTTAATATAACCGGTAGTGGTTAGTTGAGCCACCTACATATTTTTTGCTTGTGCCTTTTCTTGGTTTCGCAACAAGACAGGTTTTGCTTGGCCTAGTTGGCCGGCCTATTTGGCGATCGGTTAGCTTCTTCGCACAAGATGGCGTAATCTCCCAACGTTGACCAATTTCCGGTGGCGGTTCCAAAGAACATGAAGTTTTTATTTTATTTTATTTTTTTATTTATTTTTTTTAATTTTGAGTGTATTGTGAGGTTTTTATTTTGTTGTAATATTCTCCTCATCCCTCTCTAATTTGGTTTGTAATTATTCTTTAAAATGTTGTAATAATTCCCCGCCCCACTTCTTTCTATCCCATTCTTTTACTTGCTTTCCTTATTTGTACATAAACATCATATTTATTTTTCATCATATTCATGCTTTGCATCCATGTTTCATGCATCTTGATTCGGCGAAATTTGCATTTGTGGATTTAATCAATTCCTATGTGATTATGTGCGCTACCTCATGTTCTTGAGATGATTCACATGTCATATCTTAGAAGTTAATCTTTAGTTGCATCTCATGAGTGAATTGCATTAAGATTTTGTATATAAGATCATGCACGTTTTACTAACTTTGTTTTATAGCTTGTTCATGTCGTCAAACATGTAAGTTTTTATGATTTAGCATCCTGCTTCTGTGTGTTTTTCTTATTATGTTTAAGCATCCTACCATGTGGCTATTTTCTTATGTGATATAACTGTATGAATGCCCGGCGGATGGAGGTTGTGTCGCTAATTTGGAATGATATTGATTTTCGTGTTTGTAAACTCAATTTATTTGGGTTATACATTTTCAAAACTCTTTCAAAACTACATGAAATCAAGTTATTCCAAAATGGGTGACATAGTCTATACTTGTATGTTTCACATAGTAAATTTTAGGATTTATTAAATAATCAGAACATGAACATATAAAGAAAATAAAAGTCATATTATGGTTTAGTAGAGGCCGATCTTTTGATCGGGTGAACGGGGGTGCTCAAATAATGACCTTCCCCCTTCATACCTAAGGTTCCGAGCCAAGCATCCTTGGTTACGACGAACAGTGGCCTTGGCATGAGTCATGGGTTTCCTAATTTTCCCAAAATAAATATTAGGTGGCGACTCTGAGATCTGATGACGCAGTCCATTTTTGGTAAAATTACAATAAAAATGGATTTTCAATAAAAGTTGCCAAATCTGGACTCTCATCTACATTTCACATTGCATTCGTGAGACTAGATCAAAGAGATCTCGGGAGTCCGAATTGTTTAACGCGCCCGGGTACCCCCCGGGCATGTTACAGAGAGCCATTAACAAGCACAGATAGTTTAGCTGAGGTAACACATACCTTAATCCACTCCACCCATTTTCCTCTAAACCCAAAATTAACCATCATGGAGAGCAGGAACTCCCAGTTCAGTGAGTCATAAGCTTTCTCAAAATCTAACTTAATGATCAAGCCTTTCTTTCTAGACTTCTTCCAACTATCAACAACCTCATTAGCCATCAAAACACTATCCAGAATGTTCCTTCTTCCAATAAAAGCTGATTGGTTTTCATTAACAATCTGGGGAATCACTGCCTTCAACCTTAAGGACAGAACCTTAGTCAGGCTTTTATACAACGACCCAACCAAATTGATAGGTCTATAGTTAGCCAACCCCACTGGATTCTCCTTTTTAGGCACCAAAGTGATGAAAGAGCTGTTAATTCCTTTAACCAACTTACAGTTCTTATGAAATTCAGACAAAAAATTCAGCACATCAGACTTCATTACCTTCCATAATTTCTGAAAGCACACAAAGTTAAACCTATCTGGGTCTGGAGCCCTATTCCCATCATAGCCCTTAACAGCTCTCCAGACCTTTACCTCAGAAAACTCTGCTTCCAACAGATCAAAAAAAAAAGACTTTCCCTCACTGACTTAAATGGTCTTTCCAATATAGGCCTATGCTTCTAATCCTCAGAAAACTGTTTCTGAAAATGGGCTTGGACCTCTTGCTTAACTATACATGGATCATCAAACACCACATCCCCAACAGTTATAGAATTTATTTCATTTCTCCCTTGCCTACACTTAACTAACACATGAAAATATCTTGTGTTTTTTATCACCATTAAAATTCCAGTTGAGCCTTGATTTTTAAAGCCACAACCATTCCACCATTCTAGTTAAACTGTAAGCTTTAACTCTGGCCTCTCTTCTTCTTGTTTTTTTCTGCCTCTTCCAGCTCTCTTTCCTCTGCTAACAAGTCAAACATATGAAACTCATCCTCTACCTTCTTCAACTTAGTATTTATATTGCCAAAAACTTCACTATTCCACTGTTTAAGTGCTATTTTCAACTCTTTCAATTTCTGGAATAGCCTAAACCCAGCCCATCCCTCCACCTGATGCTCCCTCCACCACTTTTCCACAAAAGGTAAGAATTTTGGATGTAAAGTCCAAGCATTTATACACCTAAAGGGTCTGGGGCCCCAATCTCTCTCATTTTCCATTAACAGTAAAGGACTATGATCAGACATTACTCTAGGAAGCCCCCACAACTTCAAATTAAAAGTTTCCACCCATTTTGGATCCACCATAACCCTGTCGATTCTGCTCCATTTCTTCCTTTCCTTGGCATTACACCATGTGAACCTTCTGCCTAATAAGGGCAAATCATTCACCTCACTTTTATCAATAAAGTCATCCAAATCCTTCATCCCCTTATCCCTCCTAGAACACAGCCTTTCCTCTCTCAAATATTTGTAATTTCATTAAAATCCCCCTTATATACCAGGGATTAGAATATTCCTCCCTTAACTTCAGAAGGCACTTCCACAGTTTACCTCTTTGGCCCACTTCATTTGGTGCATACACATTGATCAAGACACAATCAAAAGAGAAGAATAAGGACCCAGAGAAAAGGATGAACCTTTTATTACAGCAGCAACTTGATACTTGAAAAACTCCTAGATCCCATATGCATAATAGGCCACCAGCAAAGCCATCAGTATCCACAGTCATAAATTCCATTCTATCCCTAGTCCAAAGCTCTTTTATCTCCTTTTTTGACATAGAGGCCTTCTTTGTCTTCTGAAAAAAAACAATATCAATACCTCTATCTTTCAACATCCTCTTTATTTTGCTCCTTTTTTCCTTTCTCCCCAAACCTCTGACTTTCCATGTTAGTAGCTTCATCATTACCATTTACACTAAACTCCGACCCCCAAAAGCTATTTTAAGCGGCATGAACTAAATCCCCTCCCCTTCTTGCTCTATCATTTGCCTTAAGGTCCATAATTTTGGCCAACACTTCCTCTTCTTTGCCTTTGTAATTTATTCCCAACAACTTTCCCATCTGAATAGTTCCTTGAGCCTCTTTAAGCAAAGATCTGCTTCTAGCTATTCCACTAGCAGTTGATTCTGAACCAGATGCTACCGCAACTGCTGCTCTCCATAAAACCCCTTTCGGACCTAATTTACTAGAGGAGGCTCCTTTGTGACTATATCTTTTTGGAAGCTGAAGATATCTCTGCTTTATCTCTTTGATCTTCTTCCCACTAGATTTACTAACTACTCTTTTGCTCCCTTATTCTTCTGGTGCTTTTTACTTGAGCTTAATTCGTTACACTGTGTTTGTGATAGGTCTGAACATATCATTAAAGGACTTACTCCATCTTGAAGCCCACACTGAAGTCCAACCTTGAGGCCCTGGGTGTGCATCTCCACCCCTGCCCTCATATCCACAAGCCCATTACATAGGCCCACCTCATTGCTCCGACCCAGCACCACCTTTAGACGGACCCCCGGTTTAAGTAGATTAGAGCCACTCAAACTACTGACAGCACCATGCGTGACAACCTGTTCATTGCTTTTCTGACCTACCAACTCACAACCGTTACCTATGCACCCAGCTGCTTTCATGATGATATCTGCTTTCCCCTCGAGCTCATAACCAGCAGACTCTGCTACCACTGTTTCAGATCGCCTTGGTAACTCCATCTCTGCCTCATCACTACACCTCACTCTACCTGACCCATCCCCAATACACACCTCCTTAGTATGGCCCAGCTCTCGAGCTGACTCACATCCCGGTCATCATCTTTTACAGCCATATCAGTCACCATTTCCCCTATACCAACCTTCTCACCATTGTTTGAGCTGCAAAACCCTTCCCCACCAAACTCCATAGAACAGTCACTCCTCCCTGCCAATATATTTGGTAACCCACATAACTGTTTCCACACTCTCACAGTATGGGAATATCCTTTGTACTCCAGATTAATGACTTTATTGATTGGCTCCATGCACCTTGTTAGAATTTGAATCCTTGCATATTCAAATGATTTTGGGTTGCAAACATCACCTTCAATAAAAATAACCTCCCCCCAAATATTACCAATTCTATTTAAGGTTGTTCTATTCCATAGATTCCATGAGATCCCATAGTAGCATACCCACACCTTACGTTTACTCACTCTGTGAAAATTAGGATTCCACACCACAATTTCCTCGCTCCAATCCTCTAACCACTCCTTCACAGTTCCCAGACTATCTTCCCTACATTCCTTAGATTTAAATGTTAACAACATATCCCTACCACCTCCATCCCTCACTAGTACATTCTTCATGCCCCTCTTTTGTAATTCATTTTTAAGCTTAACATTGGCATATTCAACTTTAAGGCGAACCACCACACTTTCATAAAGCCACCCATTTCCTATTTCCTCTACTTGGACTGATACGATTCCTCTTTCCATACCATTATTGTTCTTAATGACCTCTACAAACGTCCGAACACCCGCTGCTGGCTTCCACACACTGCATTCACCCTTTCCACCATTTGGAAAACCTTTTGTTTGAGGATGATATTGGGTTTTTACTTCCATAGCTTTCTTGCCATAGTCTGTATGCTTCACTGCTTATCCTCCATCCATATCCCATTGGCCTTCTGCACTGCTACTTTTGATGCCACTTCACAATCATAACGGACAAAGGCAAATCTAGTGTTCCTCACTTTTCTTCTCTTCAGAGGGATGTAGACATCCTTCACCACTCCAAACTTCCTGAATATGTCACCCATCATCTTCGAGTTCATAGATCTGGGTAAATCATCAACAAAAATCATGAAAAAACTTGCATTAGCTTCCTTTCTCCATTCTCATTTTCTGCCTCTTTGACTCAATACCGGAATCCATCCTCCTTTCTCCATCTTCCTTTCCTACACCCAATTATTTACTAGCCAAGCCAAGAAAGTTCCCCTTGATGTATTTCTCATATGTACATGAAATTATTATTCTTTATGTACTAAAATAAAAGATGTAGATAAATATCTAAAGCGTACATAGAAATTATTATTTATGTAACGATGTAACATCAATCAGATAATGATTACAAGAAAAAAAAATGATATCCATATCAAATTTGAGGTTCTGATCCACAGGGTAAAACCATCCTTTTTTAAATTTCTCCCATTGAAAGGGGTTTTAACAGTTATAAGCACATGACAGAGTGGGAAATATTATACTAAGAGCATGAGGGTATAAAATCACCATGGATAATTATTTAGGCTAAACGATGAATAGTTTGGTTCGAATAAATTATTTTTAATAACAGACCCATAATACAAAATCATATAAACAAAATAATTATAACTATGGTACAGAACAGAACAGAGGGTCAATGGATCTATGACAAACAGAGGGTCATGAAGTGACTAATCAGAGGGCCAAAGGTTATTTAAGTCCCCCAAGGTATGGGACTGTCAGACAGTCACTAAAGTGACAATTTAGAGGGCCAGTAATTATTTAAGTCCCCTAAGGTATGGGACCTCCGTGGTGGTACTTATTCAAAACAAATGTTTATAAAATTATTTTCAAATATTTTCTAAAGTTTAAACAAACATATCAATTTAAGCAAATAGAGTTCGGAAAACAATCCACGTAATTGAAACATTAATATAACCATAAAACATAAATTATATAAAATAATTCATGGTAACTCAAAACATTCGTAAAATATGTTATGGTGACTCAAGGTATAACATTACTCACCTTATTATCGACCCTTAGCCTTTACTTCTCTATTATTGCTTACTAGCATGCTATACTTGTTTTGAATCTATATATTTCCTTCTTGTTTCTTTTCGAAGCTCGGCGACTCTTTATTTATAAGGGGAAATGTGCATAGTTATGGTAAATTTGCCGCCACGTGTCACTCAAATCACTTGCCACTTGCTTCTTCCCTATTATGACTTATCCAGGTGCTAATCTAAATAGGCATATTCACCACCCTATGTGTTAGGGTGGTGACAGGCTATATATATCCATTTTTTAAAAATAAATTTATTTATTTTTTATTATTATTAACATTTCACTTTATTAACCATTCAATATACACTTAATATATATATATGTGATATTTATTTAGGGTGTCACAGGGTAGAAGAGACAGAATGCATACTCTTCTTCGAAGTGACCCTGGTGACTCTAGGAAGAGGAGATGAGGTAGTAACAGCAGCAGGAATTGGGGCAGCAGGAACAGTGAAAGGCAGTAATAGTGGTCCCAGCCTCCTTGGGTTTAGCTTTGGCGGGCACATCTAACCCTATCAGCAAATCTTTTGGAGATATTGCCAGGTGCACCTCCACATTGGCTGTCTACCAATTTTGAAATCTTTTCAAAACTGTGCCATGTGGGATGAATTGAGTAAATTCAAACTCACCCAAATCTTGTATTAGTTTAAAGGTTGCTTTATCCAACCTGGCTTTAGGCACTTTCAAATCTCTGATTGTAAGATTTGTGTTGGAGAGGCTATAGAGAGGGAGAGGAATCCCTCGAGTGAGCCCAAATTACCTAGCAAATTGAGAGGGGCAATAAGTCTCAGAAATGCACTTGTAGGCTTGAGAGTTCGAAGTACCAATAAAAAGCTCCCTTGGCAACAAGATAGAAGCCTACATATCTTTGTGCAAAGGCTTAGAGCATTTCTTATCAGCCAAAAATGTCCTTAGCTAGGCTGGCCCTTTGTTAGCTTTGAAGGGGCAAAAAAAAGTGTAAAATGGAGAAATCGCGAGTTGATGGAAAAAAGAGAAATAATATGCAAAACTAGAGGGGTATAGGGAAACCCTAGCATATTTTTCTCTATAGGTGGTGGAATCTTGTACTAGGAATCTCAAACTCCTGGAGTGTAAATCAGTAAAGTATGCAAAAAGTTAGAGTTGCAATATCTAGAGTGGGCCTCCTTGGTTAACATCTACAGGTTTCACATAGAATTGGGAGCAGACCCTATAAACATGGCGTAAAACATAAGGAGCCAAGGTAATCTTTTTCTTCGAAGTAAGAGCCTTGGCAAAGGGAGCAAACTCAGGCATAATCCATTGAGATGACGTGTAGAAAAGGAACTTACATAGCTAGTATAGAATAAAAGAAAAGAACTCTCGGTCGTTTATTGGACCTTCCTTCTTATTCTTAACCTTTACAAAATCATTGAAAGAAGAGTTCAATGAGGGAATGGTGAAACTGATCGGAGGGTCGGATAACCAGGCGTGAAGGAAGCACCAACTGGTGAGAGCCTTAAGAGATGACAGATACCAAGAATGGTGGGGGCCATCATACCACACTGAAACTGGAAAAAATTGAAAGCGAAGTTCCAAAAACAAAGGGCTACAAGGATCAAAAAGGGTCTTCGGGAATAATGAACCTGGAGAGATGGAGGGCATTAATCATGCAGAGCTCTTGTAGGTCCCATTCTCTGGCAAGCACAACTCTGTCATACCATTTCTCCCATTCGACCCTCAATGTGGGCAAGCAGCGGTGGGGTCGATTCATCCTCCAGCTCTCCCAGCCAAGACCCCATTCGTAAAGAAGGCAATGATCCTCCAAACGAGAATATAAAGTAGGAAGTTGGGTAGGGGCTTTCTTGAAGATAGGTCCCAAGACGTATTTTTCTTGAGTATTGTGGCGAGGAATAAAGAGGTGTCCATTTATAGCACATGGTCCACTAGCGCTGAACTTAGCTATCTCCTTATCAATACACCTCTTCAAAGCTACAAACAGGTTTACGCACTTAATAACTGGCACTTTCAGGGAGGAATATGCCATTAGTGGGGAGTTGAAGGGAGGGCAAGGAAAGCGAGTGTGAGATAGGTAAGGATTCAAAGTCGACAGCAATGAAGAGTGGGAAATATTGGACAAGAGAGTAAGTCAAAACGCAAGGAGAAGGGGGTTTTAAACCTTTATGTCCAAAATTACCCATTTTATATAACGATTCAAATAGACCCAATTTCTAACCCATGTGTGATTAAGACTTTTATTTTAAAATTCCTAAGAACACAAGAAAGAAATCTATCTTCAAACCAGTATGTGGATACCTTATGAAAGAGGAAAACACATTTCAAACACTCAGCTTGGCTTCGAAAATGGTTAGTTGGCTTCAAAACTAGTTTTCAAATACTTAACTTAGCTTAGCTTTGAAAACAGGTAATTGGCTTCGAAGCTAGTCTTATACCTCAAATTCAAGCGTAAGCTGGGATTTGTTCACTTCGAAAGTCTTGGAGGTATGCTTTTAGACTTTCCATCAAAGGAAATTTCCTTCGAAGGGGTCTTTGTAATGTTTTGTGTTTAGATAGGGTTTTTGCCTGGTCTTTCAGCATAAATAAGCACTATGGAACCAATTCTTAGTCAAGCAATCTGGAAAGTTCAAAGACCAAAGGACTTATCTAGGCATAAAAGCACTTTCTTGCACTTTTTGCTTAGATAGGACCACTCGAAGGCAAATGTGGTCGTTCTTAAGAGAAACTTCATGCTTTGAAACATTGAAACCAGGCCTCGAAGCAAGATTGGTTAGTTTGAAATTGTTATTTACATAGATTATATTAACCATACAATTGGAATGTGAAAACTTAAGACAAATACTATCACTCCTATGAGAAATTCCATGATTCGAAGCATTTAAAACCAGGTTTCAAAGCAAGATTGGTTGCTTCGAAGCAGCTATTCATAGACTGTGAACAAAGTAAGGAATAAGGTCACATTAACCATACAGTTTATCACGCAATTAGAATACAAAACTAGATCATGCAAATGAAATTTGAAGAACCCAGTTGTATTGATATATAAAATATTTACATTAGAGGGCCTATTGGGCTACAAATTCAATTTCATAATAATAAAGGATAGAGAGAGTAATAAGTTCATTGAATTTAGTCCAGTAGTGTTCTATAAACTTGTGTTCTTTCTTCATCCTATCTTCAGTTCTGTCTAAACTGGGTTTTTGCAGTTGATGTGCTTTTATTTGGTAGAAAAACTGTTTAGCCTTCACTTCAAACTCTGTCTCCTTCAAACTCTGATCCATCTCGTCCATATCTACATCATCTCAGTATGTTGAGTCCTTGTTCTTGAATGCGTCATATTCTTTAAAGAGGTTCTCTGCTTCGTATTGAGTTTGAATTTGAATGGCGTTAATTTCATCCAAAGAGTCACTAGTGGTTGGGAGATTTTATACCAATTGAGTAGGAGTGGAAGCTGGTCCAGAAAGGTATGGAGTTCTGTTTGGGCTATGGGGTTAAGAGCATGACCTCGAGATACGATATCACAAGCCTATAAGAAGTTCCTATAAGGAACATCATCTCTAAGGACTTCAAAAGATAGATGAGAGAAGGCGACAAGCAGAAGTTGAGCTTTATACTTTTAGAACGCAGTTGGAGAAACTGGGGGTTGATAGGAGGAAAAATGTTGACCCTTGAAGAGAGTAAGTTTTAATTCCTCTATCCAATTAGGATTATGAGGAAGAGAGGATACAGAAGATTCCATCCCAAAAGAAGGAGGAAATTGGGAATCATTCATACACTCTAGCCAGTCAAAAGAGCAATATTTTGCCTTCTTAGCTAAGAATAAGGGACTGAATCCCAATACTTCAGTTGGGTTGGGAGTTTTTTGTACTATTCTCATTGGCAAGGAAGAGGTGTACCACACCGAAAGTAGGTTGTCCTCTAAATAGCAATGGCGATTAGTGGATATGTAGGGATATACTACTGAGCTTCAAGAAGAAGGAGGCATCAGAAGAGGATCATCAAATTTAACAATTCTGTGGTGAGTCCGCTTCCTTATTTGAGGTTAAATTGGTGTTGACCAAGTATCCCAGCCAGTATGTCCAGAAGAAGATGAAGCAGCTTCATCCCATGCAAAGAGTTTTGAAGCAGATGAAAAGTTTCCAAGATCCATTTGTGCAAATGCTTGGTCTAGAGGTTCGTACGGTGCAAAAACTTACGGGGGCAGATAAGTATGGCCAATAAATGCATGAAGGTTCTTTCGAGGTCGGTTATCATTATCAAATACCTCCTCGTATGCTCGATCAACGTAGGAGAGCGTTTGATTGGCCATTGAAGATGTATCAGTCCCTTTGGATACACAGATAGTGGAGGAAGTGTTCAAGCGTAAAAAAGAATTTAATAAAGTTCAATGCTTCATTTCTAAGAAGACGGTTATACTTCTAAGATAAACAAAGTCCATGCACGTCCTAGGACATGGATAGAGTACATTAATCTACTAATATCACCAACTATTGGGTATATTAGTGTAGAGGGTAATGTTGGCTATATATTTTGTATAAGCTAATCCCAGCTTAACACGTGGCATGTAAAGGGTAATTTGGGGAGTTAATGTAAGCTTCCAATCACCAATAGGCACGTGGCAGTTCATATTGGTAATAATGGATTTGTGCAGCATTGGAGCAGCTAGAAGGCGCAAGATGACGTGGCCCAACGGTTATTCACAAATTCAAATTCAAATTCGGGAGGGAAGCCTAACTGCAAGAATGACGTAGTGGAGGCTAATTGTGAGAGACCATGATCACGGATCATGGGAGGACCTTTCGACGATTGGAAACCCACTTCGACGGTTACCACTGGAAAGTATAAATAGAAAAGAAGGCCCCAGAATGAAGAACCCAGACTCAGATCTAGAAACCAGTTTATTTATTTTATATTTCTTTCCAGTTTTACATTTCTAGTTCTTTACATTTCCAATACTTTAATTTCTGTACTACACTTCATTTCCTAGGAGTAGTTTCAAGTAGTCGTTGCTGTAAACCTTTGCGAGGCTGAGTCATTGTAACTTTATTGTAAGTTCTCATTTGCTTAATAAAATTCAGTTTCTGAATTGTTTTGTACTTGTTATTTCTTATCAATTTCTCCTAAAACAAGCCACTAGTAAAAGTCCTCTTCATTGAGGCTGAAAGAATATCAACACAATTGTCTGATAATTGGTTGGCAATTAAAATTCTGTAAGGATTGATTGATCATTACTAGCACGCTTAATTTTATACTATTAACTCTCGAAAGCTAAAACAGTCAATAATATTACAATGTAACTCAATACACAGCCCTAAAATGGGCACCTCAAGTAAACACTCCTAAAAAGAGATACAAAAAGTGTAGTCTAGATGAAAATCTTTCACAGCCTAGGAGTTTTGGTAACACACGAATTTTAACTTCAATGAAGACTTGAATGTTGTATACTACACTTTGCATCCACACACCACATCTCCGCATATGCCAAGACCCAGTAAACACCTGTTTCCAAAGTGCATCATGATCTCTAGCAAATATACACTTGTGAAATTCAGTAAAGCACTCAAAAAATCATTAAGAACATGTGACTCAAATCAACAAATCATGCATACAACTGACTCGGAATCCAAACCAATGTCCCACCAAAACTGAACCCTAGAGCTCAATAGAAAACAAAAACGAACAACAATGAAACCACTAGTCAAAAAAAGCAGGTGAAATGCCTGAGATTGCTACACTGCTGCTAACTAAACTTGATCAGCCTGAACACGGCAACATGTGAAAGAGACATCTTATCTTCTACAAACAGATCGAAAAGACATGAATGGAAGTCAAAACTTCACCAATATCACATATCTTGGGATAGACTTACTCTATATCTTACATGAATAATTTGAAAAAAATAAACAGAGATATCATATTCCATGAGTAATTGAAATTTCAAATTAAATTTAATCTCTTATTTAGAAATACCTAAATGTATTGTATAACATATATTATTGTCTTATCTTATTTGTGATATCAAATGATTAGCCGCATTATAAATTAATCGAAACTTATTGAATTGATTGATATAAATTTTAAAACCATACAAATTGCCATTTTTTGAGAAGAATTCATGTATAAGGTTGCTGCATATCATGCAAAATGACTCATAATTTTTTGTCCATGAAGGACATGCACTGCTTAATGGTTCCTGATGTAATCTTAACATTGTGACTTGCTGCTCAGTACATGTTTTCTAATTCTTTTTTTTTTTTTTGAAAAATCAAAAAGTAACAAAAATAAACACAAAAGGATACATATTTTTTAATTTTCAAAAAAATCCCCCTCCTGAAAAAAAGAAAACCACATGAAAATAATGAGCATATTTTGTTTTTTGTTTTTTTATTTTTTATAACAAAACTAGATTTTGAATTTTATTTAAAAAAAATAGCAGATTTTGAAAACTCAACCAAACCTATTTTCTATGTTTTCTCCCATTTTCCTTTTCCCATGAGATATCAGACAAGCTACATGTACGAGTGCGAAATAATCTTCTTGTATAATCCTGTTGATCAAGTTTGCACTCCTCCAAACAACGTTGCTTTGCCACTTGAAAACACAAATGTGAGCTAACCGGCGGGTGTGTACCGGAAACCCCTCCGATGCCCTAGTCAGCAACTAGACAATAAACAATAAGCTCTATGTATTCTAGAGTAAGAATTGTGATACTTGTACATAGGTCATGCTATGAGCTTTTATAGATTCTGCCTGGCACAATCCTAGTAGGATTCCAACTCTCCTTATAAGAGTCCTCTTAGGAATCACACTCCTAGTGAAGAGTGTCTATCCTGATAACACTCTACTCACTACCAATCAAGTGAGATGTTTGCACGATCTTAGTAGGACTCTATGCAGAGTCCTCCTAGGAGTCTCATGCCCAAGGATAATGCTTATCCTTAAAACACCCTCATCACTGCAAGCCAAGTGAGATAGCCACTCCTTTATGCTTTGATATACATTCTTGACCGAGCTGCCTTATCTCGGTCCCCTGTCGTTCGGGCCATGTGATCGAAAGTCGATTTACCGAATTGCACCCTGCCGAGCTGCACACAGCTCGGCTCTCTCCATTGACAACATCTCGGTCCGATAAAGGACTACCTTTAGATAGCTAGGTCCAGCCCCAAGCAACCCATCCCTAACTGACCTAGTGTCTTCTTAGCCCAAGGTCGAGCTACATCAGCTCTTATCTCGGCCCATTGCGCGGCCTGACTTCCAAAGAAGACTTTTTCTAACTCGGCCCAATTTGTTTACAAATTACCCTCTCAATTGCCCCTTAATTCCATTTGCGTAGCATGTTTGGGATCATTTTCCTCAAGCTAAGCTAAGAACGCCCAACTTTGTCGAGTTAGAAAAGTTGTTCGATTTCAATAAGTCTTGTCAGTTGCTCAGCATGTCCTTCCATTAATCTAGCATGTCTAACATGAAGTCATTCCTAGGATACATGGCGTGCCCCCATTAGCCCCATTCTCTTGTTACAGCCGTCATGCCAAAAATTTAAATAATCCCACCTTTTTGCCTTCAACGTATATATCCTTCGAGTTTGCAATCGTGCGGCGAGCCATTCTTTCTGTGTAACCGGGCTATATGCCCTACTTTTTGTAATCATCTTCTAATTAATGAAAATTTTCGATCTCTTGGCACGGTTACTGTGTTTCTTTTTCAATGTTTTGCATCATTCCGATTGCATGTTTAGCCAAACTAATTAGCTTGGCCTTACCTGATCTTACCAACCTTCTTTGGCCGAGATACGCATCTTGGTTGAAGAATCCAAAAAACTTGTTGGTCAAACCTGCCAACCTACTTTGGCCGAGGTAACTCTCATCCCGGCCAAAGAATGCAAAAATTTAGTTGGCCAAACTTGCTAACCTGCTTTGGCCGAGGTAACTGTCATCCCAGTCAAAGAGTGTAAAATTTTTGTTGGTCAAACCTGCCAACCGCCTTTAGCCTAGATCTTGATCTCGGCTGAAGGGTGCAAAAAAGTTTTGTTGGTCAAACTTGCCAACCGCCTTTAGCCTAGATCCTAATCTCGGCTGAAGGGTGCAAAAAAGTTTTGTTGGTCAAACCTGCCAACCGCCTTTAGCTTAGATCCTAATCTCAGTTGAAGGGTGCAAAAAAGTTTTGTTGGTCAAACCTGCTAACCGCCTTTGCCCACCAGTCGAGCAAGGAGTCTAAAAATTTTTGTTGGTCAAACTTGCCAACCCCCTTTAGCCTAGATCTTGATCTCGGCTGAAGGGTGCAAAAAAATTTTGTTGGTCAAACTTGCCAACCGCCTTTGCCCCCCAGTTGGGGAAGGAGTCTAAAAACCCCCTTTGCTCCCTGTTAGGCACAGATTTGTTAGAAAGAGTTGGTCAAACCTGCCAACCCACTTTGCCCCCAGTTGGGCAAAGACTTTTACACAATCGGTCCTACTTGTTAACCGTGGTAACTCTCGCTAAAAGCTTTTTGTCTGGCATCACTGTTGTGTCAGACTCTTCCTTGATGCGCGTCCCATCTTCCTCTACCTGGATGTGTTAGTGCACTCTCTCCATTAGGGTTTCCATAGTAAGGGGCAGCATCATTGTCATTGAATCCCTCAATTTATTGCCAGTCGGCAAACCTCGTTTGTACTGTGCGATAGTTAGGTTTGTGGGGCAAACTCCAATCTGATTAAAAGTCTCCCAATACCGATTACTATAGAACCTCAATGTTTCTTTCTCGTCCATATCTATGGAGAGAAACTGGTTAATCTCCATTGGCGTCTTGGTGTTTGTTCCGAATCTGGTCACAAATGCCTTCACGAATTGCACCCATGAAGCTATGCTACCTTCTAGCAACCTTTCAAACCACGTTAAACCCAGGTCACCAAGGCTGGAAGGAAACAGAATACACATTAGAGCCTCGTTTCGCCGATACATGGCCATAACCTGGCGAAAGTGGCTCAAGTGCATGTAGGGGTCCGACTTTCCCTCATAAATAATGAATTTGGGCTGGTGGAAGCTTGAGGGTAATGGTGCATTCTTTATCGCCGAAACAAACGGCGAACTCTGCAACCTTGCTAACGCTTTGTCTACTGATTCATAGGCAAGGCGTGGCTCTAGCATTCCAACTTCGATACTCCCATGTGTTCTTGGAGCCAACCGTTGTAATGTGGAGACTCTATGGAGGTTGCGAGCCTGTGTGTCTTCTCTCTTTCGAGCCTTTTCTTCAAGAACTTTCTACAGGTCTGCCGACCTAGGCAACTCCGTGTGTCTAGATGTCGTTTGGTGCGAATGTGTGGGCCGATAGTTGCTTCCTTCTGTGTAAGACCTTTCAGTTCTCGTTCTCTCAGACCTGGAATAACGAGTCCTGGAAGTCCTCGATTGTGTATCGCTTGACCTGAGGCTTTTACTTTCAGCTTGTGATGGTGTGACTTGTCTGTCACGATCTTTTGAGTGGTGAGGGTGCGCCCTGCTCTTACCCACCTGTTCTTCTGTAGCCCCTTTGCCCTTTATCTGGCGCTTCATAGTCTTCATGTTTGCCGCCATCCTCCGTATCAATTCGTCTTGCTCTCTTACCCGTTCTTTTAGAACCTGAGGATCCAACCTTTGCCTCTATCTTTCAGCGCTTTGGGAGCGACGAGGACTGGAGCCCCGTCTTTCAAGGGTATCCCTCCGCAGGTTTCATTGCTGGGGATCTAACATTGCCATGGCAGGATAAAAGGTCAGCCTTCGCGCCTTCTGCCCCCCTCTGGGGTTTTCCCATCAATGGCAGAGTGTGGCAAGTCTTCATTGTACGCCATTGAAATCAGTTGAAAGAAAACTTAATTAAGAGGTTCGTTCTTTGTGATTGGGTTTCCCACAGACGGCGCCAATTGTACAAGCGCGAAATAATTTTCTCGTATAATCTTGTTGATCAAGTTTGCACTCCTCCAAACAACGTTGCTTTGCCACCTGAAAACACAAACGTGAGCTAACTGGCGGGTGTGTGTCGGAAACCCCTCCGATGCCTAAGTCAGTAACTAGACAATAGACAATAAGCTTTGTGTATTCTAGAGTAAGAATTGTGATACTTGTACATAGGTCATGCTATGAGCTTTTATAGATTCTGCCTGACACAATCCTAGTAGGATTCCAACTCTCCTTATAAGAGTCCTCCTATGAATCACACTCCGAGTGAAGAGTGTTTATTCGGATAGCACTCTACTCATTACCAACCAAGTGAGATGGTTTGCACAATCCTAGTAGGACTCTATGCAGAGTCCTCCTAAGAGTTTTATGTCCAAGGATAATGCTTATCCTTAAAACACCCTCATAACTGCAAGCCAAGTGAGATAGCCACTCCTTTATGCTCGGATATACATTCTTGATCGAGCTGCCTTATCTCAGTCCCCTATCATTTGGGCCATGTGATCGAAAGCCGATTTACCGAATTGCACCTTGCCGAGCTACACATAGCTCGGCCTTCTCCATTGACAACATCTCGGTCCGATAAAGGACTACCTTCAGATAGCTAGGTCCAGCCCCAAGCAATCCATCTCTGACCGACCTAGTGTCTTCTTAGCCTAAGACCAAGCTACATCGGCTCTTATCTCGGCCCATTGTGCGGCCTGACTTCCAAAGAAGACTTTTCCTAACTCGGCCCAATTTGTTTACAAATTACCCTCTCACTACACTATTTTCTTTAATTTTAATTTCATAACTGCTATAATTATTATTTTGTATGAGACAGACGTTCTAACTCCTAGAATCTTGCTTTAGGAAAACTGTGACAACTGAACGAGGCACTTGCTGGTACAAACCACTCATGGACAGCTTTAACACTTAAGGTAAAGGATGATCTGTTTTTAAGGATATCAATGCAGTGTTTGTAATTCTTTTGCTTTTCTGTGTAGGACATTCTCTGATGCAGTATACAAATCAACTCCAATACATGTTTCATAAATGGGTTCTTATTTATTCCCTTCTAATTTTTTTTGAAAATCATGGGATGCTTATAAAGTTTTTACTTTCTTTGTGGTTTCTTGATTATAGGCACTACTTTCTGACGTGAGTGTTGAAAACAAATTTTAATGGTTCTTTTGTGGATACACTTACATTGGCATCGATTTATGTCTAAAAATTTGAAAATAATTGTTATCTTCTTGAGCAAAGGGTATTTAAATTATATTTTGGAAATTATTGTTTTTTTTTTTTTGTGTGGTCCCAGCAATGGACGGCTCTGGAAACTGCAAACAAGTTGGTCCATTCAATCAACTCTCACGTTGGATTGCTAGCAGAGAAGGTTGGGAACCTTGAGAGAGTCATCAAGAGAGGGGATTCTACCACAGCAGCAGTGAAAGCCATCCACAACTCACTAAACCGGTGAAGGATCATTTGACAGACTAGTTAGAACATTAAACAACCATGATCAAATACAAGGCTAGAAAAAGAAGATTGAAGGAAATTAAATTTCTTTTGTGCATGTGGAGCAGAATGTCGACCCATTCTTCCTTTTATTGAAGTGTTTGGCATTGGTCTGGAAAAGAGAAATGTGGCATAGTAGAGGTGCACTGTTTTTCCCCCTCCCTTTTTTTTTTTTTGAATTTGAAGTAGTTAAGTGTGTTGAATATTGAAATAGGTAATACTAGAATGGAATGAAGATGTGATGCCTCATATGTTAAAAGAGTTTAAATTGTATTCCTACCTTAATTGTTAAAGGATGTTGATTGTTCAAAACAAGAGTAGATTTATTTTTCACACTAGAACCATTATCTATAACCAATGCTTTGATAAATGGTTGAGTTTAACTACATAGATGAATCAATCACTGCACCAAAAAAAATAGTTTTGAGATTTGGATCAGATTAAGTAGGAAAGAACAAATCATATGGGAGGGCAATGGAATCCTACTTGAATAAATTTCCAACAAGAGACTGTAGTAAGATTGTTGCATTTAAAAAATTGTCTTTCTGGTGACTAAAACTAGATCTATATAAATAAAAGAACTACACAAACTAACAACTGATTCTCTACGACATGCAAGGCCTATACAAATAAGAGTGAAAACAAGAAGATACATATTAATTTTATACAAAATGATGTGGTAGACTGAGACAAACTTTAACATAAAAGACCCATTAGTATGGGTTATAATTTGTAGAATGCAACAACTACATCATTCTGGTGTGAAACATAATGATACCAATAATACATTGCTAAGAGAAAATGAGATATTTGGCAGAGCCTTGCCACTTTTTTCTTTACTCATCTTTGGTAAAGAAACTATAGTGCCCTCATTCAATATGTGGGTGGAATTAGAAACATAATGGACAAGCATCTTTCAGTATACTTTAATGCGATTTTTAAAAATATTAGGGGGAAAGAAAAATATATTTTTTGCTGTTGAAAGATGGCTGCACTCTATTTCTGTGGTTAAAACTTCTAATGCCCACTAGCAATTGGACTGATTTGAAATAATGTATCACAATTGAACTGATACAAGTGTGAAATTTTAGCAACTACTTATGCAATTTTACCTTAATTTAGTTTCCCAACCCCTTGGTTTCTTGTACCCAATAATATCAGTTAGTCCTCAATTAGTTATAGGGTGTTGTCAACAAATGTCTTAATGGAATTGGTTAACAATGCTTAAAATAGTGGTAAATTCTTTACGATACACACTTCTGTAAAGAATGCATAACAATTTCAAACTTGTTAACGAATATTTTAGAACACTTTATATTATGCCATGAACCATGGGATCACATCACAGTTTTGTTTTTAATCAACAATAGTATTTATATATGGTCCATCAAATAAATACAAATAATCAACTAGGTCAGTTTAAAACTTATTCATCTGATTATGAACAAGTTGCTTTCAGTATAAGCCTTGACAATGATCATTTTAGTTTCCCAATTTGGTTAAGCAATATTTTGTTGAAAATGCATCTAAATAGAAAATATCACTTAAAATAATTATATTCAACCAAATGAAATTGTAAAGTCTAAATATCTATGGTTCAATCATCCCATTTGGTTGTAATAATAATAATAAAAAATACCATTTGGTTCAATTATTTTTTATTCCATTGTTTTATAACATCTAACAGACAATTGACAATGGAAATTTGGTACTAAGAAATGTCAATTGTTACAAATTAACAAAATGAAGAAATAACTAGGAAAATGTTTAAAATTCAAATATTTTTTTTATTTTTATTTTTTTTGTTAAAGGTAAAATCAACCCCATAGATTCATATCGTGGGATTCAATAGCTTTGCTAGATTTCATGGCTTTAGATCTGCAGCAGCTCATAAGCATTCCTTTAAGTCTGTCATTTTCAGACCAGCAGCATCTACTTTAGCCAAGTCTGATCCATCTGAAAGTGGCTCATCTTCGAACAATTATCTTATTGAAGAAGCCAAAGCTACTATACATTTGGGGAAATCATTAGGTGTCAGCTACAATGGGGAAGAGGATGTTGTATTGAGCAAGATAATTGACCTAGAGCTCAAGAATAAAGCGAGAATCACTAAAGAGAGGAAGGCTCAATAATAAAATCCTGCAGATGGGTGAATCAAGTGTATCACTTTGTTTACTTATGAAGCTACTATCTTGGAATATTAGGGGTTTGGGTAAACCAGAGAAGATGGGCAGAATCAAAAGTCTTATTAAGGACAGGCATATAGACATTGTTTTCCTTCAAGAGATCAAGAAAGCAGTGGATTCGGATAATGTTGTTAGAAGGCTTTGGGGGTGCAGAAATATGGATTACATGTCTGTGGATCCTGAAGGCTCTGCTGGTGGGCTTCTATGTATTTGGGACCCAGTTGTTTTCTAACTCTCTAGCTGTTGTTGCAATAGAAGGTACATCTTGCTTTCTGGCTCCTTGTATAACTCCTTTGATTGTGTTTTGATTAACATATATGCACCAAATGATACCAATGCTAGATCAACTTTATGGGGTGATATTCTTAAGCTTAAAGACCATTTCTCTACTCTTTGGTGTATGGGTGGGGACTTCAATGAAATCAGACATATAGGTGAAAGGATAGGCTGCTCCAGGAGGGATAGGGGGATAAAACATCTTAATGAGTTTATTGAGAAATGTGAGCTTAATGATCTGCCTCTTCATGGAAGGACATACACTTGGTGTAATGCTCAAGAGTCTGAGAAATGGAGTCGTATAGATAGAGTACTGCTTGGTCCAGAATGGTTGATTAATTTTAGAATGAAGCTATGGGGGCTGCCTAGATTAATTTCAGATCACTGTCCTCTGTTGATGATAGAGGATGAAAGAGATTGGGGGCCCAGACCTTTCAGGTTCCTAAATGCCTGGTCTCTTCATCCAAGCTTTTTCAAGTTCTTTGTGGATACCTGGAGCAGCATTTCTGTTACTGGTTGGGCTGGCTTCATACTTGTACAAAAACTAAAGCATTTAAAGCTAGAATTAAAGAAATGGAATGTTGAGGTGTTTGGTAATGTCTCATCCAAACTCAAAGTCTTAGAGGAGGAATTACATGCATTAGACATCTTGGCAGAAAGAAGACCTCTGGTTGAAGCTGAAAAGGCAAGAAGAAGAGTGATCAGAGGAGAGATGCGGAAGTTGCACAAAATGGTGGAATGGATCTGGCATCAAAAATCCAGATTGAATTGGATTATAAATGGGGATACGAATACTAGGTTTTTCCATGTTTTTGCCAATGCAAGACAGAGTAGGAATATGATTAACACTATTGAAGTTAATGGGGTGTCTTATGAGGATCCTAGTAGGGTTAAATTTGAGGTCAATGAACACTTCAAGAAACAGTTTGCTGAGGATTGGGCTAAAAGACCTGTCTTGGGAGGGGTATTCAAGACCATTGAGGCAGATTATGTTTCCTACCACCTGGTCACAGAATTCAGTGAAGCTGAGGTATTGGCTGCAATTAAGGATTGTAATAGCAACAAAGCTCCTGGCCCTGATGGTTTTAACTTGTTGTGCTATCAGAAATTTTGGAAGGTCATGAAACCTGAGATCATGCAATTTTTTGCAGACTTCCACAGGAACAGCAAACTGACCTATGGCATCAATAGCACTTTTATTAGTCTAATTCCCAAAGTGGAAAATCCCACTGGCCTATATGAATTCAGGCCTATCAGCCTTGTAAGTTCTCTCTACAAAATTCTGGCCAAGATATTAACACATAGGCTGAAGCCGGCTCTACCCTCAATCATTGGTGAAACACAAATTGCTTTCATAGGTGGGAGGAACATCTTAGATGGGGTGTTCATTGCCAATGAAGTGGTGGATGGATAGAAGAAATCCAAGAAGTATGTTCTGATTTTAAAGCTAGACTTTGAGAAAGCCTTTGATTCAGTTAACTAGGAATTCCTATTCTCTCTAATGTCCAACTTTGGGTTTGGGATTAAATGGATTTCTTGGATGAAAACTTGTGTATCTATAGCCAGAATCTCCATTCTTGTGAATGGTTCACCAACTAGCGAATTCTCTCCACAAAGAGGTCTTAGGCAGGGCGACCCGCTCTCACCTTTTCTATTCAATATAGTTTCTGAAGGTTTAAACATACTTTTGGGCAGAGCAATTAATCTTGGCATACTTAAAAGAGTGCATGTTGGGTTTAAGGATGTTCTTTTGTCTCATCTGCAATTTGCAGATGATTCAATTCTCTTCTCTGAAGCAGATTGGGATCAGATGGTGCTTATTAAAAGAATTCTAAGATGCTTCGAAGTCTTATATGGTCTTAGAATAAATTACCACAAAAGTATGGTGTGTGGTGTTGGTGTGGATGATGCTCTTTTACTCTCTTTTGCTAAGCTTCTCAACTGTCAAGTTCATAACTTACCTCTAAGATTTTTGGGTCTGCCTCTTGGAGCCAACCCTGGAAAAAAATCTACATGGAAACTTGTGCTTGACAAGATCAGATCCAGACTTTCAAGGTGGAAGAGAAAATTGATGTCTTTTACAGGTAGACTACCTCTAATCAAGTCTACCTTATCTAGTCTACCAGTATATTTTCTCTCTCTATTTAAGATGCTAGAAGGTGTGGCCAGAGAATTTGAGAGGATTGAAGCAGCCTTTTTATGGGGTAGGAATGGCCTAAAAAGGAAAGTTCATTTAGTAAAGTGAGGGGAGGCAACAAAAAGCATTGATCAAGGGGGTCTAGGCATTAGAAGAATCAAAGATGTTAATGCTTTGTCTATTGCTCAAATGGTGGTGGAAATTTGGAACTCAAATTAATTCACTTTGGAGGAGGGCTATATGTAGCAAATACAAGATAGATGAGGCTTGTTGGAATCCACCAGTAAGATTGTCTTACAAACATTCTAGAGTTTGGAAAGACATCTTATCTATTGGAAATCATAGCAGCATCATTTACAATTTTTATGTGGATAATAGCCAAATTAAAGTGGGGGATGGAAATAGAATTAAATTTTGGCATGACAGATGGTGTGGCAACTCCTGTCTTAAGATTGATTTTTCCCTCCTTTTTAATCTTTCAACTGATAAAGATGACACTCTTCATCAATTCTTTGCAAGGAAGACCAGCCCAAATAATTGGAATTTTCCTATCAAAAGAGAGCAGTTTACTTGGGAATTGGATAAAGAAACTAGATTGCTTGGAGTCTTAGCTTTAGCCCATTCTCTGACTCTCCATAGGGCTGACTGTTATATTTGGGCAAATGCTTCTGCAAGCTCTGGTGAGTTCTCTGTTTCTTCCCTCTACTCTTTCAGTAATTCCATCCTTGGTCCACATATTCTAATCTGTAAACATATCTGGAATAGGGCTGTCGCACCTAAGGTTTCTTTTTTCTGTTGGTTGGCCTGGAAGAATAAAATCAAGTCAGCAGAATTTATGCACAGGATTGGTATTTTAGAACCTTCTATCTCCATCAGTTGCACCTTCTGTAGCTTTGAATCTGAATCTGCTACCCATCTCTTGCTCTATTGCCCTTTTTCTTGGTAGATTTGGTCTTCCATAATTCATGATTGGGGGCTCTCTTGGTGCATTCAAGATTCAGTAGATGGCCTTCTCCAATGGTGGATAAGTGTCAAATTTAAGCATTTTGATAGGTTAATTTGGAGAGCTATCCCACACATTGTCCTTTGGTCACTTTGGAAACATAGGAACAAATGTATTTTTGCAGAGGCTCTACCTAACTTTTCTGAAAGAAGTGATTCTTTCAAAATTAGATCAGCTCTCTGGCTAAAAGCATCTATTAAGGACCTTCCCTACTCAGTTGTTGACTTAATCTTCAATTGGAGACAGATCAGAGATGGGTTTCCAAATCAATAATTGGACTGGTATTGCTGCTATTGCTGCTTTAGCTTGTTCTGGTTTTGCTGGTTTTCTCTGTTTTGTTATGGGTCTGCTTGTGGTTGGCACTAGTTCTACTATGCTTATGGTTTTGCCCTGGCTTTTGCTGCTATGTAACCTTGGATTGCCATCAGTGGAAGTGTAATGGTTTTTGCTAGTCTGCAATTGAATTGCTCTACTGCTAGTGCTAAAGATAGGCATCTGCTCTGCAGTTACCGTGTTTGTTTTTTGTTCTGCAGTTTAGTTCTTAGCTCTAGTGTAGGTTGGGTGGAAGTCTGTTGCTTTGAGCTCCAATTAGTCTAAAGGCACCTTAGATGTTGTTTCAGCTACAGTAACCAACTGTTACATATAGATTTGTAGAACAATTCCTCTGCTATTTGGGTGCATCTTTGATGGTTTGTTTCTAGTTGAGCTCAATTTCAGTTTTGACTGCTTCATTGGCTGATTCATTGTTCTGGATGCTTTATTTGGCTAGTTCTGTTCAGTTCTGCTCTCAACTTTAGTGCTGGTTTGGATTGGTTTTGTTCAGTTTTGGTGCTGAGTTATAGTTATATGGATCCAGGGTGTAGTCTGATTTGTTATGCTTTTCTTGTTCTTATTTTGTTTGTTGGTTTCTCACTAACTGGAGCTTGGAGCTTCAATTAGCTCCAAGCTCCTCTTTATTGATATTCTGTATCTTATTTGCATGCTTTCATCAATAAAGATTTTCTTTGCCGATCACAAAAAAAAAATAAAAATAAAAATAAAAAATAAAAAAAAAATAAAATCAACCCCATATATGAATAGGAAATGCTATACATACCACTAAAAGTGGTGCTCTAAAACACTACTAGTGAGTTGGTACACACTTAAAAAAAAAAAAAAAGACATAGCAGCTCTGTAATAGTAGGTGGGGTGGTGCTACCACTAATTAGTAGTCTCAACCATTTTCCTGCTATGTATTATGAATTCGTCTTCCAAATTCTACCCTGAAAATGAGGTGCATTAGAAAGATTGTGATCTGTAAATGTACTAATTTTTTGAGTATGTATTATTGTTGATATGAATAAGAAAAGGTTTCAATTAGTTTCTTAATAATGGAGTCTTTGTCTTTTTAAATTTTGCCAATGATACTTCTTAGGATCACAAATTGCTTACAATTTCCACATAAAACTGTGAGCTTATTAACTTTAAACAAGACAATTACGTAGAGATCATAGCCCACTATTTAGTTTTATTAGGCATTAATTTAACTCTCTCTCTCTCTCTCTCTCTCTCTCTCTCTCTAAATATAATAGATCTTCATAGTGACACCAGTAGCCTTTTGGATTGGACAATGCAGTCCAGTTCGTTGGCTCCATCACATGTTCTATTTTGGTGATTTAAACTATTTACGAAAAAAATTAGATTAATTTGATAATTTTTATATATGATTTTCATTATCTTTGTCTTAAAAATGAGACAACTTATTTCCTAAAGACAAAAATGATGAAATATTTTTATAGATGATTTATACACAATGATCTACGGGAGCCACCATTTAGTCCTAATAAGATAATTGCTGAGAAGTCCATTCTATTCCAGATTATCTATTTTTTATTTTTTAATTGCATTATAAACTCAATTAAGTAGCCATGACGTACGATTGCAGGAAGAAGAAAAAAAAATCATGAAATTAAGTTAATCGCTCCATATGGAAGATAGATAGCCAATTTGTATGTCATCACTTTTATTAAGTTATTTTTGTCAATTTATTTAAGTTATTTTTGCATCATAAGTTATAAACATGTGCTATATATTCTGCCACATATTTCCAAAATTAAAAAAAAAAAAAAAAACCTCAATAAAATTGTGAAACAATGATTTCTGTATATTCTATTCCTCAACTATAAGACAATATATAGAGATACAAGTTACATCCTGTAAATAAGGAAACAAACCTATTCTAAAGGAAACCAAATCAATCAGTCCTACTCTAAAGGGATCTAAACATATCTAGAATCAATTAATCTAAATCTTATATACAATTCATGTACATCTCATGCCAACACTCCCCCTCAAGTTGGAGCGTAGATATCTATCATGCCCAACTTGTTGATTATACCATGGAACGCCTTTCCTGAAACTGCTTTTGTGAGTACATCAGCTAACTGACTTTCAGACCGGACAAATGGAAATTGTATAATCTTTTGATCAAGATTCTCCTTGATGAAATGACGATCAACTTCAACATGTTTGGTGCGATCATGTTGTACCGGATTATGTGCAATTTCAATGGCTGCTCTATTATCACAATGGAGATTCATAGGGCATGTATATTCAATCCCTAAATCTTTTAGTACACTTCTTATCCATAACAATTCACATACACCATGAGCCATACCTCGAAATTCAGCTTCGGCACTTGATCTTGCCACAACCTTCTGTTTCTTGCTTCTCCATGTGACAAGGTTACCTTCCACGAAAGTAAAATAACCAGACGTGGACCTTCTGTTGGTTTGATCACCCGCCCAATCAGAATCCGTGTATCCTTCAATATTAGAAACGCCATTGTTTGAAAACAACACCCCTTTTCCTGGAGCATTCTTCAAGTACCTTAAGATTCGATATACCGCATTCATATGCTCTTCACCTGGTGTATGCATGAACTGACTTACAACGCTCACTGCATAAGCTATATCTGGCCTTGTATGGGACAAATAGATTAATCTCCCAACCAACCGCTGATAGCGACCTTTGTCTGTTGGAACTTGATTGGGAACAACTTCAAGCTTATGATTCAGCTCTATGGGCGTGTCTACTGGTTTGCAAGCAAGCATTCCTGTTTCGGTTAAAAGGTCTAACACGTACTTCGCTAGAAAGAAAAAATCCCACGGTTTGATCTCGCCACCTCAATCCCCAAAAATATTTAAGTTGCCCGAGGTCCTTCATTTCAAAATTAGCGACCAAATAGTCTGTAATGCTTTCATTTCGCATGGGTCGTCTCGTCACTACCATATCATCGACATACACAATTAAAGCCGTTACCTTCCTTGTGTTTTATAAACAAGGTATGGTCAATTACTCGCTTATAACCGAATGCCTTCATTGTTAAGGAGAACCTCCCAAACCACGCTCTAGGTGACTGTTTCAGACCGTACAATGACTTTTTCAGTTTACACACTTCACCTCTATATGAAGAACTGCGTTTAGTTCCGGGTGGCAACTCCATGTAGACCTCTTCCTCTAAATTTCCATTGAGGAACGCATTTTTAACATCAAATTGCTGCAGAGGCCAATCCCTATTAGCTGCTATAGATATGAGAATACGAATGGTATTGAGCTTGGCTACTGGCGCAAACGTCTCTTGATAATCCACCCCATACCTTTGCGTATACCCCTTTGCAACTAACCTTGCTTTGTATCTATCAATACTGCCATCTGCCTTGAGTTTCACCGTGAACACCCATCTGCAACCAATGGTCTTCTTTCCTTCGGGTAATGGAACAATTTCCCAAGTGGCATTCTTTTGTAATGCCTCCATTTCTTCATTTATCGCCTTTGTCCATTTCGGGTCTGTCAATGCGTCCTGCACATTACTAGGAATAGATACAGTGGATAATTGATTAACAGTAAATGCACATGAGGCAGACAACCTATGGGACGACACATGGTTGCTAATTGGGTATTTAGTCTTAGCTTTAGGATCAGGTTCATATTGTTTCTTCGGAACTCCCCTATTGGATCTTTGCGGATATATAGACAATGGCAATTCTGGATATAGCTGTGTTACATTAGATTCATCTGATACGGGGTTCGAGATTACCTGAGGAATGACATTTTGGGTTGATCCTTCAGTTAATGGTGTAGACATAGGCAACTCTGGTGATTCTGATATGTGAGGAGTACCTGAAGTAGAGTGTGGGAGAACAACCACCGCACGTTCAGTTTCAGCAAAATCCTCACAGCTTTGTTGATCACAATTCTGTTGCTGTCTGTCACAATTCTGTTGCTGTCTTTCACAGCTTGGTTGATCACAATTCTGCTGTCTTTCACAATTCTGTTGCTGATTTTTTTCGCTGTTCCCAAGCTGTTCATGCATGTCTTCTAAATCCATAAATACACCTCCTCCATCACCTCCAGGTAACACAGTCTCTTCACTAGAACTCTCCCCCTGAAAAGAAGGACGAAAGACCCCGGGAGTATAATACGGTTTAGATTCATGAAAAGAAACATCCAAAGTGACATGGAGTTTTCGGGTATGAGGGTCATAGCATCTATATCCTTTTTGAAACTCAGAATAGCCAACAAAAACACACCGGCGTGCGCAAGGATCAAGTTTAGTGCGCAAAACTTTGGGAATGTGAACATATACAGTACAACCGAAGACTCGAGGTTCAAGATTTGGGAGGTGAGGAATAGAAAGTAAGGATTGCAGGTTGTTTTGAGGGGTTTGAAAATCTATCACACGAGATGGTGTACGATTAATGAGGTAAGCCATGATTTCACAACCGCAAAGAAACCGAGGCATGTCCATTCCAAAGAGAGATGCACGAACCACTTCCAATAGTTGTCTATTTTTCCGCTCTGCCAAACCATTTTGTTGTGGAGTATAGGTGTTGGAAGTTTGATGGCGAATGCCAAGGTGGCTCAAAAAAATGCCGAATGATGTATCTATAAACTCAGTACCGTTGTCAGACTGAAAAACACGAATCGTTTTTTGATACTGAGTGCTCACCATGGCATGAAATGCTTTAAAAGCTGTACAAACTTCATTTTTTTTTCGAAGCAAAGACACCCAAGTCATGCGAGTGCATTCATCAATAAATGTAACAAAGTAACGAGCGTTAGACAAAGAAGGGATCTTTGCGGGACCCCAAACATCCGAATGAATGACGACAAAAGGTTGAACTTTTATTAAAACTTGGTAAATAAGGGATACGGTGGCTCTTAGCCAATTCACAAATATCACAATGGAAATCCAAATGATTCAAAAGCAAATGTATGTGGTCGCAATTTGCGAAGATAACCAAAAGAAAGATGTCCGAGTCTCCGGTGCCATAACCAGATAAGGGTTCTAGCTTTGTCTTGACTGCTAGTGTGATTTGCCTGACTTATTTCCGGTCCTCCATGTTCCAATTCCAAGTAGTAGAGTTTGCCCCGTCTAACACCATAACCAAGAATCTTTCGCGTTAGAATGTCCTGAAAAACACAAAATGAGGGCCAAAAAGTGACAGTGCAAGTAAGAATAGAGGTAATTTGGCTAACAGACAAAAGATTATATTCAAGTGATGGAACAACAAGGACAGTATCTAAAGTGAGAGTTTTAGATAGAGTGACAGAACCCTCTCCAGTAATAGGAGATGTACTACCATTAGCAGTGGAGATAACAGATTGAGAAGAAGGGAAAATAGATTGTAATTGATTGGAGTCCCTAGTCATATGATCGGATGCACCTGTATCAATAATCCAAGTATTATTCTTAGAAATTGCAGAGAACACAGATGCCTTACCATTAATACCTGAGTGGGCAATGTGTGCTTTAGGCTGCAATGACTCTGCCTCTGTAGATGTACCTGAGTGGGCAATGTGTGCTTTAGGCTACAATGGCTCTGCCTCCGTAGATGTCACCATTGCCTTCCCGCCGAGCTTCTTGCGCGGTTTCTTGGTGAAATCCCACCACTCCGGATAGCCAATAAGTTTATAGCATCGTTGTTTTGAATGACCAGTTTCACCACAATGAGTACACATCAGGCCGCCAGACTTTCCAGTGGACTGATTGCTGCGATTTCTCGACGAGCCAAACGATGGTCCTGGGCGAGTATGGTTGGTCAGCAGTGCGGAGTTCTCAGAGATTTGACGAGAGCCGCTCATGGTCTGTCGCTGTTGGTATTCTCTCCGAACGTATGCATACGTGCTCTCCAAATCAAGTTTCGGGTCTTTTCGTAACGTTTCGCCACGAACCTGGTCAAATTCGGAATCGAGTCCACTCAAAAAAATATGGACCCGAAGCCTAGCCATCGCGGAATGCAACTGAACCACTCCTTCAACTGTTCCTTCCTGGGAGATAGTCCTATGATCAATTTCCTGGAAAATAGCTAGGAGTTCGTTGTAGTATGTGGATAAGGGTCGACCATTTTGTGAGGTGGAGAATGATCTCTGGTTCAATTCAAAAATACAAGTTTCGTCTGATCCATCATAGAAGGTTTTCGTCTGACCTCCCATATTGCACAGGCGATGGGAAGACGAATAAATCATTTGCATCGTGACGGGCTCATTGAGTCAATAAGCCAACTTTTAACTTTGTGATTTTCGGTAATCCATGTTCCCAGATTGGGATCGCCGGCGCAGTTTGTTGGCCGCCCGATGAGATATCGGCAAACTTGTTACATGCGCCAATACGCATCTCCATGAGCTGAGACCACAAGGAATAATTTGTCTCATCAAGTGTGATGCTGGTAGGAAATGCAAAATTGTCTTGGTGGACAATGATCTGCGGCGTTGAGGCTGGTTTGGCCGTGGGGTTGGATACGCCTGGAGTGACATCCATTTGGACTCACAACAGAGTGATGGTGGTGGAAGAAAACGTAGCAGAAGGTTGATTACAAAATGCCGTAGGATCGGCGATGCTCTGATACCATGTGAAACAATGATTTCTGTATATTCTATTCCTCAACTATAAGACAATATATAGAGATACAAGTTACATCCTGTAAATAAGGAAACAAACCTATTCTAAAGGAAACCAAATCAATCAGTCCTACTCTAAAGGGATCTAAACATATCTAGAATCAATTAATCTAAATCTTATATACAATTCATGTACATCTCATGCCAACAAAAATATATACCAAATAGGCCCTTAGTCTGTGAGTGGGAATAGATGAAAAATGATGATCATATAAATGCTTATAGTTTGGAGTGCATTAGAGACAGAAGAACATAATTTCCGATACATAGGATTTTTTTTTTTTTTAAATCGACAAAGAAAATCTTTATTGATGAAAGCATGCAAAAAGATACAAAACATCAATAAAGAGGAGCTTGGAGCTAAATGAAGCTCCAAGCTCCAGTTGGCGAGTAACCAACAAAGAAAGAGTAAGACAAGCAGGAAACCACAACTGACAAAACAAGCCAGACCAAACTTAACTTCACCCAGACTGCAAAGTAGAGCAAAAAATAACACTACCAGATCCGCTCAATCAAGAGAAAACATAGCAGTCTGCAGATCACCCCAGCAACATACAGATCGTGCACATTTTCACCCCCAGCAGAGAAGGCCATCTCAAAACAGACTCAGACCAACACATCAAAATCATCTCAACACAGAGTCAGGAAATCAACACAATACAGCCCAAGTGAAACTCAAAATAAGCCAGCTTAATTGAACTCCACTACCTACCAACTGGACCCAAAATTCAGAACATCACCACAAGCTGCTCAAAGATCAGAATTAGCACAGAACCTAGCATACCAGGGCTCAGAATAGTACATCAGAATACAGCATAGATCAGAACTTATGCATAACATCATTTCAGCAAAGAAACAAAATCAACCTACATAGCTTCAGTAAGACAGCAATTTACTACACACAGTGGCAGAGTTGATACAGGTTGTATATAACATTACTTGTTACAGATTGATCAAAATTGAAAAGGAAAATAAATGTTGCAAGCTTGACATGCACTACAAAAAATTACACTTTTGGCGACCAAATTTTTAGTTGCCAAAGGTTGTTTTTTAGTCAGCAAAAGTCAATGGCGACTAAATTTATTCGTCGCCCCGTTGGTCGCCAAAGCCTAGTCGGCAATAGTCAACGGCGACTAATATAACGTTGGTCGCTAATTATCTTATATTTGGCTACTAAAACAGACTTAGTCGCCAAACATAACGTTTTGGCTACCAAATATTTAGTCGCCAAAAGTAATTAAATCAAAATGAAATTCTCTTTTAGCGACTAAAATATTTAGTCGCTAAAACATTTTAGTCGCCAAAACTAACTATACGGCGACCAAATATTTAGTCGCCAAAAGTAATTAAATCAAAATGAAATTGTCTTTCAGCAACTAAAATACGTAGTCGCTAAAACATTTTATTGGCCAAACATGACGTTTTGCCGACCAAATATTTAGTCGCCAAAAGTAATTAAATCAAAATAAAATTCTCTTTCAACGACTAAAATATTTAGTCGCTAAAACATTTTAGTCGCTAATAATAATACATTTACCGACTAAAAATTTTAGTCACTAATAATAATATGTTTAGTGACCAAATAGTTTAGTCGTTATTAGTTTTCACGACGAAACATTTTAGTCGCCAAAATATTAGATATTTTCTTTTCATGGTATTTTACGACCAAATATTTTAGTCGCCGAAAACTGCGATGTTCTTTCGTGACTAAAATCTTTAGTCAGCAAAAATTTCTTCCCTCATCTTCATTTATTTTAGCTACTAACTATTTGGTCGCTAAAAGTCTTTTGTTTCTTTTACTACTAAATATTTACTCATAAAAATCTTTGCTTGCATTTTTGGCTACCAAAATATTTAGTCGTAAAAATTTTATAATTTTTTAATTACTTTCTCAACCACTGCATTTATTCCATTATTAGTACAATTTGTAACCTGTATATATATAAAATTATCCATATACTGATAAAATTAGCAACCATTCCACAACATGCACACATTTTACTTTCAACCATAAAAAAAATCATATTTAACATCAAATTAATATTTCCAATAGAAATTCTACACAAACCAAATATAATCCAATCTGAAAAATATAATTCCATACATAACGTAGGATTAAACAAAATTAATATCCAATTGTTAATCTGTAACACCAAAAACTAATTTGTACTACGCCAAAAGGTATTCTGTACCATGCCAAAAAAGTAATTTGTACCATGTGAAAAGGTAATTTGTACTACATCAAAAATTAATCTGTATGACGTCAAATTCAATCTCCTGTACCACACCATAAAACTAATATGTACGAACTAATGCTAATTTTTAGACTAAAAACAATGTCTTTCGTACTTGTAACAAAAAATCGTTCACTGCAATTCCACGCCCAAAACCATCTGTAAAACAAAAAATTAATCATTAGTATTGACTACATTTTGCCAAATTTAAAATTATAAAAAAATATATACATACAACTCTGATTACATCAAGAAAATGATACACTCCAGGAGGATTTAAAGCCAGGGACTAACCTGACCTAATTTTATAAATTTATTTGTAAGAACTTGACAACTAAATAATTTGTAGGGAACTCCCCCACTAGAAGAAATATACTTACACTAAGGATGATGATTGGTTCATCTTTGGTCATCAAGCCATACTTACACTTTACACTAAAGAAACGGCTCTTGTATTTACAATGCTTAAAAATGAAGAATAATGTTATGTATACCTTATAAACCAAATTCAACTGCTACATTATGGTATAAATCAAACCAAAATGATATCATAAGTTCATAACTCAAATGGTACACTCAAACTGCATTTTGAATATAGACTGAACACTTGCACTTGGGACCAGGGGTGACCTGGGGTTCAATCCCATGAAACCAAATTCAAAAGCAGTTGGATTCAATTAACAACTAATATGCATCAATACACTCCTGCATCCGGTACTAATACCGTTACCATCTCAACGACCATCATTGCCACAACATCACATTTCAAGTTCAAAACTACCACACTACAACCACTTCCCAACCACCACGCACCATAATCCTCAATTATAATGACATAAACCCACTGCCTGGACTTGTAAATAAATCAAAGTATGATACGATTGCACAGCTCAAACAGCAGTTCCTTATTTGACAGACCACTTTACAATTTACATCTACATACCTGATGATGAACCAAATTCAGAAATATCCTCAACCTAGCCAATTAAAAATGATAACATAATCGAGAATGCATGTAGATTTAGTCAGACCTTAATAATATTGACAAGCTTACTAAGCCAGATAAATGACAAATCAAAATAAAACAATACTACATGAGATCGAATTTTAAATCATCCCTAAATGGACCAAAATTTGGTGGTGTTCTACTTGAAATCAAACAGGACACATAAGGAGACAAGTATAATATTAATATCACATTAAGGTTATAAACTTGATGTGATAAGAATGTCTTTAAATTTTGTTCATTCATAATGTTCAAAGGACCATTTCTAAATTTTGTTCATTCATAATGGCTTTTGGAAAAATTGGTAACTCAACAAAGTATAGATGTATATAACTTCTATGCATAAGAATAACATTCTTTAAAAATCAATTCTTTGCACAAATAGCTTTTGTTTCAATATGACATCCATTCAAAGGAAAACAATCACAAAACCCAATTAAATGCAAAAAAATAAAAAATAAAATCCAAATTACATATTAAGGGCAATGCCGCAACATAACAAAACAGTTTCATTAATACAGAATGTCTATCTCCCATGCCACATCAACTTTTTATTCTTTCTAACTTCTTTGAGTCAATTAGTGGGTTTTGAAGGGCCTTGTTAAAATTCTTAATAAATTATTTCCTTTATTTTTCCTCTTTCTCCAAGGTGAGATTTTATTAGATTTCAACATATGGAGGTTGTTTCTAAGAGAACATGCATCCAAACCATGAGAATAATTAGTTAATTACCAACCTGAACACTTTGGAATATCCCAAACAGTAATAGATGATGGAGTACATTCTGGTTCACAAAGTTGTCGGTTGTCCTCATGGTTGACATTGATTGCAAGCATTCATGCACCAATCGTAACATCTTCATTGCTGAACATACGGAAACTATAAATTCAAGCAAATCTGAACACATTATATAAAAAATATGGACTTCAAAAGGAGTATCAGTGAAACGCTTTAACCTTTAATATCTATCTTGACACATACGATACAGTCATTTTTTACCTATTTCTTATATGAGGTCATAGTAATTTTTGCTTGGGTAAGATTCAATAAATACTACAGAAGTTTAGATTTAAGTACTTTCACTTCTTAATTATTTTCCTTTTCTCTAGGTCAGGAGATAGGATCCAGATGTGAACAGTAAAAGCTCAGGCTATCAACAGTGAATATGCAAGTTTTAGGGTAACATTTTGTAAATCATTGTGAATTTGTGATCAACAACTCTTCCATGTAACTTTTTGAGTTTTAATTATAAGTTTTTTGCCAAATTTAATCAATATTATTACCGGTTCCAAGAATACTCATCCATGGACAATATAGCATTCTCCTATCTAAAATCTTATATTTTCTTCGATAAAAAAATGTAGCTATTAAGCAACTTACTGAGCTACAAATTAGTTAATCTGCGTGTTGACTCACTAGCTTACTAAAAGATTTAACAAAAAAAAAATAAAATCAAATGTAATAAAAATAGTTACAAACCTTGGAAGGGCATGCTGCAATACAGTGTCTACCTAATCAATTTGCAAATATTTATTCCAACAGTTAAATTTTATTTAATTAATTCCAAGGAAAATGGAAGCCTCACTCTTAGTTACTAGCTGGGCTAGTCAGGATTATTATATATGCTCTATATAAGCCTATAATTAATTATTCAAATAACTGTTAATTTTTATCAATTCTTTTTTTTTTTTAAAACTCATTGTTCAATCTCTCAAACAGACAAACAGAAAAACAAAACCAAACCAAACCAATTCAACCTCTCCCTAGGTTGTCGTCATCTTCAAATATTCTATGTTCTATGAACTGTTACATTGATTTGCTTCTTGTTTTATAAACAGTGTCCTCCTAATGAGTCATTCCATCATCATAGTAAACCAATTGTGACCCGTGATTTAGAGCATATTATTAAACAAATCGAGCTTAACAACCTGAGCAACTGTTTTTGTTTCTTTGTTTCTGATAGAAAAATTCTACGACTGGAAACATCTAAGAAAACTATTTGAAATATTCTGAAACCTTGATTGTGAAGCTTTTGCATAAAGATATGGTTCTCATGCATGAGCATGAAATGTTTATGAAAGTTATTTAAATAAAAAAAAGAATCTCATGGCTTGCTAATCATACCACTCCATGCCATAATCCACATTAGAATTACAGTAATGCCACCATTATAGCAAATTATCAAAAATAATAAATTTGAGTTGAGCTCAAATTTGGAATCTAGAATCTTAAAAAAAAAAAAAAAAAAAAAAAAAAAAAAAAAAAGAAGAAGAAGAAGACAGATTTCTCAAAAAAATCTTAACACAAAACGGATTTGATTAGAACTTTAAATCAAATAATCAAATATTTTTTAAAATGATCGGAATGTGACCAAAATCCAGTGCAGGTTAGCTGTGAATTGAGTTAGTTAGCTATTTTGAATCGTCGTTTGACAACCCTGAAAAATCTCTCAATTTTCAATTTTATATTATTAACGGTTCAAATTGCTCTAAAAAGTTATTACTAACCGCATTGCATCACTTTTACGTAGAGATGATCTCATGAGCATGAAATGTACTATTTATGTACGTATGAAAATTATATTTAAAGAAGAGAATCTCAAATCTATAAAAAAAGACAAAAGTATTTTATCTCTTACTTGGGAGCATATGCTTGTGGTTATATTTAGATTCAACAAGTTTATTACTATAGGAGTTGACAATCACTCACTCTATATGAATATAATAAAATTAATGTTTTTTAGATATTCATTGAAAATAATGTCTGTTTTTGGAAATAGGCCAATTATAAGGTGCTTTTGACTTGATTTGTGAATGTTTAATCATCGTGTTTTCATCACCATCCATCAATTTGGGCTTCGATGGCGATGTGTTAGGTTTGCGAAAATATTATAGACAATAAAGGAAAAAAAAAAAAAATCAAAGGATTAACAAATAAACAACTTCAATATTAAATCTATAAAATAAAATAAATAAAAAATTGGACACTAACAAAAAATTAATTAATTTGGAATGAAATGTATAGATTTTTAATCTATTGGAAGATTTCTATAATTCTTGTAGGTGTCTAGGAAGATGCAATGAGTAAATTCGATTTCCATAGTATTTTAAGGCAAGAAGAGGTTCCTAGGTGTAGAATCATCCCCCAATAAGTCCTTTACCACAAGTGGCAGTTAGAAACATCACACTTGCTTTAACGTTTTAGGATTTTTATTTATGTTCAAATAATTTTAAGAAAAGAAATTATTGATATCAAACATCGAAAGGGAATGATGTTCTTGGTAGAGTTATAAGACAATTAAGGATATTTTTAATATCGAGGTGCCTTTTAAATTGAATACAAATTTGTAAAAGTTGAATCATAATAGATAATATTTTCAAATGGGATTGAACCACATGTCTAATAATAAGGATGGATGACAATTCAATTTATTTAGTGCATTTACATTCACTCTCTAAGTGAAATATCCTAATTTTTTGTTCCATTTTTCTTGTACATCTAAGTACTAAAAAAGTTGGTGGGTGAATACAACTGTTTTTCAAGAAACTTTAAGGGAAAAAAAAAGAAGATAAATTCTACAATACATAGACCCAAAAGCAAATGAAAGTACTACCTGTTTTTTTATTTTCCATGCAAATACATTATTTTCTCATAATTTTACTCATCTTTATTAGAAGTTATTGATAGGTCTAATTTACCATAAGGTCATAGCATGCATAAACTGACATGAACACCTAGACCTGGTTATCAACAAAAAATAAAAAATAAAAAATAAAAATAAAAATTATAGGGACAAATATTATCTTGTCAGGAAAATAAAAAAACAAAATGCTTAATGTATTTTTCTATTACTGATAAGACATACTGTGTTTGTTGTTTAATGTGTTTTTCTATTTTTGAAAGGACACACCGTGGTTTTTTTGACGAATTTGTTAATTTTTTTATTTTTTATTTTTTTGTTCTTGTTTTGTTGTATGATTGTTTGTTTGACCCTTTAGGATCTTGTTGTTTTTCTTTTATTGATTTGTATGTTGTTTGTTTTAATTTTAATATAATTGTTTTTCATGTTCTAAAAAAGAAAAAGTTGTACTTCTTAGATTATTTTATTTTATTTTTCATCTTTAGGCCTAGGGCTGAACAAAAAATTAAAAAAATTGTAAACCGGTCTGATTCAGACCAAAACACACGGTTTGGTTTGATTTGTTTTTAATGCACGGGATTGGTCCATAATTTTATAATTACAAATCCGTTTGAAACCGAATTGAACAGTTTATAAATAAGTTATTATTTACCATAAACACTCAAATATGTTATTAATGTCAAATATATATACATAAGGTGTAATCTTTTACTCTTGCAAATTTGTTCTTCTATATTGCTAGAACTAATTCTAAATAATTATCGAAACAATTCTTAAGTTATGAATAATATTTTATGATCATATTGTGAATAATGATATATTTACAAAAATCATAATTTTAAAGCAAACTGCACCGCAGTTTAATAGTTTGGTCTAATTTGATTTTAAAATTTTCATGATTTGATTTGATTCTAAATTTCTTAGAACCCTAGGTAATGATGATTTAATGATGATTTAATCATGATTTTACTTTTAAACTGAACCAATCATGCTCAACCTTATTTAGGTCTATGACTTTTTATTTTTGAGAATATTCTTACAAATTTTAGTTTATATTTTAATTATCAAAAAATAAAAAAAAAACGAAAAAGTGGTAGTAATATGAGAGGGAGAAACCGTAGAAATAGGAGGTGACGAGAGAAGGTGCCGCGTGCTTAGTTTCCAGAAAGGACTTTAAAAACATGATGATGTCTCTGGTTTCACTTTCACTGCATGCCGGCGCTTCTACGAACCATAGGTCACAATTTAGCTCCTCTTTCTTACTTCTTCTTCTTCTTTATTTTTTATTTTATTTTATTTTTTTTTTGTGTGTGTTGTGAAAATTATAAGGTAAATTACAAACACACTCCTTGAGATTTATTTAAATTATAAATTATCTTTTATAGTTTTAAAAATTACATTATGTCCCTAAAGTTTTAATTTCATAACAAGTAAGTCCTTTTCATTAATAAATCATCAAATTAAAATAGTTTTTAATAATGTTAAAATTTTATTTCAATTAATAATTCAGATGATTTTATTATTATATTGGTGAATAGTTAGAAATTTCATTTTTTAATTAATTTTGTTAAATAAAAAATTATGACAGGGAAGTATTTGTAATTTTTTAAATCATAAGAGACAATTCGTATTTTAAACTAATCTTAAGGAGTGTATTTGTGATTTACCCATATTATAAATAAAAACTCATTTTGTATTGATTGTAAACAATCTATAAAACATGTTGCGTAAAATTACCTTTTGGTTACTACTTTAGGCAATTGATCAACTACTATCTTTGATTATCGACAATCACTTTTAATCACCATATCACCTCTTACAGTTGACAACTACTCTCAATCACAACCAACCACCTTTTATCGTTGACAACTACTTTTGACTGCCACCTCTCGCAACCAATGACTACCTTTGGCCGCTATCTCCAACCAATATCAACTACCTCTAGCGGGTTAATATTGCCACTTATTTTTTAAAAAATGTGTATACCAAGCATTTTTTTTTTATTGTTAATAAAAATCAATATAAACATATTTAATAATTTACATAAATTAAAAATAATAAACTATAAATTTTGCCAAATGAAACCCAAGTGTCCAAAATTTTCAGCACGAATTCTACCCAAAAAGATCATGGGGGATTCAAATTAGATTTAACTAACAGTCAGATTTATATTTAGAATGAATTTAAAATATATATTAATTTTTTTAATACAAATTCTAGGGTAAATTATATTAAACCTCTTTAAACTATCGACTATTTACACTTTACCCTTCTAATGTTTTAAATCCAACAATTATCTCACTCAAACTATTTGAATTTGAAAATTAAGTCTTTCCGTTAGTCATTTGTTAGATATTTGGATGAAAAATTGTCAAGTGCTATGCACATGATTATATTAAATTTTTACAAATATATAAAATAAGATAATTTTGTATGGTGTGAGTTTCAACTAACCATAAAAAAAAGAAAAAAAGAAAAAAAAAAAGGGTTAATTGTATGAATGAAAGAAATGATATCGTCTTCTATTTTCTACTAATAAAATATATACTTATCTTTATTTATTTCAGTATCTATCTACCATTTGCATTAATTTCAGTGAATATAGTCTTACTAAAAATAAAAGTCAGCGTAATTAATTATGTCAAAAATATAAAATTAATTATATTTTTCTAAAATATATTAATTTATCCTATTTATTTATGTATTTTTTTTTTTACTTTTGCTAGAATTTTACTGTCATCGTCAAAGACTTATACAGCCGATATTTGCGCTGATGACCTAATCCTGAAAGGATCGATAACTTTCTCTCAAGGTAAACTTTGTCACTGCATTTATATATATATATATTCATGAAGACTGCATAGCTTAAATTAACATGATGAAACTGTTAAAGCAGTTAATTAACTCTTTGAGTTGCTGCATATAGAAATTTATCAATTTTGCAAAACCAGTAAATAAAATTTCCGACATGGCAAGAAAAATTAAAGTTGGAGAATTTCCAGTTCTACCTGGTAATACAAGGAATCAGGGACGGATTCAGGACATAGAGGGGGGTGAATATGCAACCTAACCAAATTAAATCAAGCCTTAAGTCTTATCAAATGGGGTCGGTTACATGAATCCTTCTTCTCCACGTGGCCCTATCAAAGGCCATTTCATTAGTCAAATTAAGTAGATTCATATCTCTATTTATAATGCTAGTCAACGTTAATTTAGGCCTACCCCGTTCCCTAAGACTTCCATATACCGTTACAGCATCGCATCTCTTCACTACTGCCTCTGTTGGTCTCCGTTAAATATGACCAAACCATCTTAAACGATTCTCTCTCAACTTATCTTCTATCGGTGCTACTCCTACCCATTCCCGAATACACTCATTCCTAATCATGTCTTGTCTAGTTTTACCACACATCCACCTTAACATCCTCATCTCAGCCACACTCATCTTATCTACATGTTGTTTCTTGGTTGCCCAACACTCTGTCCCATACAATATAGTTGGTCTAATAACCGTTCTATAAAACTTATCTTTTAGTCTAGTGGGTATTCGTTTATCGCATAATACCCCAGACGCACTTCTCCACTTACACCATCCCGCCTTAATCCTATGGGCCACATCTGCATCAATCTCTCCCGCTGTTGTGATAATTGACCCTAAATAATGAAAATGTTCATTCTTAGTCAGTTCTTGGTTCTCAATCTTCACTTCTCCTCTGCTTTCATTGTTACTGTTACTAAATTTACACTTTATGTACTCTATTTTAGTTCTGCTTATTCGAAATCTTTTAGATTGAAGAGCTTTTCTCCAAATCTCCAACTTTGTGTTAACTCCTTCTCTAGTCTTATCCACTAATATAATATCATCTGCAAAAAACATACACCATGGCACGTCATCCTGAATATTTATCGTCAACTCGTCCATAACTAAAGCAAAAAGATAAAGACTTAAGGTAGATCATTGGTGTAACCCTACAGTGATAGAAAATTCATTTGTATCTCCAGCTGGTGATCTAATAGTGGTCACCACCCCTTCATACATGTCTCTAATCATGTCAATGTAGCCTTTTGTCACCAATTTCTTCTCTAACACCCACCATATTATATCTTAGGGCACTCTGTCATATGTTTTCTCAAGGTCAATAAACACCATATGAATGTCTCTTTTCTTTTCTTTATACTTTTCTATTACTCTCCTCAAAATATAGATTACAATATCAATTTTTACCAATATAAAAAGTGAAAAATAATATTAAAAATATATATTAATAAAAATATTTTCTTATATTGATGTTAAATTACAAAATATAACAATTGTAGAACAATCTATCCATACTAGTTATGCAACCACTTAATTTTTTTCAAAACTTAGAAGGAGCGATTATGTATAATTTAAAAATAATTAATATTTAATACTAGTATATGAAACGGTTTTTTGAAATAATGGATGGCCCCACTTTCCCACAAATATAAAGAGAAAACTCTTCAATGAAATTCTAGTAATCAATAATTAGAAATTGATAATGCAATAATTTTAATAGAGAAAGGGGCAGACTGATCCACGCTTTCAATGGATTTGCTGACTTTGATATCCACGAAGGGTGCTTGCAAAAAATTCCAGAGGGAGAGATAGTCCCCCGACAGACACTCCGAAGATCAAATTAGATTAGGGCAGATTGATTTTAGAGAGAGAAAGGAAAAGAGAAGTAAAGGGGGTAAAAACTTATCCTTTAACATATCTCGAAGACTTCCTTATATCTTTTGTTCATCATTGTCTTGTCCATTCTAAGTTGTCTTGTTGGCCGAAAATCTATAGTCTAGTTAACATCGTTCATGGTGATTCTGCATACTCTGGCCTGAGGGGTCTTACTGCATTTAATGCTATAGTGGCCTCATTAAATGGCTGATGTGTGGATGCAACAACTCTGCATAATTTTTGTCTATCCACGTGGCTAGTTTCCTACCTGACAAGTGTTTGAATGCTATTGGTCCTAGGCCAGCATTGGCTCCTCAAAGTTAGTGGGCTTACTAGGCTTTAACACCTGAGCCATGTGTAACATTCCTATTTTTGAATACTTTAAGCTAAATTAATATAAAATAGTTAAATTGATACTTGGAAAAGAATATTTAATTTTATAATTATATGTATTAAAATGTAATTTAATTAGGGATCATTATATTTATCGAATAAAATTGATTTGTGGATAAATTAAAACAACTATAAAATTAATATAAATAGTTGGGCAAATAAAGAATTATACTGAAACGTAAGCAGCTGGCTAGAGGGATTTATTACTGCCACCTGTGGAAGCTATGGAATAGACCCTTGAATCAGCACTTGAATAGGATGATTAGTCACCTCCAAGCCTTAGTATAAAAGGAAAACAATAGATGGCATAGGACTCAACGGAATTGGTAAGAAAAGAAGAGAGTCTTAGGAGATCACGAATGCTTGTAGAAAATGTAGAAATTAAAATTAAAGTAAGTTATATTATACCTTGAGTCACCATAATATATTTTACGTATGTTTTGAGTTACCATAATTTATTTTACGTAATTGTATTTTAATTATGTTATTTATTTTATGAACCTTATTTTATATAATCAGGAAAACCCATGGATATAACTGTTTATTGAAATGTGTTTTGAGTAATTATTTTACAATTACCACCATGGAGGTCCTATGTATTGGGGGACTTAAATAACCATTGGCTCCTATTTGGTCACTTTGTGGTCCTCTGTTTGTCATGGATCCATTGACCCCTATTCTGATTGTCACTTCGGTGACCCCTGTTCTGTTCTGTACATTAGTTATAGTTATTTATGTAATTTCTATCAAATGATTTTCGTATTATATATTCTATATTTTAATATCAAGCTTTGTTTAGCCCCATAATTATCCATGGTGAATTTTATGCCCTTATACTCTTAGTATAATATTTCTCACTCTGCTATGTGCTTATAGTTGTTTACTACTTTCAGGTGACATGTATGGGCTAGCACGTGGGGTAGGCACAAAGTACCTTGTAGACATAATTCAGCTCTGACAATTTAATAAAATGGAAGCTCCAATGATTATTTTGGTACTCTCACCTAAATATTTTTTTCGCTTGCGTTTAATAATTTGTTTAAGAATTGGTTGGAGGTAATTTCAATTACTGGCCATCACGATGCTTAACCCTTGGATACGGGGAACGGGTCGTGACACCGTGAGTTTGGCCCTAAGCCATGGATTGGGCCCCATTGGGTGCCCATTAGTATCAGTAGTTCCCATTCTCAAGTGCAGCTTTAGTCCAATGAAGGGAATAGGAAAGGTGGAGGTAGTCCCCCAAGCCTGGGTAAGAAGGACAGGTGAGGCGGAAGGGGGGGCGCCCTGGGAGAATGGTAGAGTGGAAACGAAAGACCCACTAGCCATCGAGAGTGGCCGGCTGTGAAGGAGATTGAGCGGGATGAATGACGGATCGGCAAGGGTGGCCGACCACGAATGGACCGAGCGGGATGACTAACCGCGAAGGTGGGAGACGAAGGACCGCCGATCGTCGAGGAGGCCGACTGCGAAGGTGATCGAGCGGGATGAACAACTGGCCGGCAAAGGTGGCCAACCGTGAAGGGACCGAGCGAGATGACCGACCGTAAAGGTGGCCGAGCGGGATGACCGATCGTGAGGAGAGTTGATCGCGAAGGTGGCCGTAAATGCTTCGACGACGCATGGGGCTCAAGGGGCACGTAAGTACGTGATGATGTGAAGTGGAAAAGATAGGGGAGAGGAAAGAGAATTAGTAGGGGGAGAGAGGGATCGTGGCCGTACATGTGGGGCAATGTAGGCCACTCGTGAGAGATATGAATCGTTTGTAGGAGATGAAGGGGTTGGTGGGGGGATGGGGGAGGTGGAAAAGGAAGGGATTTGTACTTCATGTTAAAATTTTAAACTGGCAAATTTTAACCGTGATCCTTGGAAGATAGGCAAACCCTGGGCCTTTGGAGTTGTGCGTTTTTCATACCTTATTGCGAGAAACCAACACATCCCAGACTTTACTACATTCGTCTCATGGGATTCTCCGCTCTACCATATTGCAAACTTTTTCGCCCCTACTATGGAAGCAATATACAGGAACATAAGGGGAATGACAGAAAACAAAGCGCCAATTATGGCGTCGAATACGTTGGGAGAGGATGATAGGATGGCGCTAGCGGAACAGTATAGGGTGGAGAGGTGGGTGGAGAGGGGCACGGAACGAGCAGCACTGCCCCTTCTAATGACAATGATTTCAACGGTCCAGTCGATTAGTTAGGTGGCACCTGACCACTGGCACACCAAAGCTGACAAGTCCACGCTAACAGTAGAGGATCTGGAGGAGCTACGTAGAAGATACTAGATTCCAGTGGATATACAGTTGAGAGTGCCTATGGCGAAGGAGAAAGCATCGACGCCCAGCCAATGGAGTTCTTATTTGTCTGAAGAGGCGCCAAGAACTGAGGTTGCCACTGCCCCCACTAGTGGTCGATGTGTTGAACTGCCTAGAAATGGCACTAGGACAACTAATGTCGAATGCGTGGAAAATCCTATTTGCTTGCGTGATTGCGTAGCTGAGGGCAATCGAGGGGGAAACGATGACAGTGGATGAGTTTTTTTTTCATACTACAAGCCTTTGGGGCAACAAAAGACTTGGGTGACCCTACAAGCGATAATGGGGAGGGGACTGGTTGCGGGATTTCCCTCATCAGTAAAAGGGTGGAGGCCAAAATGGTTTTTTGTGTCAGCAAATGGAGGGAGGGGAGTTCACACGATTTGGAAAGTTCCCACCAAGTCGGCGGAACTAAAGTTGGATGCTGCGGCGGAGATGAGGGTCAAGTAAGTGAATGAGTGAAAGGAGAATGAGGGACTGAATGGGACGACCTTGTCCAGCCTTCAGCCCTATTTGCCCTGAATCTGGGGGTTGAGCCGATCGAAGGAGATCTTGCTCCGGAGAAGGTAGAGACAAAGAGAAAGGTGCAAGAGGCGAAAGACAAGCGCGTTTTTGCGATGGCCGAAAAATACAAGGAGAAACAATTAGGCCCAGCTCCTAAGTTGGTCACGAAGAGGTCGGTTCGACCACGACCAAAGCCTTTGGGAGATAAGGACTTAACCGACTTTGTGCCCTTGCAAGTGCCGGTGGATCTACTGAAGGAGAGAAGCAAGAAAGAGGTGGAGTTGGTGTTAAAGAAGAAGAAGAAGAAGAGGAAGGTGGCTGGAGAGGGTGGACAAGAAGGGCTTGTGGGGAAGAAGATGAAGGAAGGGGTGATGGAGATGCCCCTAGAGGTTGTAGTGTAGCGACCCTGATTTTTCGTAAGTCATCGTTTATTTATTATTACTTTATTTTATTTTGGGACTTCATTAATTGTGTGGTTACATGAGAATTTAATGTGATATTTAGGTAATTTAATGTATTAGTTAATTATATATAATTAATTTGAATATTTATATTTATATAATATTTTTTTTAAAAAGAAAAGAAATTATTGACATAGATTTTATATAATATATTCATATTTATAGATGTTATATTTGTGATTTATTTGTATAATATAATATAATAGGAAATTAGGTTATTATATATTTAGACTTAGATTTATAATATACTTTTAAGTTGTAATCACAAAAGTGTGTGCGAAGGTTTTCTAAGAAAAAGCAACAGCCGTAAGAGCAAGAGTGAGAGAAAGAGAGAGAGATCAATCAAGAAAGAGAACAAAAATCGAGAGAGAGAAAGGGACTGTGTGATCATCAAAGAAATCCAAAGAGTGTTATGTGTTTCATCCAAGAAAGCCGGGAGAAAGTGAGGTGTTAAAAAAAAAAAAAAAAAAGGGTTTTATTTTGGTGGCTCTATTAAGTCTTCAAGTGATTTTTTGATCTTCAAAAAAATATTGTAAGTATAAAACCCACTTCTTTTGATTTATGTTTAATTCATTATTTTTATTTATTTATTTTTATTGATTTAATATTAGTTTGATTTTGTATTTGTATGAAGATGATGGATTGATTTCAATTTTGATTAGTAGTGTATGCAAGATTTAGGGTTTTTTTTTTTTTTTTATGTATTTATTTTATGTTGTAATTACACTCATGGTTATATAAAATTGAAATAAACTTAGAATCCATAGATATTGGTTAGATGATGGATTAATTCTTTATTTTTATTTATTTATTTCTTAATTTATTTGATGTTGGTTTGATTTTGTATTTGTATGTAGATGATAGATTGATTTTAATTATTTTGATTAGTTGTGTATGCCAGGTTTAGAGTTTTTATATGTATTTATTTTATAGTTGTAATCACACTCATAGATATATGAAATTAAAATTAATTAGGAATCCATAGATAAATTCCTTATCCTCCACCATGACTTCATGAATTGTTATTTTATTTGAGTGTTGGTGAGAAAGAGTATATAAAAAAAATATGAGGATTATGAGATTTATTTAAATACCTTAGACTTTACATTATTATGTTTGTTCTAATGAGTAGATGAGAGATTGTGTATATATATATTTTCACCTCGTTTTCATGAGTAGACGAGTGGTTTGATTTACACGCGTACGTATATGCTAACCATCCGGGGACTGTGGGTGAAACTCAGGACGATATCCCCATGCAAATTTGGCTTCAGAGCAGTGTTAGGTATACGAGAGGCACATGGGATATATGTGTAGGCCAGAAGTGGAGGCCGAAGTGGTGGAATTAAGGTACAAAGAATTTAATTATGAGTTTATTGATATAGTGTGAATTGTACTGATTTGTATATCTTGAAAAATAGTAAACGACCTTGACAAATCATGAAATTTGAGCAGAGGTATGTATACGTGATTCTAAACAACTTTTGTGTTTTAACTTTTTATTAAAAAGATCGATTAGAATTTGTAATCGGATGATTTTAGTTACAATAGTTTTTATTCATTTTAGCAGGACAAACTTTAGATACTGTTTTAACCCACGAAACGCGCTTATTTTTATTGGTTTCACATAAAATGAAGTAAAAAATTATTCTGCACACTTTTTGTGTTTTGAACTTTTCCGAAAAAATCATCTTAGGGCAGTTTTTGTTCGTTTTCAGCTTCAGATTTTTTGGTTGAATTCTGTCTAGGTTCTTCTATCAAGTTTTTTTTCTCAACCTGTTCAGTTTCTGCTAAATTTGCTTACGTTGCCTTTTATAAAATTTGATTATATGAAACTTTTGTTCTTTAAGTTTTAGTCAATTCGAATTATTTAAGCATGAAACGGTGCATTTTTATACTTATTCAGCAAGTTACTTATGATTAAATTATACTAACTTTATTTTTTGTAGAATGGTGGATCTTACTAACCTTTTATGCAGGGTTCACCTACCATATTTTTATTTCTATTTTGTTTATTTTATACTCAATTTATATTTCATTGTGTACGGGCAAGAAATTAAATGCCACCGTATCTCGGGAAACTACCCATTCGTCTCGGTGCGGATGGAATTACTTGTCTTGTCTCGTAATAAAAATTAAATGTGTTTTTGTTTGTGTCTGGTAGACACGTGGGTGTTAAATCTTGTACTCATACCAGTATATACTGACCCGTTTTGTCTCTTGGCAACTCGGGTGCGCTACAACAATGAGCTTCCTTTCCAGGATTAGTTAGGACTACAGTGGTGAAGAAAAATAACTATAGTTGTTAGACATGTCGTTTGGACTTCTTTTGTTTTCTTGAGCTTAGGGTTGATATTAGTTTATGTATTTTTTTTTTTTTTTATGACCTTAGTATTTTGATAATTTGGCATGGTTTATTACTTTACATTATTTAAGTTATTTTGCCTATTTATTGTTACTTTAATATTGGAGGTTTTGGTTAGTTATAAAATTATAGTGGATGGTTTAGTTGGCATTTTGTTAGTTTTTTTTTTATTTTTTTATTTTTATCCCTTGTAATCTTTTGAGGATGAAAATTTACTTAAACTCTTTGGAGACGTGAATGTTTAGATTTTGTTTCACCTTAGGAATTGGATGATGGAATATTGATTGGGGTTTAGTTTTAATTTAATATTTAATTGTCCAAATTTTTGGGGCATGACATGTAGAGAAGGGGCCAATATTGGTTTGGAGGTAGAGGGGGTGCCTAGTGTAGATCAAGAAGGGGGAGTATTAGGGGATTGATCGGCAAACCTGCTTGCAATGGACTTGCCCTTAACAGATTTGCCTCCCAGCCAAAAGTTCGGGAAGGAGCAAGTGAGTGAACCAGAGAGGAGCACCATTGTGGGGTTCTTGGGGACTACCACTTCTTATGTGAATGCGGTGGCTGGCCGCTTAGTGATGGATGTGGAAGACCTCTCTAAGGTGCAACATGAGGCCAGGGTTGGTGCAGACAATCTATTGGGTAGCATTGAGGAGCGGCCATGCAGGGTGTTGCATAGTTACAGAGGTCGACCTTATGAAAGGACTTTACTCAACGCAGATGGAGGCAGTAACCCTGGCAGCTGCTCTGCTGGGCAAGACAGTAGGAGTAAAGGTGGAAGCGGAGTAGATGAAAGCCCAGTTGTAAGAGATGTAGGCACAATTGTAGAATGTAAGGGTGGAGACAGCTGGCTGGAGGAAGTCAGCACATAGTGCTTGCGTAAAAGGTCTGATCTACGCTGAGAGGGCGAAGAAGATGGAAGTGTTGGCAGTGGTGTAGAGTCATTTGGCTGATCGAGCCAGGATAGGCCAGACAGAGGTTGTCGCCGAACTGGCGGTCGTCAAGGCTGAGCTTGAAGTTGTGCATCACAAGGCGGTGTCACTAGCGTTCGAGCTGGCGAGCGAGCAGAAGAGGGCGGACGAGGCCCAACAAGCCTGCACCACCTCCAATGAGAGATTGGAGAAGGTCCTCATAAATAATGAAGAACTGCACGATTAGGCCTTAAAAGATAAGGAGAAAGCAGATGCATAAATTGCTAAGTTGGAGAAGGTCGTGGAGGAAGAAAAGGCCAAGGCAGTAGAGTTAGCCAGGAGGATAGTGCCTGAGAAGTCTGCTTATCCAGACTTGTGTACCGCTGCAGTGGAACAATTTAAGTTATCTCTTGAGTTTCAAATAGCCATTGATGTGACCATGGCAAGGAGCTTGGCTAGAGAAGGAGAATGTGGTGCTAGGTTGTCCAACGTGGCTATTGCTAAGCTGGTGGAGGGGCAAACAAAAGAGGACGTAATCCAGAGCTTTCAGCGGTCTGACTATTATAAGCACGAGATAAGCATGTACTGGGATAGTGGTTTGACGAGTTTCACGTACAGGGCACAGAAGCTCTTCTTAGACATTGACTTTAACCTCTTGAAGCTAGGAGAGGGAGATATTGGTCAGACCCTAACTGGATGAGGGTATGGAGGAGGAAGACTTAGCATCCAGTGAAGAAGATGGAGGGGGGGCATAATGAAGACTTGGCCCAAGCTGGTGTGTTTTGTTTTACTTTACGTTGCTTGTGTAAAGATTTAAGTTGTATTTATAAAAAGTTGTATAGTTCGTAAGAAGTTTAATTTATAAAAATTGGTCTTCCAATTCTAGTGGGGCATAGGCGAATGGTCTCTGTGTTTGTTTGGTTGGTTGTGGTTTGTCTGTTTTTTTTTTTTTTTTTTTTTTTTTTTTTGTAAAAACTTACCTGGTTAAAAATAAATTTGTGCATGTAATGGTAATGAAGCGAGTGATATATAAGAAAAGATTGTGAATATTGTGAACTTGTATCGATTTGTTTATTGTGTGTGTTCATTGAAAAAATGAGGTTTGGAAAATGAATTTTAGTAAAGAAAAGTGACATGGGTTTTGACTTAAAAGTGAATTAATAAAGCATGCAACTAGCTGAAAAATGGACTTGTGCAAAAGTCAGTCTGGCTGAGGCTTGATGGAGCTCAGTCTAGCTGAGATCTACATGCTCAGTCTAGCTGAGGCTTGATAGAACTCAGTCTGACTGAGGTCTTCATACTCAATCTGGCTGAGGTCTACATGCTTAGTTTGGCTGAAGCTTGATAGAACTTATTCTGGGTGAGGTCTTTACACTCAGTCTGGCTGAGGTTGGCGCACTCAGTTTGGCTGAGGTCTGTATGCTTAGTCTGGCTGAGGCTTGATAGACTCAGTCTGGCTGAGGTTGGCGCACTCAGTCTAGTCGAGGTCTGCATGCTCAGTCTGGCTAAGGCTTGATAGACTCAGTCTAGTTGAGGTCTTCACACTCAGTCTGGCTGAGGTTTGCGTACCCAGTCTGGCTGAAGCTTGATAAAACTCAGTCTGGTGGAGGTCGATTAACTTTAGATCGATGATCGGCGATCTGAGGTCGAGGTCTTGAACTTCCGGATCTGGTTAAGGTCTTCATATTTAGTTTGGCTGAGGTTTGCATGCTCAGTCTGGCAGAGGTTTGATAGAACTTAGTCTGGCTGAGGTTTTCACACTCTGTCTGGCTGAGGCTTGATTTGAGCGAAAATGTACATTCGTGACATATGAAACATAATTATTAGAGGTTTAAGGACAGTTTTCATTAAGACGAAGTCTTGCGATGGTGGATTTACATAGTGTATTGAAAAGACAAAAAGTTAGTAAGTTAACAAGCGAGTTGAGCTAGCCAAAGGGCAAAAGAGACGTTGGAGGAGAGGAGGACTTCGTTTTACTGAAAATACTACTTCAAATGTTCAGCATTCCACGGGTGGAAAAGATCTCAATCTTCCATATCTTGTAAGCGATAAGTGGCAGGCTGTGGCCTAGATTTGACAATGAAAGGCCCCTCTCATTTAGCTGCCAGTTTGCCCTCGGTCGGATTTTTGGTGGCCAAAGTTACTGCTCGAAGAACTAGATCGCCCATGGCGAAGCTTTGGTGTTTGACTCTACTGTTATAATGCTTTATCCTCTGTTGGTACGAGGCCAGTCTGATTGTAATTGACTTGCGTAGCTCTTCGATTAGGTCCAACTCGGCCCATTGCAGCTCTTCGTTTAGTTCCGGGTTCGGATGTAGTACCTGGGAGGTCAACAGGCCGACCTCCACTAAGATGACCACTTCGGCGCCATATGTTAGGCAAAAAGGGGTCTCCTTAATAGGGGTTTGTGCTGTTATCCAATAGGCCCAGAGTATGTTCGGTAATTCCTCTGTCCGGAGTCCTTTGGCTGCTTCCAATTTAGTCTTGATGATCTTCAACAAGGAGCAATTGGTGACTTCAACTTGTCCATTAGCTTGGGGATGACTTGGAGAGAAAAAACATGGTCTGATTCTGATCCCTTCGCATGAACTTGGCATTGTCAAATTGTTTGCCATTATCTGACACGATGGCCTGAGAGATTCCGAATCAGCACACGATTGACTGCCAAATGAACTTGGTGGTGCTCCATTCAGTGATTTTAGCAAGAGGTTCTATTTCCATCCATTTGGCGAAGTAGTCAATGGCAACCATAACGAACTTGACTTGGCCTCTGCCTGTGGGCAAGGGATTGATTAAGTCGATACCCCACTTGGCAAAGTGGTAGGGACTGCTAAGTGTGATTAATTCCGCTGGCGGTGCATGAGGTATGTTGGCGAAGTGCTGGCATTTATCACACTTGAGCACAAAGTCACTGGTGTTTTGATTGATTGTGGGCCAGAAGTAGCCTGTGCGGAGAATTTTATGGGCCCGAGACCGTCTGCCTGAATGGTTGCCACAAACGCCCTCATGTATTTCTCCCATCACACAGTTTGCTTGAGTAGGACTCAAACACCTGAGGTATGGGCATGAGAATCCTCGTTTGTACAATAGGTCATTGATGATGACATAATTAGACGACTGAGCCCTGACTTTATCGACCTTTTTCTTAATGTTGGATAACACACCTTGTTTTAAGAACGAGATGATGTCTTAAGCCCATGGGATAGGCTTGTTCTAGAGGAAGTGGACCTCTTGTAGATCTGGCGACACTGGTGGATGGGTCAAGTATTCGACTCGGACGCCATGACTGAGATCCGACTGGTTGGCCGAGGCTAATTGAGTCATTTCATCCGCCTGAGAATTTTTTAACCTGAGGATGTGCTTGATCTGGAAAGTACTGAAAATGTGGGCGAAAGGAAGAGCGATGTCCCTGTACGCTCGCATTGTCTCTTCTTTCGTATCGAACTTCCCAGTTATCTGTTCGACAACCAATTGGAATCACTGAACACTTGGATATGGTCTACCCCAATGTCTTTGGCTAGTCGAAGACCTATTATTAGGACCTCATACTCAGCCTCGTTATTCCTCGCGTCGAACAGAAAATGGAGGGCACACTTGAAGTATTCGCTCTCTGGGGTGGTGAAGATTAAACCGTCTCCGCTACCTTCCTTTTGGGATGAACCGTCAACATTAAGGGTCCAAGAATGGGGATTGGTTGCCTTAGGAATGGGCTGTGGCTGTGAAGGGAGAATTTGCAGGGTAAAATTGGTGAATTCCAGGATAAAGTTGGCAACGGCTTGGCCTTTGATGGCTGTTTAAGGTCGGTAGAAGATCTCTTATTGGCTTAATTCAACAGACCATAGCATGAGTCTGCCTGATGACTCTGGTTGTTGCAAAATTTTCTTTAAAGGTTGGTCAGTGAGGACCATGATGGAATGGGCTTGGAAATAGGGTCGGAGGCGTCGAGAGGCGATGACCGGAGCCAGAGCAATCTTCTTTAACAAGGGATAGTGTTGTTCGGTCTCCCGAAGTGCTCGGTTGATGTAGTAAATCGGGCGCTGGAATAAGTCTTCCTCTCTAATTAGGGCAACACTGACCGCGATGTTGAAAACGACTAGGTAGAGGAAAAGTGTCTCCTCTGAGACTGCTTGGGAGAGTAGGGGAGGGTTCACCATGCATTGTTTTAATTGTTAGAATGCCTCTTCCGACTTGGCATTCCAGTCGAAAGCCGTCCGAAAAACCTTGAAGAACGGAAGACACTTGTCTGTTGCTCTGGATATGAAGCGATTGAGGGCTGCTACTTTGTTAGCGAGTCGTTGAACCTCCTTTACCGTTTTTGGAGACTGCATTTCTATCAAGGCCTTGATCTTTTCGAGATTGGCTTCAATACCTCTATGGCTGACCATGAACCCTAAAAACTTACCAGACCCAATGCCGAAGGTGCACTTCTCTGGATTGAGCTTCATCTTATACTTGCGCAAGGCCTAGAAGGTTTCTCGCAGGCCAGTTAGGTGATTTGAGGAGAGTTTGCTTTTGATGAGTATGTCATCAACGTAGATCTCCATATTCCTTCCTATTTGATTTTTGAAAACAGTATTAACTAGCCGTTGGTAAGTGACCCTTACATTCTTTAAATCGAAAGGCATCATACAGTAATGATAACTCCCTCTATCAGTAATGAAAGAGGTGTGCTCCTGATCGACTGCGTGCATTAAAATCTAGTTATAGGCTAAGAACGCATCCATAAAACTAAGTATATGGTGTCTTGCTGTTGTGTCGACTAATAAATCTATTCTAGGTAGTGGTTAGTTTATCTTTAAGGAAAGCTCGATTAAGGTCGGAGTAATTGACGCAGAGTCTCCATTTGCCGTTACTTTTCTGAACCAGTACCACATTGGATAACCACTTGGGATAGTCCACGTTTTTTAGGAATTGGGCCTTCAACAGCTTGTTTACTTTAGTGGCGATGAGATTGTTGCGCTCTAGATGGAAAATGTGCTGCTTTTGGCAGAATGGTCAAAATGGAGGCTTGATGCTGAGGTGATGAGTAATGAAAGAAGGATCAATGCCTGACATGCCTAAATGAGTCCAAGCAAAGACATCACTGTGCTCGGTTAGGAGAGCCATAAGGTCAGCCTTGGCCTGAGGAGAGAGCTGACTACTAATCTTAGCCTTCTTCGTTGGATCGTAAGCATTGATGGGCACTTCTATTAACTCTTCCACTGGTTCTCCCCTGATTAATTCCTTCTCATCCCTGACGTCAAGACTTTCTATGATCATAGCTTCTTTCATTTTTACTTCTTTTAACGAAGCGACATAACATTTTCTAGCCATGGTCTACTCGCCCATAACGGTGCCGACCTCATGATCGATCGAGAATTTTATTGCTGGTGATAAGTGGACATCACAGCTTGGAAAGCATTAAGAGTTGTTTGTCAAAGTATGACATTGTAGGCAGAGGGGCAGTCAACAACCAGAAAGGTGAGAATCTTCATAGTCTGCCTTGGGTGCTCGCTGATAGTGATTGTCAGGTCGTTGGACCTGATAAAGATTATCCGATCTGTGGTGAAGCCAGCTAAGGGTGTTTGCAGAGGTGATAATTTTTCTTCGCTAATCTGGAACTACTTGAAAGCATTGAGGAAGATAATGTCTGATGAGTTGCCCTTGTCGATGAGTATATGTCGAACTTTGTAGTTGGAAATGAGAGAGGAAATGACCAGTGGGTCATTATGACGGTATCAGACGCCTTCACAATCTGTATCTGTGAAGGTAATCGGTTTTGACCACCGTTTGGGTTGCTTAGAAGGTTGATCGACCATTGTTACTTCTTTGTCGGACCCTTATTTAATTCGTCGGAGCTCGGCCCACTGTGCCAACTGAGATGATTCGCCGCACGTAAGTCCACCCGCAATGACCCTGATTTCTTCAACTAGGGGAGCGGGGGCTCCTGGAGCTTAAGGTTGGTGTTGGGTTCTATCATCATCTTGCCGGGGTTGGTCGGCCGATCTTGGCGGAGTGCGTCTGTCAGCCCGCTTTGGGGGGTCGGTTTTGCCCTTTTTTATGAGATCAGGACACAGTGAACCGAGTTAAGCATCCCTGACAGACCAGGTCCTCGACCTGATCCTTAAGATTGATGCATTCATTCTTGTTATGGCCATGGTCGAGGTGGAAACGGCAGTATTGGGACTAATCCCGTCGGTTTGAAGGAAACTTGGAAGGTTGGAGCCATTTCAAGTTGTAATCTTGTTGGATTTGGTTTAAGACGTGCTCTATTGGCGTGTTAAGAGGGGTATACCACTCGAAGCGATCGACCAATCAGAGAGGAGCCGCTCGGTCAAAGCGTGGAGGTTGGTAGGGATGAGTGTATTGGAGATGTCTAGCTTGTGACTCTTTTCTCTTGTCTTTGGGTTGTGAGGGTTCAAGTGTAGAGTCTTTGCAGGCTGCCTGTGATGGCCCCGACCTCCAAACTAGTACATTATATAGTTTTAATGAGTTTAATTGCATGATTATGTGCTTGATTGTGTGATTACATGTTTAATTCTATAATTATCTGTTGATATATGGAATATCTGTTTGATTTGACGAGAGTCAAAAATTGGGAGCCTAAACGGCTTCAAAAACTGAAATTGACTAGCCCAATAGGTTAATTGGAATATTTAGAATTTTATGGCAACTTTAATTAAAATTTGATTTGGGCCAAAATAATTAGAATAAACTGATTGACTTAGTTAGAATTAAGTCTAATTAATTAATCCTAACAACCTTTGATTAGGCCAACCTAATCACACCCTCTATAAGACCCAAATTAAGCTTATGAATTCATTTTTGTGTACACACTCAGCTGAGAATTGAAAGAGAGGAGAGGAGAGCTTAACATTTAGAGAGAGAAAGAGGAGAATTGTAAAGATTTAGAGGGAGATTCAAAGATTGAAGCCATAACACACTTGAATTCAACACTAGGTATGGCATTCATCACTAATTCATGTAGATAAGGCATGTAATAGTTGAATTCCTCTCATCTTTGAACTTATTGGCATGTTATTGAAGAAAAGAAGCTACGAATATCAAGAAATGGAAGAATGGAGTTGAATAGCTTACTGTGGACGTCCCCGAACGCCCCGGGAGAGTTAAGTCCCGTTTCGTTCATATTGGGGTCACTACAGTTCGGACTCGATTTGTTACGGTTCTAAATCTGAACCAAAGAGTCCAAATCTGGCAAATCGTTTGAGAAAACAGATTTTTGAAAAGTAGTGCCAAACATGGACTGCTTTGCCAGATTACAGAGTCGCCACCTAAATATTTTAAAATGGGAAATTTAGGAAACCTTGACTTTCGGTGCGAAAATACATGTCCGTCATCACCAAAGTGGTCTTGGCTCGGGAGCTTGGGTACGATCGGGGAAGGTCAGCTATGAGCACCCCCTTTCGCCCGGTCCGAAGACCGGCCTCTACTAACCGTGATATCCTTTTTTTGAAAACGCCATGTGTTCTTATTCCAATTATTAGTCTAGAATTACTATGTTATGCGCACAGCACAAAAGTATAGACTAGATTGCCTAATTTGGAAATAAACATTGCATATCCGTTTTGTCTCGAAAAACGTGTTGGTTTTTGCTACTCGCAAGTAGGCTAAAATACGGATTTCAATGAGTTGTTCCAACTCACGCAATCCAACCTCCACCCACAGGCATTCAAATAGTTTATCACATAAGCAACTAGCCGCATGGTAAAGCTACTGTCATGTTAACAATCACACGCATGTGGGATGCTAAAGCATAAAAACTCACCTAGTACTCTGTGCCAAAACAATGAACCAGTTAGCAAACATGCATACCCTAGTTCATGTTAAATGGCTAATGCAACACAGGCGAAGATGCAATTTAGAGTAGGCTCGGCTAACCCTAAAGATGGCATGTGAAATGCGCGGGTAGCACGTATTCAATTTGGAATTGGAAGTACAATGCAATTTGTATGATGTACCGAGCCCGGTGCAGGTGAACAAATGCATGAATGCACGCATGCATTGCATAAGGTATGCTAAGATAGAAATGCCCTAATCTACCAACATAAGCAGGTAAATAAAAGGGATAGAAAGAAATGGGGATTGGAAGACATACACCCACTCACACACCCTTATTACAATTTTGTCCTCACTCAGAGGGACCAAATAATAATACAGTCCGAAGAATAAATGAATAAATTATTACAGAATTCTAATTATTAAAATTAAATCAAATAAATAAAAGAAATGGGGCCTCACCACCTTATAGGATGCGCGAATGATGCATGCTCGATCCGACTTGCCCGGAAAACCTACACCGTGCCACTGCTGCCTCTGTTTTCACTGCCCTGCTTCTCCAAAATTTGCCAAAGCCCGAGAACACCTTCCTTGCATGCTGCTGAGTGCCACCGGCTGGAAGAAATTCCCACCAGCTGCTTATAGTGGCTATCGGCTGCAAAATAATCTATCGGCTAGCAATACAGTGCCGGTCGGCACTCTTTCCTGCCGGTCGGCACAAAATTCCTGCAGAAGACAGTTTGACAACAACATCAGGCAGCAGTGCATGGTATTGGATTTTTGAGCATATTTATGCATGGCCAATGCTTCCTATCATTAATGGGACTCAAGGAAACATGGCTCTTGATTCTAGGGCCATCAATCGTGCACCTTGGTGCATGATAGCCTAAAGAACCAAGATTGCACTTTGATGTAAAAATGCATGCAACGCAAACATGGGAACCAAGGCCCTATCATGCTAAGGTCAAGGGCCCTAGTGACATGGGAATTAAGGTGTGTTTTGTCACTTGAGGTATAAACACCCCTTTATTTCCCACACTTGGTTTGACACCCCAAACCAAGTAATGAAGTGCAACTCATGCAAACATGCGTCAATGATGCATTATGGAAATTAGGATGTTAGCAAACTAAATACCACACAACTAACATATTAGGCATGCAAAATGCCAAAGTGCGTGAGATGCTAGTGTGATGCAAACATGAGCCAAGTATGCAATGGGATCAATGTGCTACAACACCTAGTGGACCAAACATGCAACAAGCATATAATGAGTATACAATGGTGGCTTTAACCACCATGGGGGGAGGCCTCAAACCTCCCCAAAACAGTGGCCGAAATGGACTGAAATCACGGGCAAAATGCCATACAAGCATGCAAGCCAATAAGCCCAAAACCAAGGGCACTCAAGAGAGCATCTAACCATCCCTTACACAACCACTCATGGCATGAATCTAACAACCAAAAGTAGATTTTTGGTATGCAAAATGACACCCAAATCCCCTCAAATGGCAGCCCCAAAATGCCCCAAGTATGCAAGCATGCACAATGCCAAGTTCTAGACATACATGAGCACACCCTTAAAGCATGAAATAGGCTACATATACAAACATTCAAACATGACTTATGGACTGAAATAAGGTCACAAATGATGCCAAATCATGAGGATGATCAATGTTGAACATGCTAGGGGCCAAAATACATAAGGCTTACAAGCCTAAGATGCAAAACAACCATATCAAGCACACTATACATGGAAAAATCAGTGGCTCACGACCCTTATACATGGTAATATGATGCTAATACCCTTATGGAACCAAGCTAAAACATGCAAAGAACATGGCCTAGATGCATGGCATGCTTTCAGGCATAAAGGAGCATTTCAAAGCAAGTATAAGAGGCATGTTAAGGGCTATAAATCTAACCTAAAATAGAGGCATAACACATCATATGGACCACAAATATGCTCCGAAATGAAGCCAAAACCAACCAAGCACACATGCTATTCTTTAGGCCAAGAACAAAGGCAAACAAAGGGCCAAGGGGGAGAGGGGTGTCCCTCCCCTATATGTGACCTAAAATCATCTTCCTCACCACTGAAAACCCACTGGTTTTCAGTGGTGAGAAGGCCAAAAACACCAAGTAAAGAAGGCCTTAGGAAATGGCACCAAAAATGGCCAAATGGGGCCTAATAGGATGAGCCTCTACCCAAACCACAAAATGACCTTAATGAAGGTTCAAGAACAAGTAAAAACAAGAATTTTTTCAGTTATAGACAAAGCTTAAAACACAAAGCACAAAGGGTAGAAACTAGTTGCAAAAATGGGGAATCTAAAGTGATGTTCTTACCCTTGAAGATCCTTTGAAGAACAAAAGGTCCAGCCCTCTTTTAGTGATCAAAACCAGTCCAAGATCACACCAAACAAACCTCCAAGCCTCCCAATCTCGAGCTAAGGTGTAGTAGTGTGTGTAATGGTGCAAAAGTAAGGTAAAACCACACTTTTTGGTCCAAAATCACACACACAAGAGGAGAGAGATGGAGATATATGTATCTATGGATATATAACAGAGATATATATGTATAAGCTCTGGTCTTGCCCTCCAAAATTCTAACCTTGAGCCAAGAGGAGAAGCCTTTCTCTTATAGGCAAGCAAAGGTTACAAGCTAAGCAAACCAAAGGCTCATCCCTCCATACACGTGTATGGAGAGCAAATGATACAAATTGTCTAAAAATATCTCATAAAGCAATCAGACAAGATGCAGGCAAAATGGTCATTTTGCCAAAAAGAGTGCCGACCGGCACAAAAGAGTGCCGATGGAAACAACAGCTAGCCGGTGGCCTCTAGCCACAGCCGGTGGTGTGTGGGGATGCCTCACAAGGCATTCCCTGCCCCTCTAGGGCAAAACACAGGTGTTTGGTGCAAAACCAGACACAAAACGGTCGAGTTCGGGGGTCCTAAGACAAGGCGCACGTAGCCGAGAACTCCGGGAACTCCAAACGAACACAAACACGGATAATTACCGAGTGTTCAAGCGGTGACGTCCAAGTCTTGAGGGCGGTCAAAAATGGGGTGTCTACAGTTGCCCCTCTTTGACAGAACTCGGAAGTCATAACAATGACGGGAGTGAATGTCAAAGCCCAGAGACGACCCATTTTTGACAAGGCCAAGGACTTGGACAAACATGCAAGCCAAGTAAGATATGCGCCCGAAGGCAGGGGCAAAATGCAAGACAATGCACGAAGCCGAGCATAACTTACGATCATGCAAAGAACGCTGTAACGAAGCACACATGCAACAGTTTTAAGCTAGAATACTCCAAACTACACTACAATGCAGAAAGGGTGTATGAGAATTGTGCAATTCTCGATACGTCTCACGTGGAGGATACAATACCTGTGCAGCTCATCTGGTCGTGCCAGCTTCAAATGAACCGTATATACAATATCGTGCCTGAAAAGAAAGCAAACCTAACAAGTACAATATTGTTAGCGACATGCAAATCATGTAATCGAAAGTGCACGACGGCGCAAGTCGAGAGGGGTGCCTAACAATGCTGTGAAGGTACAGACACATGTAAGTAAAGCATGCAGTCTATGCGAGCAATGTGTATAGGCAGTTGTAATTGAGCACATGTGAGTAAAGCAGTACACGCATGTTAGCAATGTGTATAAAGGAACTTGAACACATGTAAATAAAGCAAAGCACGCATACATTGCAATGTGCATAATGGGGAACTTGAACACATATCAGTAAAGCAAAGTACGCATACAATGCAATGTGTATAATAGAAGAAACTTGAACACATATCAGTAAAGCAAAGCACGCATACAATGCAATGTGTATAATAGAAGGAACTTGAACACATATCAGTAAAGCAAAGCACGCATACAATGCAATGTGTATAATAGAAGGAACTTGAACACATATCAGTAAAGCAAAGCACGCATACAATGCAATGTGTATAATAGAAAAAAACTTGAACACATATCAGTAAAGCAAAGCACGGATACAATGCAATGTGTATAATAGAAGGAACTTGAACACATATCAGTAAAGCAAAGCACGCATACAATGCAATGTGTACAATAGAAACTTGAACACATGTAAGTAAAGCAAAGCACGCATACAATGCAATGTGTATAATAAGGAAGGAACTTGAACACATGTCAGTAAAGCAATGCACGCATACAATGCAATGTGTATATAAAAGGAAACTTGAACACATATCAGTAAAGCAAAGCACGCATACAATGCAATGTGTATATAAAGAAATTTGAAATTGATCATGGCAAACATGATGCTGGAATGCAACGTACTGCAACTCAGTATAATTGAAATGAATTATGGAATTCACAAGATATAAAAGGATACGGGACGGGACATCCTTCGCATGTCCCGAGCATTGCTCACAAAAGTTGTGGTACGAGGTCAACTCGAAGCTCCATTTATGTTCTGAAGGTGCAATTTCTTGGACTGCCTTAAGTGGTAAAGGTGCCAAATCACACGATTGACCCGAACAAGGGCGCAAAAGGTACGATGATCGAAAGGGGGAGGTTACCGGCGTCAAACCCAGCACTCTGCTACCCTGCTATTCTTCTGCTTTACTTTCCTTTTTACTAGGAGTTTAAGCGCATTGCACTGCCTCGGGCAGGTTTTATTTCTCAAAAGCGTGTGTTTTTTTGCAAAACATATGATGGAAATGAAACAGCTGGTTTGTTCAAAAGGTGTTACATTTGCGTGTTCTATGCATCGCATCGCAAGGCATCACACAACAATGTGACTGAAATTGAAACTGCGTTTTGAAAACAAAGCGTCGCATCGTAATAATCAGGTAGTGAACCAATTACAACTCGATAAGCAAAACAAAGACTTGACAAGCGATTCAAGTGCGAGTATAACTTGATAGACAAATTGACGACTCAAAGAGAGTGAAATACAACTCAATAAGCAAAGATACAACAACTCGATAAGCAAATACGCGACTCGTGAAAATTGATCAAGGAGAGCACCGAAATGGTGGGATTCTCCAATATTTGGCATAGGCATTTCGAGAGGACCAAAGGCGAGAACCATCGGCTGACAGAAAGTCCACCGCCTTGAGGAATTTCCATCGGCACAATATTTGGCGGTCGGCACAAAAATATGGCGGTCGGCACTATTACTGCCGGTCGGCAATCTTCAAAGACATCGGCGAATGCCGACCGTGTCCTCCACTCAACCTTATCTTCTACAAAAGATCTCAACCTCATGGTTTTCTTCATTTCAACACTGACTTGCTCCAAATGGAAGTGTTTCTTGCCCAAAATCTCGCGACTTGGATTAACAGCTTGGACGGTTCGGAAAAGTTGAATTTCCGGGGCTTTGGCATAAATGCACTATTCACTCTTGGTCGCACCCCGTTGCATTTCCCGTTTCTCCATGCCGCGGCGAGGTTTTGGAATCCAGTGACACACGTCTTTAGCTTTAGCAGGCAAGAGGTGTGTCCCACTTTTGAAGATTTCCAAGCTCTAATGGAATCTAGGCGCAATGAGGAGATCCTGCCCCAATTTCGTTTTGGCCATGCTCAAGCCTTAGGACAAATGTGTGGGCTCTCAATGCCCGATGCTCGCTCTCTGATTTGTGACGGGACATTAGATATTCCGAGCTTGGTTTGTCGTTTTTCCGAGACTGGTGATCGCGGCGACCATCACTGGCAAGGTTTTCGGCGACACGCCCTCTGTCTATGCCTGCTATCTCATTTTCTGTTCGTCTTTGGTTCCGGAGGGCCTAGTGTCCGGTTGATTGAGGTTGCCCAAGGCTTGAAGGAGGGCAAAAGCTGTATTGCCATGATCCTGGCTGAGACATTGCTGGGCTTAGACACCTTTTATCGTCGAGGGACGATCAGATTAGCAGGAAGTCCACTATTACTACAGGTAATGTTTCCCACCCCATCTCACGTTTTATGTTTGCTCACATCACTCGGCCCTCAAGCTCGATTTTTCTCACAAAAACCCTTTTCTCACTTCTTCTCTCATCGTACATCTCTCTATTCTTTATTCTCTCATTTTTCATCCCTCCCCAGGTGTGGTTAATGGATAAACTGAAGGTTGTGGACTCTTGCCCAGCATATTCAGCTCGCGGCTACTTCTTCAGGCCATGCCTAGTTGACGCCCTTGATGAGGGTTGGTGGTTTGAATGGATGTGCAGTTTGTCCGCAGACCGCATTGCTTGGCGGTGCCCTTGGCTCAACCTCCCAACGATGAGTTACAGCATGACCCGTCAACCCGGGATCCAATTGATTGGCTTGACTCATCGTCTTCTACTTCCCATTCCGTATCTGCGCCCGGTTTGTTCATGATCGGACTTGTCCCGGAAGGATAAATACCGATTACATTCGATTCGAGGTGCGATTGGCGGTATGCCACAAAGCATGGAGGGCGAAGAACTCCTGGCCCCGCTCCACTTTCGGTTGTACTTTGTCGATGAGTGCTTGGATTGGCTTAATGAAGAGGCATGAGGGGCCCACTTTGGCATCGAGAGGCTTGACCCGGCTCACGGGAGGCGCGAGGACATTTGACTTGACCATGCCCCGGATTTATTGCTTTATTAGTACTTTCAAGTTTTCTTTATGAATGTAATAAAAAGCAACTTCAATTGTATGCAAGAGTAAGAGAACTCTATTTGAAATCAATGAAATTGAAGGTTGTGGTACTGAAAATTTTCCGTTTTGGTCCAGAAATGGTCTTAGTTGTAAAAAGATTTATTTGAACAAAGTCATCTTCATTAAAACTTTTCAAAGCTATTTTCGATATGGATCAGAACTGGACATGCCTGAGATCTGTCATTGAGATGCACAACCCGGATCCTAGCAACTGGAAAGTTGCCCCTTGTTTGAATAGTACCGCGGCACTGTACGGCAACGGAAAGTTGCCCCTAGTCTGAATAGCACTGTACCGGAGATTGCGATAAATGCTGATGGACAAGGATGACCGAGATGATCAAATGGACAAAGTTGATCGAGGAAGAGTTTATGGCTGAACTTCAGGACGAAGCTGCCTACGTATCTCAAAGATGGGAATCAAGCCTTATGTAGTTCAGGCTTGGGTTCACTCGAGTATTTTCACTCTCCTTTTGCGCTCTAACTTTTGCCAAGGCTGCCATTTGCGGGTTTTCAACCTTGCGAGCTCAGTTTTTATACTTTCTAATTTTTTGTGCTCTGAATTTTGCCTAGGTCGCCCTTCCGGGTTTTCGGCCTAGCGAGCCTCTCAGGGGTAATATTTCTTCAACTTGTCCATGTTGATCGGTTTGGAGAACTCTAGGCCATCTAGGTCCATCAGAACCACAGCTCCACCTGACCAGATAGACTTGATGATATAGGGACCCGTCCAATTAGGTCTGAACTTGCCCCTTGGGTCATGGATGGAAGCTCGGTTGTCTTTGAGCACCAAATCTCCTTCCTTCAAATTCCTGGACTTAACCTTTTTGTTAAAAGCCCGGGCGATTCTGCGTTGATATCCTTGGACATGGTACAATGCTTTTAATCTCCTTTCATCAAAGAGCATGAGTTCCTCGAATCTGCTCTGCTGTCAATCTGCCTCAGCTATCTGACACTCAGCCAGTACTCATAAAGACGAAACCTCAATCTCTATAGGTAGAACAGCCTCCATCCCATATACTAAGGAATACGGAGTCGCCCCGGTAGAAGTTCTGATTGACGTTCGGTAGCCCCACAGAGCAAACGGCAACTTATCCGGCCAGTCCCGATAGGTTTCCACCATCTTCTGCAGTATGTGTTTGATGTTTTTGTTGGCGGCCTCAACTGCTCCGTTGGTCTGCGGCCGATACGTGGATGATTTATGAAAAGCCATATTATACTTCTCCAACAAATCAATCACCTCCTTCTTGAAGTGAGAACCATTGTCTGAAATGATCTCATTCGGGACTCCATAACGGCAGATAATGTTGTTTCTGATAAACTTTGCAACATGCGAAGCCTTCAACACGGCATAAGATTGGGCCTCGACTCACTTTGTGAAGTAATCTATTGCTACCAAGATATACTCATGCCCATTCGACCCCTTCGGAATAACAGCTCCAATCACATCGATCCCCCAAACTGAAAATGGCCATGGCGACGTCATGTTGTACAGCTTTGACGGCGGGATGTTCATGCGGTTTGCGTGAATCTGGCATTTGTGGCATCGCCGAACAAAGCCAATACAATCTTCCTCCATAGTAGACCAGTAGTAGCCTTGTCTGAGGATCTTTCGTGCCTGCATCACCCCATTCATATGTGCCCCACACTCTCCTCCATGGATGGCCTCCATCAGGCGCTTCGACTCTTCGGCTTCCACACACAGCTTGTGCATTCCCAGATGACCTCTTTTGTAAAATTTACCTCCGCAGATGATAAACTGAACAGCCATTCTTCTGATTGCCCTCTTGTCCTTGGCATTTGCCCCTGGTGGATATGCCTCCTTTTCCAAGAAGTTCCATATATCGTGATACCAAGGGTTGTTTTCCTGCACTTCATCTATGGCAGAGATTGACTCGTAGGCAGGTGCAAATTTCTAGTCAATAATGACTGGACGCATCCGGACCCCAGATGGGATGTCTATCATGGAAGATAGTGTTGCTAGCGAATCTGCAAACCTGTTGTTCTCTCTCACTAGGTGAGTGAAATTTAGCTTTTCAAACCGAGGGATTAACAAATCCAAGGTCTGATGGTAAATTATCATCTTCTCCTCCTTGACTTTCCAGTCTCCTTTCGCTTGAGAGACAACTAGGTTTGAATCTCCAATGACGTCCAATCGCCTTGCCCCTAGTTCTAGGGCAGCTTCTAAACCGGCAATACATGCCTCATACCCCGCCTCATTGTTTGAGACTTTGAATCGAAGCTTGAATGCTAAAGGGATACGGGAATCGTCATGCGCTATCAGCAACACCCCTATCCCATACCCATATTGATTTGACGCTCCGTCAAAGTACATTGTCCAAGTTTCATCTTTGATGTGCAGAATATCTTCATCTGGGAATAGGTACTCAACCGCTTCATCCCCTTCAACCGGGTGGTCGGCAAGGAACTCTGCCACCGCTCTCCCTTTTACGGACTTGCGTGTCACATACTTGAGGTCAAATTCGGAGAGCAACAGCAGCCAACGAGCTAGCCTACCCGTAAGTGCTGGTTTCTCGAAAAGATATTTGATGGGATCAAGTCGTGAAACCAACATTACAGAGTGAGCTAACAGGTAGTGCCGCAGCTTCCTGGTAGCCCATACCAAAGCCAAACATGCCTTCTCCAGCGGAGTGTAGCGGGTCTCGTAATCGAGCATCTTCTTGCTCAGATAGTAGATGGCCCTTTCCACTTTATCTTCCGACTCTTGTGCGAGCATACAGCCCATTGTAGTCTCAGTCACTGACAGGTACAACATCAACGGCTTCCCCGGCTTTGGTGGTGACAACACGGGCGGATTCTGTAGATACTCTTTAATCTGTTCAAATGCAGCTTGGCATCGGCCGTCCCAATGGAACTTCTTTCCTTTCTTCAGAAGACCAAAAAGTGGTTCACAAGTTAAGGTTAGTTTTGAGATAAACCGCCTTATGAATTGCACTTTACCCAGAAAGCCTCGCACCTCCTTTTCAGTCATTGGTGGTGGCATTTCTAAGATGGCCTTGATTTTGGAAGGGTCGACTTCGATGCCCCTTTGTGTAATCAGAAATCCCAGCATTTTTCCCGCTGTAACACCAAACGTACACTTTTGAGGATTCAACCGCAGCCGAAATTCTCTGATCCTTTGGAAAAACTTTTGCAAAGCGGTGTAGTGGCCCTCTCTTTCTTTGGACTTGACAATCATGTCATCCACATACACCTCAACCTCTTTATGGATCATGTCATGTAATATTGTGGTTGCAGCCCGTTGATATGTAGCCCAGATTCTTCAAGCGGCATCACTCTGTAACAATATGTACCCCACGGGGTGGTAAAAGCAGTCTTCTCCCGGTCTTCGGGTGCCATTACTATCTGATTATAGCCTGAAAAGCCATCCATGAATGAGAGCAAAGCGTGCCCCGCCGTGAAATCTACCAACTCGTCGATATGCGGTAAGGGAAAGTCATCCTTCGGACTGGCTCTGTTCAAATCCCTGAAGTCCACACATACCCTGATTCTGCCATCCTTCTTCGGCACTGGAACAATGTTGGCCAACCAAGTCGGGTATTCGGATACCAGCAGGAAGCCTGCATCAATCTGCTTGGTGACCTCTTCCTTGATCTTAATGGCCCAATCAGGGCGGATCCTCGAGTTTCGTTTGTGCAGTCGGGCCTCGGGGTCAAGAGGATCGGTCTTGTACAATCTCAAGATCGATTCGAGCATGTCTTCGTAGGACCACGCAAAACATCTTTGAAATCTTTTAATAAAGCGACTAAGCGCTCGCATTCCTCCGAAGACAACGTGGACCCGTTCTGGACCAGTCGCGGGTCCTTCTGAATACCAATGTTCACGGGAGTGATTTCATCCACTGAGGGTTTAACAAACCTCTCCTGCTCTTGTTCAATTAGTCGTTGCAAAACCGGAGGAATTTCGTCCTCGTCGTTTTTATCAAAATTTTGAAAGTCCTGATTTAAGCAATAAACCAAAACGCGAAAAGTACTCGAAACCACGGTCACCTCATTCTCATTATGCACTTCAAATCGTCCAATTCTTCATTACAATAGACTCAAAGAAAGAAAAAACCTAGACAGATCGTGGCATCCGGTTATCACCCCGGGAATACCGAACTCAGACTTCGGGCAATGGAACACGATTAGACTCACAAGACTCGGTGGAATCGATTCCGGCTCACTACTGACCGGTCTTTGCTTGACAAAAATCCCTCCTTGTACTGCCAGGTGAGGGAGGGTGCGATGGATGCATCCAAAATAGCTGATGGTAGGCCCGCAGCCGTTTCATCTCCGATCATGGACACCGAGGAGTCATCCCCCAAGCACACCTGGTCGATCAAAGGATCTGAAAGTAGACATGCCAGCGCTACTCCCATTTTAAACTCTGTGTCCGTAGATTCCACTTCCTTGTTATGCTCAGTCTCAACTGTTGGGTCTGTCTGCTTTTCAACGACATCATCCCCGGCTAACTGTAGGTCAAAGAAAATTTCGAATCCTGGCACACGTCTCCTCTCTGCATTCAGCCATGGCTCCGGAAAACCACAGAATGGAAAGTCTCCCCCCTCCCGGACGAAGCGTCCGTTCAGGGTACCCTGGATGGGCTGATGCATCAATTCAAAAGGTTTTCCCATATGTTTTGCTTTGGCTCTTCCTGCCATCTCTTTTCCTTTTCTTACCCAATCTTCCTTGGTGGGCAGGTAACCCAAACCGAAGGTGTGAGGGTTGTGCGACACTTCGGCCAATGTTGCGATGCCCTTACGGCCACTCTTCCCTAATCCCATCCCGGGGATGTATTAGAGCTTGTTCATGAGGTACACTGCTTGAGCACTGACATATATCCCTTCGTTAGCGGCCATGACATTCTGTACAACCTGAGCCTCGGCCAAGGTAAAACCTGATATGAACACATCTTCCATGCCGTGCTCGATTTCTAGAACAGGCGTGGATACTTCCGGTGGTGGGTGGATTGATGAATTCCCAAAGACGATGGCTACTCCCTTCCCGTAGGGGTATTTCACCATTTGATGCAAAGTAGATGACACTGCCTTCACTTGATGCAGCCATAGCCGCCCCAAAAGCAAATTAAAAGTTGCAGGAACTTCTAGGACATGGAAATCTATCTCGTGTCATCCCGGCCCAACCTTTGTTTGAACTCTAACCGTTCCCATTACTTCTCTACTTGTATTGTCGTACGCCCGGATGACCTGAGCTGTTGGTACAAAATCTGCGGTTTTCAAGCCAATCGCATATGCTGTCCTAGCTGGGCAGACATTGATGGCAGACCCGGTATCAACGAGTACCACCGGTATCCACTTATCTCTACATTCCATAGAGATGTAGAGGGGTTTATTGTGATTTGCGCCCTCGGGCGGGAGTTCTTTATCCGAAAAGGTCAATGTCGGGGAACCCCCTCCCGGGAAGACCAGTCCAACCAGCTGCTCTGGTGTAGTTTCTATGGAGAGTTTGGCCTTATCCATGGCTGTCAAAACAGCCTGCCTGTGTACTCGCGAGGCCATGAGCAGTCCCCAAATGGAGATGTCTGCTTGTATCTTTTTCAACTGTTTGAGTACAGCTTCTTCCTCAAGTTGCTTCTCCTTTTGCTTCTCGGCTTCCCTATCCTTCCCTGAGGCCTCTGATTGATCCAGATTTGGGGGTTTAAAATACCGCCCACTCCGTGTCATGTGGTCGACCTCTTCAAGGTACCAAGTGTTATCAGGTTGGTTATTCCCCCAGTCTTCATCCGTGTGGGCAAGACATAGGTCCTCATTTTCCCACCACATTCCATCAGCGGCCGACAGAAACCTGTTCGGCCCTGGTATGACTGTTCTTGCGCTCGCAGCGCCTTTCATCCATATGCCCGCAGCATTCTCGTTTCCTGTGCACACAGTAATTTCAACTCCCATATGGGCCTTCGCCTTTCTGATTCTCTCGGAATCCTCAAAACTTGTTTGTTCTGACATAGCTGACTGTTCAACCATTTCCGTACTCAAAATGTTCCAATCTCGGGCGAAATTCTTGACACCGGCGCCCTCCGGCGATGTGTTCTGTTCTTCGACCCTTCTGGCCGTCGTTGATATTCTCATCCCTGCTGAACTTTGTCCCGCCTGAAATTCTTCTACCACATCAGGCTGATCGTCCAACCACCCAGTAGCTTCTACTGAATCCTCATAATTGAACCACGCAACTACTGCGTCCTCTGGGTACTGGTCATTGTAAAATTGGAGGTTGGCCAGGCCCTCCTCCACAGCTGTTACATCATCTGTTCCCTGTCCCAGACTATCCCCTTGGATCATACACAACTCTCCCCCTGTTGGCAATTCTACTTCGGGCCTATCTTGGCCTTTCGATGAAATGTAGTCACTCGGACTGTATGTCTTACCGACGTAACTCCCAGATTCCACAGACTCTGACTCAATAACCTGTTCCCCTTTTGGAATTTCCCTTCCTCTGTTCTCGGTGGTCACCACCGCTAGCTTGGGTTGGGTCATGGAGATATCCATCATGCACAAGTTGGTGCAATCGGGAAGGAATACCTCCGGTTTAGGCAGGTGGGTGGGTGTGATGTAGATACTAGGGTCGTAGGACGCGTCCCCAGTATGGATGAAATTAAGTCTTTTGGGTGGTGGAGCTTGGTTGTGTGTGGGGAGGGGATTTGTAGTAACATTGGGTTTTTCGGGAGGCAAGATCACCCCGTTATCGATGAGATCTTGAATTTCATGGCGTAATCGGAAGCACAGATCGGTGTCGTGACCGTGCTGTTGGTGAAATGCACAATACTTGGCCGGGTTATGGGTAGGAGGGAGTTTTTCTGGTAGGGGCAGCTCAGAGGCTTGAGTGCCCTTTTTGATCAAAACCCCGAGCTTTGGATAGGGGCATATAGAGTGGAAGCGAAAGTTAAGGAGTTTGGGTGGGTATTTGGTCGTTTTGGGTTGCTTCCGGCCTTAGGAGAATGGCGAGCTTGTATTTCTTTGTGGGGGGTTAGTGGTGACCATGCTCACTTCGGAGGCTCTCGTAGTAGATGCGCCACTCGAGCCTGCATTAGTGTTGCGGTTGAAGGTCCTTCGGGGTTGCTCCCGATCATTATCAATCCAGCCTTGCTTCAAGGCATCTTTAATCTGCACCCCCATTTCATGTAGGTCAGAAAAAGTGGGAAATGGGACTACTATCACCTTTTGCATCAACTTCGGCTGTAGATTGCGTACAATCATCCGAATCTGGTCTTTCTCTGTAGGCCTCAAGGTCATCATCGAAGCCTTGGCCCTCCATCTGGTTACGAACTCTGAAAAACTCTCCTTAGGCTCTTGCCTAGTTGTTTCGAGATCACGGGTCGTGATCTCAATCTGTGTGTTGTATGAGTACTGCGCGATGAAGGCCTCAGCCATTTCGTCCCAATTTCTCTTGACGTCATCTTCTAGCTTGGCATACCATGCGGATGCCACACACTGACAGTCCGACCAAATAAAGACAACCACGGAGCCCTCGAGGCCCATTGGCCTTAGAATGTCCAACGATCTTAAGTGTACCATGGGGTCCCGGACCCATCAAATCGATCAATATGAGGCATTTTGAATCATCGGGCGGCGTCACAATTTGCGTCAGTGTAACCATCTTCAATGTCGGGGATAGTCTTGACCCCTTGGGATCTCTTGAACAACTTTTCAAGCTTGCTCAACTTGAGTGCAATGGGATCAGTCTCGAACTCAAAGGGAGAGTCCAGTAGATTGGTGGGTGTTTTTGATAACTGAGGTTGGGTTTGAGGTAGGATTGGAGGTGGGGGTGGTCCTGTGGGCAGCTCTGTATCGGTCTGAACATTGGTTGTTTCCCCGATGTTAGGAACTCCTGGTGGGGAAGGATCTTGATCTGCAGATGCTCGGTTTCTTTGCTCTAGCCTGGCAATTGTCTCTGCCTGTTCCCTCACAACCGTAGCCTGTTGCCTGGCGAAATCTGCCTGACGGACGGCATCCTGCTGCATCGCTTTCATGCTCTCTTGAAGGTGGTGCACCATCTCCTCCAAACTAGCCATGCTATCCTGCTCTGGTTGGATTATTGGTATATGCTCTCTCTCTGTGGGTGACACAGAATCCTGATCCCTACTGAACACAGGTGGGGTAGATAAAGCCCTCTGAACTGACTGTCGTACTGATGTCCTTTGCCTTATTGACCTCCGTTTAGTAACCGAGGGTAGTGAGTAGTACACTGGTTGTCCGTCTATCAGATCCTCAGATCGAAGGAGTCGACGGCCTCTAACCCAGGGTGCTTGGGGGATATTTATCGGGTCGGTAGCAATCGTGCTCAACTACCTAGTAAAAAGATAAATAAAGCGTATAAATAAACAGACAATTGGACAGCATAACGGCATAAAATAAACATACAACACACGGTTTAGATAACACTCTGAACTTGATACATTGTTCCTCAAACACTGATTACTGTTTCTGAATCATTGCCCCCAAGTCTGAACCTTGTACCCACAGATAACTGATTCCCCAAAATACTGTTGCTGGTGCCCTCAGGCCTGATACCCAATCTTGCAAACTGACATGTATGTTCCTGTAGAGATACACTCTAAAAGCACATAGCAGATAAATGAGAGCCAATACACCCCTATGTTGGGGTAGGGTTTCCCTGTCCTATTTTGTCAGGAGCTAGGGTTTCACTACGCACGCAGCGATTTCAAACAACCTATATTGGGTAAGCAACCTGTCCTAGTTTGGAATGGTCACTATGGATCCAAATATGCACTAGGTCGAATGGTCGAAAAGCATGCCCCAATAAAACCGGGGTTTGTGTTCCCATCTTGTGAGCATGAGTCGATCGCCTTATGGACATGCCTTGACAAGACAAGCCTCCCAAAACCGCTCGAGAATAGCGGATGGCCAACACGGTGTCCTAAGCGCACCAATGCACATGCAATGCAAAGAAACACATAAGTGTAGTCAAAACAGGATATCACGAGTTCGAGTTAAGCTCTCTAAATCCCGGTGAGTCGCCAGAAGCGTGGGCGTCCCCGACGCCGGGAGGGTTAAGTCCCGTTCCGTTCATATTGGGGTCACTACAGTTCGGACTCGATTTGTTACGGTTCTAAATCTGAACCAAAGAGTCCAAATCCGGCAAATCGTTTGAGAAAACAGATTTTTGAAATGTAGTGCCAAACATGGACTACTTTGCGGATCTGAGTCGCCACCTAAATATTTTAAAATGGGAAATTTAGAAACCACGACTCGGTGCGAAGGCTACATGTAAAATCATCACCAAAGTGGTCTTGGCTCGGGAGCTTGGAGTACGATCGGGGAAGGTCAGCTATGAGCACCCCCTTTCGCCCGGTCCGAAGACCGGCCTCTACTAACCGTGATATCCTTTTTTGAAAACGCCATGTGTTCTTATTCCAATTATTAGTCTAGAATTACTATGTTATGCGCACAGCACAAAAGTATAGACTAGATTGCCTAATTTGGAAATAAACATTGCATATCCGTTTTGTCTCGAAAAACGTGTTGGTTTTTGCTACTACTTAAGTAGGCTAAAATACAGTTCAATGAGTTGTTCCAACTCACGCAATCCAACCTCCACCCACAGGCATTCAAACAGTTTATCACATAAGCAACTAGCCGTATGGTAAACCTACTGTCATGTTAACATTCACACGCATGTGGGATGCTAAAGCATAAAAACTCACCTAGTACTCCGTGCCAAAACAATGAACCAGTTAGCAAACATGCATGCCCTAGTTCATGTTAAATGGCTAATGCAACACAGGCGAAGATGCAATTTAGAGTAGGCTCGGCTAACCCTAAAGATGGCATGTGAAATGCGCGGGTAGCACATATTCAATTTGGAATTGGAAGTACAATGCAGTTTGTATGATGTACCGAGCCCGGTGCAGGTGAACAAATGCATGAATGCACGCATGCATTGCATAAGGTATGCTAAGATAGAAATGCCCTAATCTACCAACATAAGCAGGTAAATAAAAGGGATAGAAAGAAATGGGGATTGGAAGACATACACCCACTCACACACCCTTATTACAATTTTGTCCTCACTCGGAGGGACCAAATAATATCTGATCAAGAATAAATGAATAAATTATTACAATTCTAATTATTAAAATTAAATCAAATAAATAAAAGAAATGGGGCCTCATTACCTCGGGATCTTGTGAATGATGCATGCTCGATCCGACTTGCCCGAAAAACCTACACCGTGCCACTGCTGCCTCTGTTTTCACTGCCCTGCTTCTCCAAAATTTGACAAAGCCCCAGAACACCTTCCTTGCATCTTCTTTGAGTGCCACCATTGGAAGAAATTCACCATTTGCTTATAGTGGCTACTGCACGCAAAATAATCTATCGGCTAGCAATACAGTGACGGTCGGCACTCTTTCCTGCCGGTCGGCACAAAATTCCTGCAGAAGACAGTTTGACAACAACATCAGGCAGCAGTGCATGGTATTGGATTTTTGAGCATATTTATGCATGGCCAATGCTTCCTATCATTAATGGGACTCAAGGAAACATGGCTCTTGATTCTAGGGCCATCAATCGTGCACCTTGGTGCATGATAGCCTAAAGAACCAAGATTGCACTTTGATATAAAAATGCATGCAACACAAACATGGAAACCAAGGCCCTATCATGCTAAGGTCAAGGGCCCTAGTGACATGGGAATTAAAGTGTGTTTTGTCACTTGAGGTACAAACACCCCTTTATTTCCCACACTTGGTTTGACACCCCAAACCAAGTAATGAAGTGCAACTCATGCAAACATGCGTCAATGATGCATTATGGAAATTAGGATGTTAGCAAACTAAATACCACACAACTAACATATTAGACATGCAAAATGCCAAAGTGCATGAGATGCTAGTGTAATGCAAACATGAGCCAAGTATGCAATGGGATCAATAGGCTACAACACCTAGTGGACCAAACATGCAACAAGCATATAATGAGTATACAATGGTGGCTTTAACCACCATGGGGGGAGGCCTTAAACCTCCCCAAAACAGTGGCCGAAATGGACTGAAATCACGGGCAAAATGCCATACAAGCATGCAAGCCAATAAGCCCAAAACCAAGGGCACTCAAGAGAGCATCTAACCATCCCTTACACAACCACTCATGGCATGAATCTAACAACCAAAAGTAGATTTTTGGTATGCAAAATGACACCCAAATCCCCTCAAATGGCAGCCCCAAAATGCCCCAAGTATGCAAGCATGCACAATGCCAAGTTCTAGACATACATGAGCACACCCTTAAAGCATGAAATAGGCTACATATACAAACATTCAAACATGACTTATGGACTGAAATAAGGTCACAAATGATGCCAAATCATGAGGATGATCAATGTTGAACATGCTAGGGGCCAAAATACATAAGGCTTACAAGCCTAAGATGCAAAATAACCATATCAAGCACACTATACATGGAAAAATCAGTGGCTCACGACCCTTATACATGGTAATATGATGCTAATACCCTTATGGAACCAAGCTAAAACATGCAAAGAACATGGCCTAGATGCATGGCATGTTTTTAGGCATAAAGGAGCATTTCAAAGCAAGTATAAGAGGCATGTTAAGGGCTATAAATCTAACCTAAAACAGAGGCATAACACATCATATGGACCACAAATATGCTCCGAAATGAAGCCAAAACCAACCAAGCACACATGCTATTCTTTAGGCCAAGAACAAAGGCAAACAAAGGGCCAAGGGGGAGAGGGGTGTCCCTCCCCTATATGTGACCTAAAATCATCTTCCTCACCACTGAAAACCCACTGGTTTTCAGTGGTGAGAAGGCCAAAAACACCAAGTAAAGAAGGCCTTAGGAAATGGCACCAAAAATGGCCAAATGGGGCCTAATAGGATGAGCCTCTACCCAAACCACAAAATGACCTTAATGAAGGTTCAAGAACAAGTAAAAACAAGAGTTTTTTCAGTTATAGACAAAGCTCAAAACACAAAGCACAAAGGGTAGAAACTAGTTGCAAAAATGGGGAATCTAAAGTGATGTTCTTACCCTTGAAGATCCTTTGAAGAACAAAAGGTCCAGCCCTCTTTTAGTGATCAAAACCAGTCCAAGATCACACCAAACAAACCTCCAAGCCTCCCAATCTCGAGCTAAGGTGTAGTAGTGTGTGTAATGGTGCAAAAGTAAGGTAAAACCACACTTTTTGGTCCAAAATCACACACACAAGAGGAGAGAGATGGAGATATATGTATCTATGGATATATAACAGAGATATATATGTATAAGCTCTGGTCTTGCCCTCCAAAATTCTAACCTTGAGCCAAGAGGAGAAGCCTTTCTCTTATAGGCAAGCAAAGCTTACAAGCTAAGCAAACCAAAGGCTCATCCCTCCATACACGTGTATGGAGGGGAGCAAAAGGTGATACAGCTATCTAAAAATATCTCATAAAGCAACTGCACAGTAGTCGGCAGGGCAAAATGGTCATTTTGCCAAAAAGAGTGCCGACCGGCACAAAAGAGTGCCGATGGAAACAACAGCCAGCCGGTGGCCTCTAGCCACAGCCGGTGGTGTGTGGGGATGCCTCACAAGGCATTCCCTGCCCCTCTAGGGCAAAACACAGGTGTTTGGTGCAAAACCAGACACAAAACGATAGAGTTCGGGGGTCCTGAGACAAGGCGCGCGTAGCCGAGAACTCCGGGAACTCCAAACGAACACAAACACGGATAATCACCGAGTGTTCAAGCGGTGACGTCCAAGTCTTGAGGACGGTCAAAAATGGGGTGTCTACACTTACATGCATGCATATTTGAGTTGGAATTTCATGGAATTCATTCATGCATGGCACAATTATACATCATTTTAGAGAACCCACCATGTCTTCATGCCTCTCATGTCTCTTGATCATATTTTGAACATGTTATGGTGAAATGTATACTCAAATTGAGTTAGACTTATTTTACAACTTGAAATTGAAGTTAATGGTTGAGAAATTACCATGATTTTGAATAAATGGGTTCAAATTGAAAGTGTTTTCCTGTTACATAGTGACTCTCCGTGTTTTTATACCAAAAACACAAGAGTTGAAGCTTTGAAAACCATGTTTGAACTTCAAACACAGTTCTGGAAATTCCAGAATTCGTGTTGTCCGCTCGAGCGAGAAAAGCCACGCTTGAGTGTGGAAATCGAGCTCCCAGAAGTTTATGAAATCTTACAGTCCGCTCGAGCGACCGAAGTGGAGCTCGAATGAGGACCCTTTTTCTCAGTTTTCTGAGCGACCATCGAGCGGGAATTTCTTGTATCTAGTACTTTTGCAAACCACTTGAGCGACGGATGTCATGCTCGAGCAACCACCTATGTTTTGAACCCCCGCTCGAGCATGGAAAGTTGCGCTCGAGCGGAGACCTTGTTTTCAGCAAAATTCTACCAACTCTTTGAAGTGCATATTTGCATCGTTAGGCCACTCCTAGCATTCTTAGGCACCTTTTTGGGCTCATATAATCATACAATAAGTTAGAGAAACATGAAGAGAATTGAATTAAAATGAATGGAGTTTCATTTGTACCTTGTTATGTATTTTGTTTAGGTGGACGACCAAGGCATAGTGACAACTCAAACCACCGTGAGTAATAACCTTATAAAGATATGTTTAAATTACTTTTATTTTCGAAAGCGTCATTATTATCGAAATCGATATGTAAATGGGTTACTGAAACTCTAGTTCTTATAAATGAATGAAGTTCCCTTTTGAAAATGTATTCATGACTCAACCATTGACCCTTGCCTAGGGGAGATTAATGCCATGGCATATTGACCCTTGCCTGGGGGAGATTAATACCATGGCATATTGACCTTTGCCTGGAAGAGATTAATACCATGACACATTGACCCTTGCCTGGGGGAGATTAATACCATGGCCCATTGGCCTCCGCTCGGGGGAAAATAATACCGTGGCCCATTGGATAATCGGATATGATATTTGGATTGGCCCTTGGGGTTCTATTGGTATAACAACATTGTTATTCTATCGAATGTAATACATGTTAGTTTGAATGAGTATTGATGTTAAAATTTGTTATTCGTAATATTGTCGAACTTCATTCATAAAATTTCTTTATTCTGTTATTACTCATTGGGCATTAGCTCACTAATTATTTATATATGTAATTGTAGGTAGGCAAACTGATCATTAGAGTTAGATAGCCTCGAGTCTACTCGGGTCAGCCTTTTGTGGAGCTTCCAAGTGAAGTAATCAGGCTTGGGCAGAGCCACGCTTGTCGAACCCCTTTTGTGTGGTTTGATGGTTTTGTATGTTGCACATAGTTGGGGTTGTGTTTTTGTAAGATGTGAATTTGTACTTATGTTGGGTGTAACTTGAAACAAAACCTTACTTAACATATTTGCTCTCCTCATATATGCATGGCTCAATGGATGAATTCTATAACATTTTAGACTTCTGCAAAGCCCCGTACTTTATATTATTTGTTTATTTGAATGGAGGCCATAGGTGATCTATGATTACTGGCCAGTCATGACGCTAAACCTATAGGGGAGGGTTTGGGTCGTGACATAGTGGTATCAGAGCACGAGTTATATCTCACTCACTTGTCCATTGAGCTATAGAGGGTCTAGAAGAGACTTCAAGAATGCATTTATGTGCATTGATATGTTAAGTAAGATAACCTTGTGATGGTATATGAAATTGTGTACATGACCATGTGTATCTATATATATATTGTGTTTGTTATAATACAAAATTTCATATAGAAAATGGTGAGAACCAGAGGTGATGAAATAGAGGAGGCAACCTCCTCAAGACTGGATAAAATGGAACGGATGATGCAAGACATGGCTGAAGCCATAAGACAACAACAGCAATGGCAACAACAACAACAACAACAACCACCTCCCCCACCTCAAATGCCTGTACTACCTCCAGCTCCAGGGTGTCAGCCAGAGACATGCACTGTTGCCTTGACTAGAGAATTTAAGAAGATGAAGCCACCAGTGTTTCATGGTGGAATTGAACTGTTGAAGGCCGAAGCTTGGGCATTGGGAATTAAGAAATTTTTTGAAGTGTTTCCATGTACCGAAGCCCAGCAGGTGCAACTAGCTACATTCACATTGGAAGACAATGCAAGATGTTGGTGGATGTTGGTTCGGAACGATAATAAGGATGTTACTTGGACCTGTTTTCTGGAAGTCTTCTATGAAAAATATTTTCCACAATGTGTACAGGATAAAAAAGTAACTGAATTTATGGAACTGAAGCAGGAAAACAAGTCAATTGCTAAGTATGAGGCTTAATTCATAGAATTAGCCTGTTTCGCACCCCACATGGTAGACACAGATTACAAGAAGGCTTGACAGTTTGAAAGAGGGCCACGTGACCCAATTCTAGATAAAATTAATGTACTCAAATTGCCGACGTATGTGGATGTACTTGACAGGGCACTAATAGCGGAAAGGAATGCGACCAACCGAAAGCAAAACTTTGAATGGAAGGGCAAAAAACAAAATTTTAACAAGGGGACCAAGTCAATGAGCAAGAAGTTCAAGTCGGGGAGTTCTGGTAATACTGGTTCAAGCCAAAGTGGTAACTTAACACCAGCTTGTACTACATGCGGAAAGAAACATGGAGGTGTATGCTATTGCATGATGGGGGCTTGTTACCAATGTGGGAAGATAGGACATATGGCAAAGGATTGCACATAATCACGACCGAATGGCAACCGAGGAGCCACAAGCTCAATTGGATCCGCACCCACGACGAAACCAGCCACAACACCGTCCACCACAAGGAATGAACAAAGGCAAGGGAGGGTTTTTGCACTGGTCCCGGGGGATACTCAAATTACTGAGGTAGTAGTGTCAGGTACAATCTCCATTTGTGGTAAACTTGTTTATACTTTAATTGATTCTGGGTCTACACATTCGTTCATTTCTATGGCTTTTGCAGAAACTTTGAATAGACCTATGGAAACATTGAATTATATACTATGTGTTGCATCACCTATAGGGGGATCCATGCTATGTTCAACTGTATTTATTGCGTGTGAATTATTTCTCGGGAATGCTACTCTGTATGCTGATTTAATACCTTTAGACATGGGACATTTTGACGTTGTTTTGGGTATGGATTGGCTAGCTAAATATCATGCGACAATTGATTGTGTCTTGAAACGAGTAATATTCCGACCTCCCGGGCAAGAGGAATTTTATTTTGAGGGAAAAGGGGTAGTCTCACCACCATACCTTATCTCTGCCATGAAAGCTTAAAAACTAATGAATAAGGGCTGTCAAGGGTATTTGTGTAGTGTGATAACCGAACCAACGGTAGACATTACTTTAGACAATATACCCATGGTGAGAGATTTTCCTGATGTGTTTCCGGATGAATTACCTGGCCAACTTGTTGATAGAGAAATCAAATTCACAATTGATGTAATACTAGGAACTCGACCAATTTCTAAAACTCCCTACCGTATGTCTACCACTGAAAAAAAGAATTAAAAATTCAGTTGCAGGAATTGCTGGATAAAAGGGTTTATCAGACCAAGTACATTCCCATAGGGCGCACCGGTACTTTTTGTTAAAAAGAAAGATGGCACTCTCCGATTGTGCATTGATTACCGAGAGCTCAACAAGGTAACAGTGAAAAATAAATACCTTTTGCCGCGTATTGATGATCTGTTTGACCAGTTGCAGGACGCACAGATATTTTCGAAGATTGATTTGAGATCAGGATATCATCAATTGAAGGTTAAGGCTGAGGATGTTGAAAAGATAGTTTTCCGAACCAGGTATGGACATTATGAGTTTTTTAGTCATGCCATTTGGGGTTACAAATGCGCCTGCAGCATTTATGGATTTAATGAATAGAATTTTCAAACCTTTCCTAGATGACTTTGTTGTTGTATTCATTGATGACATCTTGATCTATTCGAAAAGTAAAATGGAGCATGAACGGGATTTGAAACTAACTCTTTAAACTCTTAGAGAAAAACAGTTGTACGAGAAATTCAAAAAGTGTGAATTCTGGCTTGATAAAATTGCATTTTTGGGGCACATTATTAATAAGAATGGTATATCTGTGGATCCTCATAAAATTGAAGCTATTATTAACTGGCCTACTCTAACTAATGTATCAGAAGTTCGTAGTTTTATGGGATTGGCAGGGTATTACCGAAGATTTGTTAAAGATTTTTCCAAAATTGCTGTGCCATTGACTCAGTTGACTCGAAAAGGGGAACTATTTGAGTGGACGGATCAGAGAGAAACAGCCTTTCAAGAGCTGAAAACAAGACTGACTACAGCCCCAATCTTCACTATTCTCTCAGGTATTGAAAACTTTGTGATTTTTAATGATGCATCCTATAAGAGCTTGGGTTGTGTTTTAATGTAGAATGTCAAGGTTGTTGCATATGCCTCTCGACAGTTGAGACCCCATGAAAAGAATTACCCTACACATGACTTGGAACTTGTTGCAGTTGTGTTTGCATTAAAGATATGGCGACACTATTTGTATGGGGTCAAATGTGAAGTATATACAAATCATAAGAGTTTGAAATACTTTTTCACACAGAAGGAGTTGAACATGCGTCAAAGGCGATGGCTTGAATTAATTAAAGATTATGACTTGTAGATTCACTACCATCTGGGCAAAGCTAATACTGTAGCGGATGCACTTAGTAGAAAGAATGTGGGGAATTTTTCCTGTTTACTCACAGGTCAAAGAGAGCTGTTGCTGGAATTTGAAAAACTCAAAATTGAAGTGGTGCCTTTTGAACCAAATGGCTTGATAGCCGCTATATTTGCCCAACCCGCTATTATTGAAGAAATCAAACAGAAACAGTTGGACGATGAGTTTTTGGAGAAAATTTGTGATGAGCTTGATGCCAAGCCTAAACTGGGGTTCATAATTGAAGACTCCGTGTTAAAATATCAGAGGAGATTGTGTGTCCCAAATGATGTGGATTTGAAAAGGAAAATTTTGGAAGAAGCTCACAAGTCCATGTTTACTATGCATCCAGGAAACACCAAAATGCACCAAGACTTGAAGTTAGTGTATTGGTGGCCCAACATGAAAAGGGAAACTGCCGACTTCAACTCTAAATGCTTACAATGCCAGCAGGTAAAAGCAGAACATCAGAAACCACCAGGTTTGCTTCAATCTCTCCCTATCCCAGAATGGAAATGGGAACATATCACCATAGACTTTGTTGTTGGCCTACCTCGGACACCTAGAGGTATGGACTCTATTTGGGTTATAGTTGATAGATTGACTAAATCTACTCACTTTCTTGCTATAAAGACTTCATTTACTGCTTATAGACTTGTTACTTTCTTCATTTATGAGATTATTCGACTGCATGGGGTTCCAGTATCTATTCTATCAGATAGGGATCCTAAATTTGTTTCTAGATTTTGGCATAGTTTGCAGGAGGCAATGGGAACAGAATTGAGATTTAGTACAACATTTCATCCACAAACCGATGGGCAAACCGAGAGAACTATTTAGACCTTAGAAGACATGCTTCGTATGTGTGTATTGGATTTTCAAGGAAGTTGGGAAACTTATTTGCCGTTAGCCGTATTTGCTTATAATAACAGTTTTCACACGAGCATCGGTATGGCACCATATGAGGCACTATATGGTAGAAAGTGTAGATCTCCAGTTTAGTGATAGAGCTATTTATGGGACTGAACTTGTGCAAAAAACGACTGAAAAGATCAAAATCATTTAGCAAAGGCTCAAAACAGCATAGAGTCGACAGAAAAGCTATGCAAATCAACGAAGAAGGGACTTAGAGTACGAAGTGGGAGATCATGTATTCATCAAGGTGACCCCAATGAAGGGGCATATGAGGTTTGGCAAAAAGGGAAAACTGACTCCTCGCTACATTGGACCGTTTCAAATCCTTGAGAGATTGGGTCTTGTTGCTTATCGTATTGCCTTGCCACCGGGAATGGAATAAGTGCATAACATTTTCCATGTATCCATGCTTCGTGGTTATCTTAGAGATTCGTTCCATGTGATTGATTACCACCGGATTGTTCTAGATGAAGATATGATGTATGAAGAATGGCCCGTGCAAATCATTGACCGGCAAGTAAAGCAATTGAGAAACAAAACTATTCATATGGTAAAGGTTGAATGGAGAGAACACTATAGGATGGAGGCCACTTGGGAGAAAGAGGAAGAGATGCGGCAATGATATCCGCATTTGTTTCCATCAGAAGGTAACTTAAATTTGAAGGACCAAACTTTCTAAGGGGGAGAGACTGTGACGACCTCGACCTCCAAACTAGTATATTATATAGTTTTAATGAGTTTAATTGCATGATTGTGTGATTACATGTTTAATTCTATAATTATCTATTGATATATGGAATATCTGTTTGATTTAACGACATAAAGTCCAAAATTGAGAGCCTAAACGGCTTCAGAAACTGAAATTGACTAGCCCGATAGGCTAATTGAAATATTTAGAATTTTATGGCAACTTTAATTGAAATTTGATTTGGACCAAAATAATTAGAATAAACTGATTGACTTAGTTAGAATTAAGTCTAATTAATTAATCCTAACTACCTTTGATTAGGCCAACCTAATCACACCCTATATAAGACCGAAATTAAGCTTATGAATTCATTTTTGTGTACATACTCAGCTGAGAATTGAGAGAGAGGAGAGGAGAGCTCAACATTTAGAGAGAGAAATAGGAGAATTGTAGAGATTTAGAGGGAGATTCAAAGATTGGAGCCATAACACATTTGAATTCAACACTAGGTATGACATTCAGCACTAATTCATGTAGATAAGGCATGTAGTAGTTGAATTCCTCTCATCTTTAAACTTATTGGCATGTTATTGAAGAAAAGAAGCTATGAATATCAAGAAATGGAAGAATGGAGTTGAATGGCTTACATGCATGCATATTTGAGTTGGAATTTCATGGAATTCATTCATGCATGGCACAATTATACATCATTTTAGAGAACCCACCATGTCTTCATGCCTCTCATGTCACTTGATCATATTTTGAACATGTTATGGTGAAATGTATACTCAAATTGAGTTAGACTTATTTTACAACTTGAAATTGAAGTTAATGGTTGAGAAATTACCATGATTTTGAATAAATGGGTTCAAATTGAAAGTGTTTTCCTATTGCATAGTGACTCTCCATGTTTTTATACCAAAAACACAAGATTTGAAGCTTTGAAAACCATGTTTGAACTTTAAACACAATTCTGGAAATTCCAGAATTCGTGATGTTCGCTCGAGCGAGGAAAGCCACGCTCAAGTGTGGAAATCGAGCTCCCAGAAGTTTCTGAAATTTTATAGTCCGCTCGAACGACTGAAGTAGAGCTCGAGTGAGGACCCTTTTTCTCAGTTTTCCGCTCGAGCGACCATCGAGCAGGAATTTCTTGTATCTAGTGCTTTTGCAGACCGCTCGAGCGACGGATGTCATGCTTGAGTGACCACCTATGTTTTGAACCACCGCTCGAGCGTGGAAAGTTGTGCTCGAGCGGAGACCCTGTTTTTAGCAAAATTCTACCAACTCTTTTAAGTGCATATTTGCATCCTCATGCCATTCCTAGCATTCTTAGACACCTTTTTGGGCTCATAAAATCATAGAATAAGTTAGAGAAGCATGAAGAGAATTGAATTAAAACGAATGGAGTTTCATTTGTACCTTGTTATGTATTTCATTTAGGTGGACGACTGAGGCGTAGTGACAACTCAAACCACTGTGAGTAATAACTTATAAAGGTATGTTCAAATTACTTTTATTTTCGAACGTGTCATTATTATCGGAATCGATGTGTGAATGGGTTACTAAAACTCTAGTTCTTATAAATGAATGAAGTTCCCTTTTAAAAATGTATTCATGACTCAACCATTGACCCTTGCCTGGGGGAGATTAATACCATGGCACATTGACCCTTGCCTGGGGGAGATTAATACCATGACCCATTGGCCCTCGCCTAGGGGAAAATAATACCATGACCCATTGGATAATCGGATATGATATTTGGATTGGCCCTCGATGTCACGACCCACCCACGCTATGGGTTTATAGGTTAAGGGCCAGTAACTGAGAGAGAACAAGGCATATTAAATATGATATGATATCTATGAAAGGGGAATAAGCGCGAAACGAAGCCAAAATAGTAAATAAACAATATCCAATGAGTCAGGATAAACATATGCAAAAAAGACTTTTCATTCATATATGCCGATCGGTAACAAGCAAAGATATACATATTTACAACCAATCAAAAGCAGGGACTTAACTACTAAGCAACACAATACGGGCTATCTATATATATAATAAATTTGAGAGGACGGGAAGGAGAAAAAAAACACCCTCTAAAAGCGCAAAACAAAGCTTGGAACCACCTGCTTGAAGAAAGACAATTGGCTTGGAGTAAAAAAGCACTTCTAGCCCACACTTCTGCACAATGGACCAGTGCTATATACTACATATATATATTAGCAGCCCGTGAAAAGCCCCAATGATAAGGGTAAAGATGAATGAAGATTCAGAATGATGTCCTAGTTCATTAAAAATCAATATATTTTGTTCGATGAAAGAAACATCATAATAGGTATATCCAATTATATGTGATGTGGTTGTGATAATTAACAAAAAAACACCAAATGACACGAAATGAAGATCAAATAATAAAAAATAATGCAGCAAATGGAGGTGAAATAAGAAGATCAATGTGATAACCTGATGATAATGATGATGCATAGTCTGGATGCCTGAACAATTCGCGAATAAAGATACATTCACATTATAATGACATCAGATCATTCAACACACATAGAATTCGATTAGAATTCAAGATCAAAGATAATCATTTTGAGCGTATCTTTACACAATTGTTACTCGCGAGTTACGGGTGACGGAAAGCTGCGTCTCTTTGGAGCCACCCCTACACGCCTTTGATTGACCACACAACACTACACTACAAGCTGTTGTAGTAGCAAATCAATCCTAAATTGCCTGGTGTGGGTTCTACATCTATATCCGTTAAGATGCCTTAAGCTAAGGCCTAGAGAAGCCTAGCCTGATGATGGGATGAGGATGCAAAGATGCGCTTAGAAAACATTTTAAATTTTTGAAAACAAGGTCTTTCTCGGCTTGGCGTGGCTTTCGTAACCTTGTCAAAACACTCAAAACAGCTGGCAGAGATCCTTCTCTTCGGCGGATGCTCGCAATCGCGAAAAATAAGATAAAGTGTTGGAAAACTCATTTCGCCTGCGGCTGGTAAGCGCTCGGCGTAGCTTCGGCGTGAACTCGCTCGCCGCGCTCGCGTGAGTTCTTTCTGCGCTCTTGTCTGCGTCTGCGATGCGAGCTTAAAGGCTTGGCTCAATACCAGGATTTGCGAATACTTTGCTCGAGAACTTAGTGTAAATCGCCGGTGCGGCGAATCCTAAAATTGCATTTCGAAGCGTTGCGAAGGACTCAAACGAAGGATTCACTCAATCAATAAGCATTCAAAACTCAAAACCTCTTGAAGACAAATCAACTCAATACACATCAAAACTTCAACTCTGACAGAAAGAAATAAAAGCCTAATTGACATGGACTTAGAAAATTTTTTTAATTTTTTTTCAAACAAGGGTCTCTGGCGTGGCTTTCTTTCGGTTTCGTGCGAGCTTGTCAACACAGCAGGTGGTCGCCGAAAGCGACTTTTCGCTCGGCGGCAAAGATAAGATAAAAAAAATTTTGGATGTTGGAAAACTCCGCCCGCATTCGACAAACCTTCTTCCCGATAAAGACTCGCCGTGCCGGTGATCGCCTGGTCGCTCTTCAGGCACAAGTGCGTCAAACCAAGATGAGATGCAGACCAAGCGAGGTACGCTCCATTACCAACCTTCCGCTCGAGGAGCTTAGTAGAATAACGATGGTGGAAGCCGGGGAAGGATCTTTCGAGCAGGAGTGAAGCCAAGAAATTCAGAAAGCTCAAACCCTCAAACCAACGCAAAAGCATTCCAAAACTCAAACTCGACCTCTTAGGCCCAATCAAGACACATCAAAACTCAATATCAAAACAAATTTCAAAGCTTATTTAAAAGCCCAAGCCAAAAAAAAAGAATTGAGATTAAATCCAAATTTCAAACTCATTTCCATGAACATGATCCAAAACATGACATGCATGAACTTTAAACAACTTCAAGTTCAAAAAACATGCTCTAATGAGCCAAATCTTTCAAAAATAGGGTAAGTTCATGGTCTATTGTAAAAATATGAGCATGCATGTCCAATTTATGAAGAACTAGCTCAAAAATGTAAGAGTATGCCATGCATGCAACAATGAAGCTTCAATTCAACAACATTAAACTAAATCATGACTTAGCTCCTCAATTAGACATGAACCATGCATGAATCAACTTAAAGACACTATCAAGGGGATGAAATTCATACCTAGGTTCCTTAATCACTAGTCTTGAGGTTCAATTTGCCAATTTACACTCTAATTCTTCAAGGGTTCAAACCAAAAAAATGACAAAGACTCTCTCTTTCTTCTCTCTCCTCTCTCTCTCTCTCTCCTCTCCGCAGGTTATAACAAGAAGAATGGTTGAACAAGAGATGCCTCTAAGTGTAATAAGGCTCAATATTATAATAAACAAAGGCCCACTCACAATGGCAATTTGATAGATAAGACAACTTATGCAATTTAGCTTATTTTAATCTAATTTAAATACACCAAATCACTTTTTCAATAAATATACCATAAAATCACGTAAATTCTCATGATCCTAAATCATCAATCAATTTCCGTTTAGCTGAACGCAAGGCCTTTTTCAAATTAATTTAAACACACAAAAAGCAGAATTTTTGGCAGGCAAGCAAATAAAAAGAATACAATTTAGCTAACATATACTCAGTCCATCAATTTTAGATTTCAGTCTGTCAGTTTAGTATTTTGATTACTTCAGTTATCAATCATAATCAGTCTCGGTTTAACAGTAATCAGTGGTCATTCGGTAAACAGTGGTGAAGGTTATTACACTTGGGGTTCTATTGGTATAACAACATTGTTATTCTATCGAATATTATACATGTTACTTTGAATGAGCATTGATGTTAAAATTTGTTATTCGTAATATTGTCGAATTTCATTCATAAAACCTCTTTATTCTATTATTACTCATTGGGCATTAGCTCACTAATTATTTATATATGTAATTATACATGGGCAAACTGATCATCAGAGTTAGATAGCCCCGAGTCTACCCGGGTCAGCCTTTTGTGGAGCTTCTAAGTGAAATAATCAGGCTTGGGCGGAGCCACGCTTGTCGAACCCCTTTTTGTGTGGTTTAATGGTTTTGTATGTTGTACATAGTTGGGGTTGTGTTTTTGTAAGATATGAATTTGTACTTATGTTGGGTGTAACTTGAAACAAAACCTTACTTAACACATTTGCTCTCCTCATATATGCACGGCTCAATGGATGAATTCTATAACATTTTAGACTTCCGTTAAGCCCCGTACTTTATATTATTTGTTTATTTGTATGGAGACTGTAAGTGATCTATGTTTACTAGTCGGACATGACGCTAAACCTATAGAGGCGGGTTTGGGTCGTGACACTGCCAAAGAGTCCTCGGCATTCATGTATTTCTGGGCTTTAGTAAGGAGGGTGTCCATGGTCGCTGGAGTGTTTTTGGAGAGGGAGAAGAGGAAATCTGATGGATGCAGACCGGCCATGAAGACTGTTAAGATGACTTTATCATTATTCTCCTCAACCTGGAGGCCTTCCGAATTAAAGCGAGTGACAAAGCTAAGCAATGATTCCCCGTCGGTTTGGCGAATATTCAGCAGCTGAGTCGCTAGACATCGTTGACACTGAGCGCCAATGAAATGACTCAGGAAGGAATCACTTAGTTGTTGAAAAGTGGTGATAGAGTCCGGCGGTAATTGACTGAACCATAGTTGCACCGACCCCTTGAGTGTCACAGGGAAAGCATGACACATGATTTCGTCAGGGAAAGTATGGAGGATCATGAGGGTCCTGTAAGCTTCCAGATGGTTGACTGGATCAGTTGTGCCATCGAAGGTGTCGATTGACGGCATCTTGAACTTGGAGGGTAGGGGTTTGTCCCTAATGAACTCGGTAAAAGAAAAGTTGGCTGTTGTGGAAGGCTTGTTCTGTATGTTCTGCATGACCCCCTAAAGTTAGAGCTTCATGGCTCGTTGTTCCGTGTCCCAAATAGGAACATTGTCTCCTCTTGAGGGAAGTGGGGGTTGAGCGCTGCTAGTCTCACCTTTAGTGACTAGAGCATGGTGTGATGGATGCGAGCCCTAAAGTGGGGAGGTATAAGTCCTGAGGTAGGGGCCGTAGACCCTCTAAATTTGACAAGTGAGTTTATGCGATAAAAGGTAAGGGAAGAGGTCCTTGAGGAGCATGTAGTTGGAATGGATGGTTTGGTGTTTATTCATGGTTTGGAGGGATGTTTTGTGGTAGTGGAGGAGGGACAGGGAGATCCCACTGGAGCAAGGCATTGATCAAGGCCTAGTTTGGCTCGATCAAGCGGTTGATGCTATTAGTGAGTTTTGCGAAATGTGGAGGTGGGTTATTTGGGTTGGAGGACTCGGCTTCAAGGTTACCAGCATTGTGTTGTGAAGCCATGGGCCTAGTCGTGACTATTCTCTCTAACGTAGGAGATAGGTGTTAATGGGGTTCCCTCTAGCAACAATGAACACAACTATCGACCAGAGATGAATTTCTACAGACGGCTCCAGCTAATAATGTAATAACTTCAATGGAGGATAGATCGGACTGATCCACACTTCCAACGGGTCTGCTGACCTTGATGTCCACAAAGGGTACTTGCAAAAAGGTCCAGAGAGAGAGATGGTCCCCCGACGGACACTCCGAAGATCAAGTTAGGTTAGGGCAGATTTATTTTAGAAAGAGAGAATGAGAGAGAAGTAAAGGGGGTAAAAACTCAATCTCTAATGTATCTCGAAGTCTTCCTTATATCTTTTGCTTATCATTTCTTTATCCATTCTAAGTTGTCTTGTTGGCCGAAAGTCTATGGCCTAGTTAACATCGTTCATGGTGATTCTACATACTCCGACGTAAGGGGTCTTGCTGCATTTAATGCTATAGTGGCCTCATTAAATGGCTGATGTGTGGGAGCAATAATTTTGCAGGATTTTTGTCTGCTCACGTGGCTAGTTCCCTACCTGACAAGTGTTTAAATGCTATTGGTCCTGTGTCAGCATTGGCTTCTCAAAGTTACTGGGCTTATTGGGCTTTAACACCTAGGCCGTAAGCAAGGCCCTGAGCCATGGACTGGGCCTTCTTAAGTGTCCATCAGTATCAGAAACTAAATAACTATATAAGAGTTAATTACACCAAGAATTTCATAATTATTAATTAATATCAACTTATTTTTTTATTTATGAATTTATATATTTTGGCTCCCTTTAGAGTACCTTTAAGGGGACATTTGTATGAGTTCATAAATGAAAGAGTAAAATCATACTTACTAATAGCAAAAAGAGTCTTATTGCAATTACTTTTAATATTTATTATGTTATACTTATAATAAGAACAATACTATATGCACAAATTGGTAAATTAATTAGTATATTAACAAATGATGTGATATAATTTTAAAAATTTTAAATATTTATAATTTGTATAATAGATGAGATCAATAATAATAACATGACATATATTAATACACTAATTAATATATTAATTGACATATATAATACCACCGTTATAATAAAGGCGACAAAGGTGATCGTAGGAGGTTAAAAACGCCATACATTAAAACAAAACTAAAATGTCTTTTTTTAACTGAGCTTTCAATTTGATGTTTTCGAAGTTATTTGGAATCAATCTCTCTTTCTCTCAACTTGTACAAATATGTGCATTTCCTTTTTATTGTTTCTTTTGGATCTTACTCTTATTTTACTTTTATGTCCTCCATATTTATTTCAGGACAATGATTAAGGTAGCATTGTAATAGAAATAAGAAATCACAAAAATACATTAGGTGAGTTATTCTTAATATTTCAATTATCCAAAAAAAATAAAATAATATTGTTTTGTTCGTAAATTTTTTGTAACAATCATTGGTTGAGAGCACCACGTGGATAATGTCACACTAGTACTTTAGAACGGATCCAGTGCACTGCTGTGCATGAAGCATAGCAATAACTGTTGTGCGACCTGTGAAACTTATTTCGGATCCTATTTTAATAATTTGAATCGTTTAAATTTTAAAAAATATCAAAAACAATATACTTGCAAAAAATAAAGTTAATTAGATATCAATAATTTGTTTATCAAATAACATCTTTATATATATATATATATATAAATGAATATGTATGTATCAAACTAAATACAAATGTTATTTGATGAGGATGTTATTAATATCTGATCAACTTGATTTTTTACAGGTATATTATTCTCTATATTTTCTAAATTTTCAACGGTTCAGATCATCAAAATAGGACTCAAAATGAGTTTCACAGGCTACACAACAGTCACTGTTATGCACTAGATCCCTTTAAAACTGTTGAATAATTACCACCTTTTATTTCGGAAAGTGTTGTGCAAATGTGATTCATTGTGTTGATTTTTTTTCTAAACAAAACACTCAATAATTGTAATGACTATCTCTAATATCACATCATTTTGAATGAGAATTTTGTATGAAAAATTCTATTTTTGTGTGTCAATTTGTATGTAGTTAGGTCTCATACGTAATCTAAGTACTCTTGCGACTTTTCATAATTTGGTTGGTTAAAAAATGAAATTTTTGGTGTGTTGGCAAGTCTTTTAGTATATGACTATATGTATGAAACATTCAAACAGTTAAACTCTTGTCTAAGTTGATTTAGTGGATGTCTATCGAAAATTACATTTATCATGTAGTCTAAAATTTGAGCCGATTGTGTCTTTTCTAACAAATTTGCTGAATTGTACTCATCCTTTTTCTTTTTTCTTTTTTCTTTTTTCTTTTTAATTTGTAAGCAAAAGCTACCAAAAAAAGCACTAAGGCTTTGAGAGTAATTTCAAAGAGCAAGTTACACCATATCATTTAATGAAGTAATGAAATTAATATTTCAATTAGAAACGTTATATACCTGAAAAGTACTCAAAAAATAATTCAAAATTAAAAAATGAAGTGTATAGTTTAAATTTAAATTTAAAGTTGTATGGGTCACACTCATAATAAATTTGATCCACATATTTTATTTTTGATTATTTTAGATGTTGTTTGATAACATTACATTCAAACAAGTTTTTTTTTTTTTTTTTTTTAATTTTTTTTTTGTGGTGCAAAAAATAAAAACCAAAAATCATAAAAAAAGAAATTTTTTGAAAACAAATAAAAACATAAAATAAAGAAATTTTTTGATGAGTAGTCAGAGATAGTGGCCGATAGTAAAAAAGTGGATAGACGTGGTGACTGATGGTAAAAGATGGTCAGATGTGGTGGCTAAAGGTGGGATTAGCCCAAGATGGCCATCGAAGTTGGTGGCTTGAGTTGTTGGAGGTATAGGGTGACTAGATAGAGGTCACCGGCAATGATCGGTGATCACGTGAAAAGTTGTTTTGAAAACAAGTAAATGCACTTTTTTTTTTTCCTTCTTAAAATTTTGATAATATATCAATCAAATTTTTGTTTTCAATTTATAAAAAAACAAAAACAAAATACAAAATAGAAAACCAAATGTACCAAATGAGGCTATTTATTTCCCAGGGATTTTTCAAGTCAAAAAATTTATGCACTCACACAAAAAATCTGAAAATGATTCAAAATTTTAAATTTATAGTGTATATTCAAAGTTGTTATTATGGGTCACATCATCAAAAAAATCTTGATTTTTGATTGCATATTCTAAACAATTTTTTGGATTCTACTTTGCAGGTTAGTAGAACTATTCTTTCCAAGCTCCAACAACTTACTTTTAAAAAAAAATAAAAAAATAAAGAACTCATACTTTCAGGTGGTCCAAGGAATATAGAGAAAAAGTTTAATGTAGTGTGATATCATATTAATATTATTAACATATAATATTTAATATCAAAATTTAATAATAAATTATCATGTCTTCACAATAAATTTTACTTAAATATAATAATTATCGAATTGTGTTTGACGGAACGGCAATTAAGTAGCGAAATTCACCTAGGATAGTTATTCAATTTTAGCTAGACTTGAAAGGAAAACAGCAAGTGGGATGAGATTTTTTAAACGAAAAAGTTTACTCCTTTAAAAAATTTACATAGAATTTTTTATTAAAATGACGTGACAATATATTTTTATAGTTAATAATTATTTTGATAAATTTATTATTTTAAAATGATTGGCTCACAGTACAATCACATCATTTTATATAAATTTTTTTTTTTTGTATATTTTTTATTATTATTTATAAAACATTACTCAAAATTTGGGGCGACAATGTAAGAGAACTAGGGACATTACTTGAGCATGGTGATTAATAAGTAAGACCCACCACTAGTATATATAAATCAAGCTTAGGATCTGCAGCCCATCTTAGTTGATTAAACACTTTGTTAATGTCTTAATCACTTCCTCCACCTCCACTCCCTGTCTCTTGTTTCAGCTCTTTCTTCTCTCAATAACCCATTTAAATCCCAATCCTTCAAACTCTTAAAACACTCTCACCTATAAGCCCCCCATCACTTAGCTTAGATATGGACATGGTGGTGGACCCTGTCACCGAATTAGAACTAGACTTGTCCAATTATAGCAATAGCACCACCACAACCACCGCCACCACACCCAACACCTCCACCACCACCACCCCATTACTAGATGACCATTGGTGGTCCAACTGGAATGATTGGTCCCCAATCGACGGCTTACTAGTCATCGACTGGGACTCACTTTCTAGCAACATGACAACTTTCATGGCCTCATCGAATCCATGATGGACAGCGACGACAACAACAGCAAGTCACAACACGACCCTGAAGCTAGGGTTTTGTCCACCACCGCCACTATGGCAGTGGTGGAGGAGGAGGAGGAAATGACTGGTGGTATTGGAGATTTTAAAGGACTGAGGCTGGTCCACCTCTTGATGGCGGCCGCGGAGGCCTTGACCGGGGTCAACAAGAGCCACGAATTGGCTCGGGTGATATTGGTTCGGCTCAAGGACTTGGCTTCTCCAACTGATGGTACTAACATGGAGAGGCTAGCGGCGCATTTTACCCACGCCTTGCAAGGCCTGCTAGAAGGCGCCGCTGGTAAGTACATGGGTTCCCACCATGATCTCCATCAGACGGACGTCCTTGCAGCATTTCAGCTCTTACAGGATATGTCACCCTACGTCAAGTTCGGACATTTCACAGCCAATCAAGCCATTTTAGAAGCCGTGGCGCACGATAAGCGGGTCCACATAGTGGACTATGATATCATGGAGGGGATCCAATGGGCATCGTTGATGCAAGCTTTGGTGTCTAGGAAGGATGGACCACCGGCACCACACCTTAGGATCACCGCGATCTCAAGAGGTGGGGCTAGCCGTCGATCGATCGGGACTGTCCAAGAGACCGGTCGACGTTTGATCGCATTCGCTGCATCAATCGGTCAATCATTAACTTTTCATCAATGCAGGTTAGACTCAAATGAGACATTTCGACCGTCCAATTTAAAATTGGTAAGAGGGGAAGCATTAGTGTTCAATTGTATGCTATACTTATGCCACTTTAATTATTGTGCATCAGACTCAATTGCTTCTTTTTTATCCGGAGCCAAGACCCTAAACCCGAGATTAGTGACCTTGGTGGAGGAAGAAGTGGGACCTGTAGGCGACGGAGGGTTTGCGGGTCGGTTCATGGACTCTTTGCACCATTATTCGGCGGTTTACGATTCACTTGAGGCCGGGTTTCCCATGCAAAGCCGGGCTCGGGAATTGGTGGAGCGGGTTTTTTTGGGACCCCAAATATCCGGGTCGTTAGCCCGAATCTATCGTGAGAGTGGGGAGGAGGAAAGCTGCTCTTGGGGGGAATGGTTGGGTGCGGTGGGGTTCCATCCGGTTAACGTAAGCTTCGCCAATCACTGTCAAGCCAAGTTGTTGTTGGGACTATTCAATGATGGGTACAAGGTAGAGGAATTAGCTAACAATAGACTCGTTTTAGGGTGGAAAACACGTCGTCTTCTTTCAGCCTCTGTTTGGACCACCTCAGATTCTAATTTGTAAATTTAAAAAAATGATAACAATCACTAGTAGCTTATCCCTTGTAATATTCTACTCCTTTGATAACACGATCCTAAGGATTTTTTTTATTTTAATTTTATTTAACAATAGGAGGTGAATATAAAATGAAACGTGTAATAGTAAAATTCAATATCACTCAAACAATTAATCCGTATCAACTTCAAATCAAATCAATATTTCACATCAGGTTAGAAATCTAAATATCACGATATTTGATTTAACTACTCAATGCTATGATAGAACTCAATATCATCCGATCAATTAATATTCAAATATTACAGCACTTTTCTGAAATAATTACGTAGATAGCACACTGATATATTGTCATCACTATGTGCAAAAAAATGTTAATCTGCATCAACCCAAGCTGACTTGTGTGATTTTAGAAGGTGAGCAGGTTGGGCAATAGAAGCAGGGTCATTTTCCGGGTCTTATTTATTTTATTGTCTTTTTTTGGCGTTGAGGACAAGCCAAATTGATAGATTAGTTAGTTTGCAAGTGAAAACTGACCTAAGCTGCCTATAGGTATATACACAAACGATACTTACCCCTTACTTTCATTTCATATATATATATATATATATTTTCTAATTTGATTATTTTGTATATGAATTTATGAAATTGGTTTTGAATAACGTTATGTATTTGATTAATTTATAAGTTTTGTATCGAAATTTGGAATAAATAAATAGTTTTTTTGTTTGAAATTATAAAAACAAAAAAAGGTTGTATGGTCCGTATTTTGTATTTTGTGTTTCTAACTCACTCAATCTACTCCAATAATTGGTTTGAATCTGTCAAAAATATTCAATCAACCCCACAGTTTTGAGGATAAAGTGACGGTGCGTTAAAAAATTCTCAATCCACTAAGAATATTGTTTTCAAAATTAACTCAAACCGACCTGTGTATACTCTTAGTAATAATTACATAGTATTACTATCCAATACCAAACTATCATAGAAAAATCTGGAAGGCTTTACCGTTGGTTGCATTGTGGTCCATATGGAAGTATAGAACTGAATGTTTGTTTAATGGAATTCAGCCAAGAATGGAAGAGTTACAGGAATCAATCATCATCAAATTAGCTATATGGTTGAAAGCCTCTTTCAAAGAGTATCAGTATTCTATTACTGATTTCCTGCTTAATTTTTCACAAATTAGAAAATTTGTAGGTGGTAAATTGTGAGGAACCCTTGTACGATGTTGGGCATTGGCTGTTTCAGTTTTGAATTTGAAATCTCTCCAACTCGTTTTGGGGTTTGAGGATGCGCATGATTGGTCTAATTTTGGATGTCAACATAGCTGGGATGCTTAGTTTAGACAATGCTACAATTTTTCCCTAAACCATGTTGTAATCATGCTTTATTTTTTAATAAAGTTTAGTTGCTTTTGCTGCTCAAAAAAAAATGTAGACATAATAAATACATTATATGTGTGTGTGTGTGTGTGGGTGGGGGGGTGGGGGGGTTGTGACAGTTACAAAATTTTCTCAGAATAGGTAGTTTATATATCAAGATTCCTCAAATTTTCTTTTCAATTCAAAAAATAATTTTGATTTTTTATAAAATAAAAAAACCATAAAAAATTCTAAATTTTGTGGCAGAGATATCCCTCTCCTAGAGCTTCTTGTATAATGGCCCTGTTTTGTAGAGTTGTGGGAAAGCTTATAATAACTGCCTGCTTTTTTTATAGCTTATATAAATGAATATAAGTTGATTTCGACTTTATAAATTAAGAATCTCTCCTCAAATAAAGAAAAAGAATAAAAAAATTTTCAAGGAAGTAAGTATAATAATAAAAAACAAAACAAAAACACATCAAAAAATAAAAATTAAAAAAAAAAAAAAAAAAAAATAAGTAACTTTTTAAAGCGCAGCACCACAATAAAAAAACACAATTTGATTTGTCAATTAGGTATCTTTCACAAAGATGCTCTTGAAAACATACATGAGGTCAGCCATGGTAGCCCACTTTTTTTGGCATGCCAATATAGATTATTATTTTTATTTATTTAATTTATATATTTTTGGGTTGCCAATATAGATTACATAGCTTGGTAAGAACTATGTCTCTTTCATTGCATCATCAGCAGGCCTATCAAGTTCAAGGTGAAATTACCATAACAAGTGCTAATTCAAACAATGAATATGTTTCTATTTCTGTCATTTGCATTAAAAAAGAGAGAGAGTAAATTGCATTTTTAATGCTTATACTTTCACTCAAATTTTAGATTAAATATCATTTTAATTCCCAAACTATCACTAGTTTTTCACATGCACCCCCATACTTCTATTTATTTCAATTTAGTACCTAAACTTTCTACAAATTAATCAATTAGACTCATGTCGTCACCTTCTGTCTACAATTGAATGAAATGTGATGAGATGTCCTCTTGAACTATCTTTTGGAGGGAATATAAGAGGGTTTCGTTACAAAATAAGTTGGTTTAGTAGACAGTTCAATTAGGGCTTCGTTCGGATCAAAATCTATTTTAGGGTTTTCAAATTCCTTATTCGAAATCGAAATCAAAGTTCATCAGTGAACGAAGGGCACGAACTAACATTGAATCATGGGTTGGGTTCGAAAAGAGAAGGATGGCAAGCGAAGGAAGTGACCAATTATTTATGGTATTTACTTTTAATATTTGTTTAGTTTTGAAGCTAATGATTATGAAAAATCGATTTCTGACATAATACTATTTTGATTTGGCATTTTTTAGAATACATTTTTGTCTGTTTGTCTTTGAAAAGGATTTGTTTAATCGTAATTGTTTTACTTGAATAGTTTAAGGACTGATTAGTTTTAGTTTGATTAGTCCTTAAAAGAAACTCATTTTTTATGTAATGCTTATTAAAAATCAATTTTAGTTTAATCAATTTTTAAAATACAAAGTTTTTTTTTTTAATGTATTCATACATGGATTTATTCAATTGGAATTGTCTTATGGTAATAGTAGTTTAATACTATTTTTATTTATTTATTAGTATAATTAGTCCATAATAGCATATTTTCTTATTTAAAAATGTAGAGAAAGGATCTTGTTATTTCACAATCAAAATGCATCATGGCGGTTTGGTTAGTTATAATGCTCAGAGGGTTTATAGTGGTGGATTGATCGGTTATTTTAACTTTTGTAATTCTGATGAAATATCACTTGTGGAGTTGGATAATATGGCCAAAGAAGTAGGTTGCACTGGATGTAACATATATTACTATAAGCTTAATTATTGTGCTGGGTTAGAGTTGATTAACACTGATGAAGATGTAATGAGGTTGGAGACACTTATGGATGAAAACATAGTAGTAGAGGTTTATGTAGGTTGTTTAGGAATAGATGGTGTTATAAGGTCAAGTGCAAAAAGAAGTCAAAGAAAGGGAGTACTTGTAGATATACAAATAGCAGAAAAGGAAGATAGTGATGACTATGATCCTAATCCCTTAGACTTTTCATCATCTGATGAGTCTGAGAAATATGAGGATAGTGACTATGGATTTTCTGATGATGATGCATTGTATAAGGCTAATGTTGACAAAGGGCTAGAGTTTGTTGGTGTAGGAAGTAGTAATAATGCAATGGCTGAGGCAGTTGATAACCTACAAAGCCTTGGAAGCTCCTCTAATGAGCTAAGAAGTATTGACAGCCCATCTGATGAAGGAGGTACTTCTCATAGGAGGCAATACCCTATTTTTAATGTTTACTCTGATATGCACAATCTTAATTCAAACTTGGTATGGAGTTCAAGAGTCATGATATCTTTAGGGATGCTTTGAAGGGCAAACATATAATATTTACCAAGAATGACAAACAAAAGGTGAGGGTAGAGTGCAAAGTTAGTTGTCCTTGGGTTTGTTATGCTTCATATGTAAAACAAGATGGGTTGTATAGGATCTAAACACTTGTTGATGAGCACACTTGTAATAGGTCTTTTAATGTGGCACATGTGAGTTCCAAATGGATTGTCAATAGGTACTTTGAAAGAATTAGGTTAAATCCTACATGGCCAATTCAGTCATTGGTAGACACTATTTCAAGTGAGCACAATGTGAAGGTTGACTTACAAAAAGTGAGAAGGGCAAGAAACAAGATGTTGACACAAGAAAAGGGTACTCCAGCTAAGCAGTTTGCAATGTTATGGAGTTACATTAAGGAGATTTAGGAATACCAATCCTGAAACAACAGTCTTCATGAAGGTGAAATAGATTCCAAAGGTTAATGAAGAGAGTAGTCTAAGGGTTATTGATGGGAGCAATACCGAGTCAAAGTTCAAAAGGTTGTACATGTGTTGGGGTCCATTGAAGAAAGCTTTTATGAATGTTTGCAAGCTAGTCATAAGAGTTGATGGATGCCATTTGAAGGGGTCACATGGTGGTATTCTCTTGACTGCTGTTGGTATAGATGCAAACAATTGCATATTTCTATTTGCCTATGCAATTGTTGAGAAAGAGAAGAAAAAAACATGGTTGTGGTTTCTAAAGCTGCTAGGACATGATTTGAATATTGTAAACTCTCATTGTTATACCTTCATGAGTGATAAAGAAAAGGGTTTGATTAATGCAGTGGTTGAGTTATTCCCAAATGCTTCACATAGGTTTTGTGTGAGGCATTTGTACAACAATTTTAAGGGTGAACACAAGGGGTTGGTTCTAAAAGATCTGTTATGGAAGGCTGTAAGGGCAATAATTGTTCCTATATTTACCAGAGTGATGACAAAGATTAAAGAAGTTGATTTTAAGGCATATGATTGGTTAGTTAATAGACCACAAATTCATTGGGGTAAGAGCCACTTCAACACTTTTCCAAAGTGTGACCTGTTGCTAAACAATCTATGTGAGTGCTTCAATGCAAGCATATTGGAAGCTAGGAGTAAACCTATGGTTATAATGTTAGAAAAGATTAGGTTGTTGTTGATAGAAACAGTTTAGAAAAGAAGAGATGCAATGCAAAGACACAATGGTCCTATATGTCCTAAGATTCAAAATCATTTGGAGGAAATGAAAGTGGATGCAGGTGGATGGATTCCTAGATGGAATGGCAATGAGAAATTTGAGGTTGTAGGGCCATATGGTGAGCAATACAAGCTGGACTTGCAAGCTTGGACTTGTGGTTGCAAGATGTGGGATCTGTCAGGCATTCCATGTGCCCATGTTGTGGTTGCTGCAAATTTCTTGGGTCAAGAACCAGAAAAATATGTTCATCAGTACTACAAGGTGAAGACTTATCTGAAGATCTATGACAATATGTTGACTCCTATTAATGGTAGAGAAATGTGGCCAATTACTGAGTATGCGAAGGTGCTACCACCTGATGTGAAAAAGAGAGCTGAGAGGCCCAAACAAAATAAAAGAAAGGAGACTGAGGCACCAATTCAAGGCACAAAGCTAGGAAGGCAGGGCACTAAAATGACTTGTAATAATTATGGGAAGGTGGGACACAACAGGAGAAGTTGCAAGCTCAAGGGCAGATTCAATTTCACGCAAGAAAACCAACCTTAGGGGAGCCAAACTAAACCAAGCCAACCTCAGAGCCAATTAATTGCAGAAGTACCTGAGGTCAAGAGACACATGAGACAGAAAAAACTGGCTATCAGTGTTTTTCCTTTTTTTTTTTTTAAATAGTAACTTAACTGTCCTATATTTGATTGTGTTTAATTGTGGATATTTCAATCTTATTGTAGGTTAAAAGGAGAGTGGCACAACAAAGTCAGTCAACTCCATCTCCAATGAGTTCAACCAGCACACCAAAGGAGGGTCAAATGATATGGAGAGGCAAGCTAGTGTACAATGCTAATGGCATTAAATCAGCATCCACTGGACAAAAAGAGAGAGCACCTAGAGCATCCACTTGAATTTTTTTTTTTTTTTTTTTTTTGATAGAAGAAGGAAGCATCTACATGACTTTCTCATTGGGGCTTTTTGTACATGTAATGATTTTTTGTTTGGAATGGTTGCCCCGAACTTGTTAACTATGTAAAGATAGTCTTTTGGTTGTCACAAACAATTGTGTATTTTGAAAACTTGAATGACAAATTTATGATTGTTGCTTTTGTGCATGATACTCTATTTTAATAGATGGTACTCCTCATTTCTAGGTAAATGTAGCTTGTGTTGGTTTTGGTTGCCATTACATGGATGGATTCCAATTGCGTGTTTTGAATGAATGCCACTGATAGGTTTTTTTATTCATTGAATAAATGCCATTTGATGGATGGATGCCAGTGATAGGTATTTTATTCATTGGTTGCCAATGGGCTATTCAAAGAGGCCACCAATTAGTTATTTTGATGGATAGATGACAAATAGTTAAAGTAACACACAATGCTACTTTTGTTTTTTTTAATTAAATGACTATTTTTGTAAGGATGAACACAAATTGTTCACAAATTGTTTTTTAAAGGACAAAAAAAGGCTGTGATGCTCTGTTTTTTTTTAAGAGTAAAACCTTAACACAAAATCTAAAATTTTCATTCAAAATACTTTCCTCATTACATTTCATTCATAATATTTTCCCCCATTACATTCATTCATTCATAATAGTCCCCCCTATTACATTCTTTCTTACACTACATTACAAACCACATTGATAAAATGATGCACCATGACGCAACCAAGCATATATATAGCTTTCTCTCTCTATTCCTTGTCTGCAATCTTGCTTCTAGCTTGTTGACCTTTTTCAACAGCCTAGGGATGATTTGCACTGCCCGTGAGCATATAGACGGGTCTACCCAGGTGAACTGATTACAACCATTCGTGGGACAGCTGAAGAACCTCCTATCAGGATTTGCATCAGTCCATGATGTTTGTATCACCCTTTGTCTTCCACAGCAAATGCATCTCAGGTCTTCCATGTCACTTGCACTCCATCTTTCTTCAGTTGAGCTCGATCTTCTAAGATTTCTTGACCTTTCTATTCCTCATTCTCTCTCACCACCAAATAGATGCTTTATTTTTTTTGGTTGGGAGGTTGCCTCTGTTATATAGTAGAAGGGAGAGGTTGCATATGGTGGGAAACCCACTTATATTCCTTCCAAAAGATAGTTCAAGGGGACAACTCATCACATTTCGTCCAACTGTGGACGGAAGGTGACGGCAGGGGTCTAATTGATCAATTTGTGAAAAGTTCGGTACTAAATTGAAATAAACATAAGTATGGGGTGTGCGTGAAAAACGAGTGATAGTTTGGGGAGAAAATGATATTTACTCCAAATTTTATTTTGATTTCTTATATTTTAATTGCAATAATTAAATCATCAAAATTTAACGAGTATTTTAATGAGGTCTTTCCACCACCCCACAGTTTGATATTTTAGTGAAAGCTCAAATATAAAAATTAAATTGAAGTTTTTGTGAAAATTGAAAGATGAAAAGTGTAATTTACATACAAATTTCTTCGTCTAGTGATGCTAGTAAAATGCGTTTATATGAGAACATTTCATTCAAATTTTTAGCAGATGTTACAAAAAAAATCAAATTCGAAATTGAAATGAATTTTGAGAATTTAATTGTTGTAAATAAAATATAAGAGATGAAAATGAAATTTGAGTGAAAAATGTATTTACCAAAAGAGTTTCACTCAAATACATTTTCCACTTGAATTTAGGTAATTACAAATTTCACCTTAGTTATTTTACCTATATACAGATAGGTGGGTTGTATTGACCTATAAGCGGATTGATAATTCTAACCCATAGATTGATTGACTATCAATTTTTATCATTGAAGCTGCTCAACCCAACTTGCTCATCTTATCAAATTGCAAGAATCAGGTTGAGTCGATTTGGGACAATGTGAGTCGATATATTTTTTTTGCATAAGGGCAATTTTTTCTTTTTTTGTCAAATGCATTCAAATCTATCTCTAGAATAATAATCTTTTTAAGGGTTGGACTTGAGAGATCTGTTTGGATCTATGAAATTCATTATGAGCCTTGTTTAATAATTCGAATCGTTATTATTATATGACTTTTTATGTATATTATTTATAAAAAAATTTAAGTTAAGTAGATTATTATAATTTTTTCTTTATATTGCATTTGTTTGTAAGACGATAAATATATTTTTGACGAAGTTGAATCCATCTTTTAACACATTGTCAACATTGGCCGGAGTGAATGAGAAGGGTTGAAGAGAATACAAAGTAGAGGAGAGGTTTGAATAACAAACTACAAAGTCCAAGCCCAAAATTGTGTACACCCATCAGCATTTATTCAAACCACAAAAAGCCAAGACCAAAATTTTTCACATGGATCAAAATTTGCAAGTTCACTATCGTCTCAGCTACAGTAGTAAAGCAAGGGCCCAAGTAGCCACCTAACCTATGTCTCTCATAGCCAATAAGACTTGATCAATTGAATAGGCAGCAGCCTCTTCATAAAAACTTTGATTTCTATTTGTTGAATATGAATTGGTCAAACTTGTTCCCCCCTAATTCGGATCCTTGGCCGCCCTACCTGACCATCCAAAGCAGCGTCGTTTTGGGAGATTTTTTGTTTTTTTGTTTTTTTTGTTTTCTTCTTCTTCATTCGTTCGTTCTCTCTTCTTTTCGCGCCGGAAACACAACCAGAGGGGGAGGGAGGGAGAGCCTGCTGCGCCGCACGCCGCACCTCGTCGCCTCCTGCCCCGCCGCGTCATGACTTCTTGTTCGCGGCTTTCATGCTTGAGAGCTCGCGTCTCCATATGGTCGTCATGTCTCATCGTCATGAGCTTTTTTTTTTTAGAAAATTTGCTCCCAAAACGACGTCGTTTTGGGGGCGGCAGGAAACGGCCAACGAGAAGGGCCACCGAGAATCCGGACTCCCCCCTCCCAAAAAAAAAAAAAAAAAAAAAAAAGGGTTTAAAATATTAGTCAAGTATTTTAAGGCTAAACAACACCAAAGGGGTAGAGGGGGCAAGAAAAATAAGTAATTTTTTTTTTTATCAGTTATACTTAATAAAAATAAATAAATAATTTAAATTAATAAAATTAAAAATTAAAAATTAATTTTATTACAAAAGTTTTTTTTTTTTTTAATCCCTTTTGGTGGTGTGGTGGGAGGATGGATGCCATGCCAATGAGTCATGCGAAACACGAGTTAGGTTGGGAACCCCACCAACACCCAGGTCTCACTTCACTCACTCTCTCTCTCCCCGACGACAGTCTCCTACTCAGATCATATTCCTCTACTTTCCTGTTCCTCATCTTCAAAACCCTAATATAGGATTCTTACATATATAACCCTCCTCCTAATGTACATGTCACTTGCAATTCAATGTACCTGGACACCCCTTCAAATGCCTAGACTTAGGCCGCCGAGCTTTGGTCCTTTTCTACTTCATTCCCCCCACACAAATTTCTTCCCAAGTTTTGGTGACATTAGGAGCCGAATCACCACTTACCCATCTTTCATGGCGGCTATGTCGACTGTTTCTACCCAGAAAGAGCCCGTTTTGAACGAGGACGAGCCGACCCAGAAGACCCTTCAGCCCTTACAGGTATGAGGAAATTGTTGTTTCTTGCGTAATTGCTTGATTCATGGCATTTTATTGATGGGTTTGCTTCGAATTTGAAATGGGTTTTAGCTGTTTTTGTGATTTGATTTGATTGTTGTGGGTTTTTAGTCCTTGTAATTTAGATTTGGTCTCTTGGGTTTGACCCAGAAGACTCATGAGCTCTTTACAGGTACGAAAAAATGGTTGTTTCTTATAAAGTTGCTTGATTCATGGCGTTTTATTGATGGGTTTGCTTCAAATTCGAAATGGACCTTATGATTTTGTAATTTAGATGTGGTCTCTTGGTTGTTTCTCTCCCCCTCTAAGCTCAAGTATTCAAAGCACAAGGGGGAAAACATTTTTACTTGAAATAATCCTTGATTTGTTTTTTTGTTTGTTTAGATCGCTTTGCTTTTGTCTGTTGCTTATGGGCGTATTCAAAGTTATTGTGATTGCTGTGGTAGATAGATCTTTGACATATCCTTTTTGTGCATTGGAAACTTCACTTTACCTCCGTATGATCTGCTCTGTGTGCGGTTTGTCCCCTATTATTTAGGGGTATGTGCTCATATCCAAATTTCATGGGTTTAACTGCATACGGAGAAAAATACAAGGGGGTAAAGTATATTTTGAGTGACAAAAAAATGATGAAAATATCATATGATTTACACAATAAGGTTACTTATGTGCAAAAATATTTTAGCCATTTATCAAAAGCACAAAACATGATTGGGTTTACCAAAGATGTTCTCTTTTTCTTTTCTTTTCTTTATTTTATTTTATTTTATTTTCATTTGTTTTCAAACATTTGTGTACCAATTATGTTACTTGTTTTGCTTTTGTTTTGTTTTTGTTTTTGTTTTTGTTTTTTAATTGTAAAAAATTTAAAAACAAACATTGTTGTCAGAGGTAATTTAAGCTTTTAGGAAATGGGCAATGTATATTAAGCTCTAATTCCATATCTCATGTGCAACATCTACTTGTATGTAGAATGAGTCATATAGACAAACAAACAAACAAAATCGAGTGTGATTGCACAAAGGAAGCGAAGTCCACACAAACGAAGGGGATCAAATTTACATGGAGAGACTTGAACTCGAGACCTCTTAGAACCAAGAGCTCTGATACCATGTTGAATTATTAACATAATTTAACATGATATCAGAGCCTTTGGTTTCAAGAGTTACTGAGTTCAAGCCTCATAATATGTTTGTTCCTTTGTTATATTTGTGCACTCTACTCTGTACATGTTTGTGCACCCTATTCATCACGTATGAGACACTTGCATGGGATGAAGGTGTGTTAGTAGCTTAGTTGTATACATTTTCCAACCATTTAATTTTTTGGGGTAATTGGTTGTTATAATTTAACAATGTGGATAGAAACTCATTTGAGTTGAGATCCTCTCCTTGGTTTCTCTCCTTGCTTCCTTGCTTGCAATGGTGGAGATACATCCTAACATGATCCAACGGTCCAGATTTGACTATTTCAATTAGTTTAAATTTTTTTTTTTTTTTTTTTTTTGAAATAGCCAGATCTAGACCGTTAGATCATCTTGGGGTGCATCTCCACTATTACAAGTAGAGAGGTAAGGAGAGAGACTAAGGAGAGGATTTGAACTTAACTCATTTACTGCGTGGTACCTACTAAAACAATGGTATCATGGGGCTATGTATATAGATGAGATTGTTAAAATTGTCAAGGTATTTTTGATGGTACGTTTGATTTCTTGTAAAAAGAAATGAATTGGCAGACATAGTTCTAGGTTTGTATAAGAACAAGTTGTACAAATATTTATATTTTCATTGTAAATTTGTAATTTCATATTAAAAGCAATGATGAAGAAAACAAAACGGTTTAGAACTTGAAAAATGGAAAGTGGTCCAAATCACCTAATCTACTTCCAAATGTATTTACTTGAACATCTATTGAAATAATCTTCTTGAATTTCTCCAACTGAATGTAATTAATCTAAAAGATTTGGGAATAGTCTATAACTCTTATAATACCTTTGGTTATTTAAAATAAATTATATTAAAAAAAACATTGATAGTGGATGCGGGCATATACGAGAACTTGTTAAGACATGCTAACCTTTGCTGCGCAAACAAAATAAGGCCTTTATCAAGGTTTTAAAAAGCGGTCGCAACCGTTATGTAACGCCGTTCCGTAAAGATTGTGGTAGTTACCACCACCCGTTACGGCCGCTTTTGCAGTGTGATTGAGATTTACAGGTGTGTCGGCCGTAGCGGTTGCTATAGTGGTCGTAACGGTGCCGTAACGGCCTGTTACACACCGTTATGTAACGGTTATGAATTGCTTCTTTCAAAAAAACACAACCAAAAAAAAAAAAAAAAAGAAGAAAGTTCAAAATGGGGGAATAGAGATAAAGAGAGAAGAGGGAAGATGAAGAACATGTTCTTGATTTGTTGAAGCTGTAAGACTTAGGTTATTCTATTCGGCTACTATCACTCAACAATTTTGTTTATGTGTATCTATCTATATATTGTTTGAAAATAATAATAGTAATAATAATAATAAGTGTAGTCATTATCTATTTGGCTTGATTAAAAAATATATATATATATATATTTCGGCTTTTATTTATTCTCTTACTTTTGTCATTGTTTATCTTATATATAATAGTTAGTGATTGATTTTTTGTATAATATAAAGTCATTAATTATTAAAATAAAATGTAAAAAATTTAGTTTATAGTGATTTAAAAATATGAAATATATTGAATCAAACTTAAAAATTTATAAAAATTGATCAATATTTATTTTAAAATCCAATAAATATTTTCATGGAAAAAAAAATGTGCTTATCGGTAAATTTTTTTCAAATTGTGCAAAAAATAAAAAAATTCACGATTCCGGTTACCGCAACCGTTATGCTACGGCCTTTACGCCCTACAACCGCAATTGCACCATTACTACCGTTACAGCGACCGCAACCGCTTTTCAAAACCTTAGCCTTTACACTTCGAAGACAAAAAAGGCCTATAAATTCTTATTGCTGAAGAGGACTATAAAAATTCTTTTCATTTGAAAACAAACAATGTTATCAAAAGCAATCTAAGCTTGTAAGAAATAGGCTATATATATAGATATATTAATTCCAACTCCATATCTCACGTGCAACTGTTACTTGTATGTGGAATGACAAAAAGACAAACAAACAAGTAGAATAGTGTGCAAAAGAATCAAAGTCCAAATAGACAAATGGAAGGAAGAACAAATTCTTTGGAGAGACTTGAAATTAAGACCTCTTAGAACCAAAGGCTTTGATACCGTGTTGAGATTAGTAACATAATTTAACATAGTTTCAGAGCTTTGGTTTCAAGAGTTACTGGATTCTAGTCTCATGATATGTTTGTTCCTTTATTATATTTGTGCACTCCACTCTATATGTGTATGTGCACCCTATTCATCACGTATGAGATAGACATGCATGGGAGGAAGTTGTGTTAGTATTTTTTTTTTTTGAACAAAGTCGTGTTAGTAGTTTAGTCATCCATTTTCTAACCACTTAATTTTTTGGGGCAATTGGTAGTTAAAATTTAACAATGAGGATAGAAACTCATATACCACATGGTACGTACTAAAAGACATGGTATCATGGGACTAGGCATATGTCGAGGCACTCCTGAAGATAAATTTGATTTCCTATAAAAAGAAATGAATTGTTAGATGTTCTACAACCGTAAAGGTGGAGATAATGATGTCATGATTAGGGTTTTGTATAAGAACTACTTGTAAATATGTATATTTTCATTGTAAATTTGTAATTTCATATTAAAAGTAATGATGAAGAAAGCAAAGGAGTTGAAACTTGGAATATGGAAAATGGTCCAAATCACCTAATTTACTTTCAAATGTATTTTCTTGAATATCTATTGAACATCACTTCCTGAATTTATTCAACTCAATATAATTACTCTAAAAGATTTGGGAATACTTTGTGACTCCTAAATATCTTTGGGTATTTAAAAGAAATTACATTAAAATGGCATCAAAAGGGAATGCGGGCTTATGCAAGAACTTGTTAAGCCATGCTAACCTTTGATGCTAAAAAAATATAAGGCTTTTACACAAAAGTTTTATAAATTCTTACTAATGAAGAGAACTGTATAAAATTCTCGTCATTTGTAAACAAATAATGTTATCAAAAACAACATGAGCTTTTAGGAATTGGGCACAATATATTAAGCTCTAACTTCATTTTTCATATGCAACTCCCACTTGTATGTGGAATGACAGAAAGATAGACAAACAACCAGAATCATGTGTGATTGTACAACTAAAAAAATGTCTACACGAACAAATGGAAAGGCAAACAAATTCACATAGAGAGACTTGAGCTCAAGACCTCTCAGAACCAATGGCTCTGATACCATGTTGAAAACAAATTCAACATAGTATCAGAACCATTGGTTTGAAGGGTTAATGGGTTTAAGTCTCATGATATGTTTGTTCCTTTGTTATATTTGTGCACTTTGCTCTATACATGTTTGTGCACCCTGTTCACCACAGATGAGAGACGTGAGAAGAAGGTTTGTTAGTAGCTTAGTTATATCCATTTTCTAACTACTTAAAATTCTGAGGCAATTGGTTGGTTGTTAAAATTTAACAATGTGGATTGAAATTGATTTACCACTTGGTGTGTACTAAAAAACATGGTATTATGGGGCTAGGTGTATATGGATGAGATTGTTAAAATTGTCGAGATACTTTTGAAGGTAAGTTTGATTTCTTGTAAAAAGAAATGAATTGTCAAACATAGTTATGGAGGCATAAAGTTGGAGATAACAATGTCATGATTGGGGTTTTGTATAAGAACAACTTGTACAAATATTTATATTTTCATTGTAAATTTGTACTTTCATATTAAAAGTAATGATGAAGAAAACAAAGGGGTTGGAACTTGGAATGTGGAAAGTGGTCCAAATCAATCAATCTACTTTCAAATGTATTTTCTTGAACCTCTGTTGAATATCACCTCTTTAATTTCTCTAACTAATTGTTCTAAAAGATTTCGGAACACTCTGGAACTCCTAAAATGTGTTTGGGTATTTAAAATAAATTATATTAAAAAACCATCAAAAGGAGATGGTCTATACAAGAACTTGTTAAGCATGCTAACATTAGCTGCTCAAAACAAAATAAGGCCTCTACACTTTAAAGAAAAAAAAAGCCTACAAATTCTTACTAAGAAGAAAACTGTAGAAAATTCTTTTCATTTGAAAACAAACAATGTTATCGAAAGTAATCTAAGCTTTTAGGAAATGGGCAATGTGTATTGAGCTCTAACTCTGTATCTCACATGCAACCACCACTTTTATGTGGAATGATAGAAGGACAAACAAACAAACAGTATCATGTTCGATTGCACAAAGGAAACAAAGTCCACACAGACAAATGGAAGGGGGAGCAAATTCACATGTAAAGACTTGAACTCAAGATCTCTCAAAATCAATGCTCTGATACCATGTTAAAGATTTAACATGGTATCAGAACATTGGTTGCAAGAGTAACTGGGTTTTAAGTCGCATAGTATGCTTGTTCCTGTGTTATATTTGTGTGCTGTGCTCTATACATGTTTGTGCATCTTGTTCACCACATATAAGATGGACTTACACAGGAGGAAGGGGTGTTAGTAGCTTAGTTGTATCCATTTTCTGTCCGCTCAAACTTTCGGGGCAATTGGTTGTCAAATATTTAACAATATGGACAAAAACTTATATACTATGTGGCATGTACTAATAAACATGGAATCATGGGGCTAGGCATATGAATGAGATCATTAAAATTGTCAAGGTATTTCTGAATGCAAGATTGATTTCTTGTAGAAAAGGAATGTATTGTCTGACATAGTTATACAAGCGTGAAGTGGGAGATAAATATTACTTTAGATGCGAACATGTTAAGACTGTGGGCTTACCAGGTGGCATACATGCATGAAGGCTGAGCACGTGAACTTCAGCTGGGATGTGAACACCAACTACAGATGTGAATGATATCATGATTGGGGTTTTCTTCGTCATTTATTTTCAATACGAAATTAGAACATTACCATGAAAATAGAAATCACTAGGGTTGAAACTTGGAATATGGAAAAATGGTCCAAATCACCTAATTTGCTTGAATGTCTATGGAACATCACTTCTTGAATTTCTCCAATTGAATATAATTACTCTAAAAGATTTGGGAATACTATGAAACTACTAAAATACCTTTGTGTATTTTTTTGATAATTAAAACAAATTATATTAAAAAATATCAAATGGGGATCCAGCGTATAAAAGAACATGTTAAGCTATGCTAACCTTTATTGCTCATACAAAAGAAGGCCTATATACTCAAAAGACAAAGAAGGCCTATAAATTCTTACATATGAAGGGAATTGACAAAATCTATACTTTGATGAAGGTTAAGATAAACCTTCCTAACAGGGTTTATCATGTCAAATGCACTAAGATTCATTTTTCATTCCTTCTTAATGAACTAAATGTAAATTGATTGGTGTGTAGTTAAATGAACCTAAAGTTTTGGGGGGTTATTGAAATGTCATGTGGGTGAAAGAATAGGAAGTAGATCTTCGTATGTTGTCCATTTCTTGAAAAAAGATGTTGATTTATATATTTATACGATAGTTATGATGGACTTTAAAGTTGGAAATTCCAGTAACTGACTAAAAAGGTAAGAGATTAGGGGTTATAATATGCCCTGCTTGGTGGACGAAACCTTCTCTTCTTGCGGGGTTACTGAACAGTCGGTTGGAGGTGAGTTGTGATGTGCAATGGCTCAATAGAGATAGGTGATCGTTCGAGTGGAGATTCCATTGGCTGAGTCAAGGGGTGTTTCAATTGAGTTTTGGGTAGGCACGTATCTCAAGGGGTGTTTCGATTGAGTTTTGGGCAGGCACGTATCTATCTTGATTGTTTAAGCTTGATTCTCAGAAGAGCACGTGGAGGCTCATTGTTGACCCACATGTTGCCTCACATGATGGTCACATGGCGCCAACTTGATTTGTAGTGGAGGTGACGTGGAGATGTCATGTCAATGCCAGCCACATAATGGAGTTGAATTTTCTATCTCCAAGGAAAAAAACTCTGATCTCCAATCAGAACTCATGAGGATCATTTAGAGCCGAAGATAAAACTAAAAAAAATTTGCACGTCTCTATTTCAGAGAACTCTTTTTCGGTGCTATGCTTCCTTAGCATTTTGTGCATTTCACTAGTGGCTTGTGCTCTTCTATTTTGGGAGATCTCTTCCTTTTATTTTATGCTCCACATTATTGGTTTGTTATCATCCAAGTACAAGCTAAACTATTTAAAAAGTCTAGTACTCTAGGGGGTTTTAATTCTTGCTATTGGACCCAACTTAAAAAAAATATCTTTCTATCATCATAGTAAGACTATTTTTCTACTCCAATGTTCTTTACACAATGGAATGCAACACTTATATATGCTTGACATGCTAGTAGAACCAAATTAGATACCTGAATATCAGGAATGCATTAACTCAGTTTGTGATATTGAAATGATATTATGGTGTTTTCCCATTTTCAAGCTGGGTGCAGGGGAAGTTATAGGAAACTTGCATCTTTTATCATGTTGCGTATTGAATCTGGTTGAATTTACTTAACAGTATGTTGAACTGCTATCAGAAAGCGTGTGCTTACTTTGTAATTGATCAGATTGAAATGAGACCTAATATGACGTTATCATGGTTTCTAGAAACCTTTTGCCTTTTACCCTTCTGTTTTCTCTTTCTTTGTTTTGTATTCAGTTTTTCATGCTCTTGCAATTATTTGTTGCAGTAAGCAAAGTGGTACCTGACTTGAGGGTTAACTTCACTTGGCTTGGTACTTTGGGTCTTGAGGTCTTGCACATTCCTCTGGTGTAAGTTAGGTCAGTTATAGGCTTGAGAAGTGTATCATGTGTTGGGGTTGAGTTGATTGTTATGTCTAACCTTGAGCTTGAGTCAGTGAAAATCGAACCAAACTAAACTGAGACCAATGTAACACCAATCTCTAACTTAATGGCTAAGCTTCGAAAACTTAGGTGCACTGTAACTGGTTGCACATAATCACTTGCCTTGTCTTGTTGAGTGCTTCTATTTAGATTTGCTTCCTTGACTGTAACTTTTTTTCCCTCTTGTTTTGGCTCATAATCATGAGGTATGTTGTATCCTTATTTTTCTCCTTGAGATCCCACAAGCTAAATAGCATAGACATAAATGTGGGGTACAAATATGATACGATCTGAACAGATGGACGTAGAAAATCCTAAAAATATGTTGGACATGGAAATGGCGATAACATGGCAATACACGTGTTTCTTCTAGATACATCAATTATATAATATTGATTAATACATTAAACTTCTATGTGAGTAATTTCTAGTAAAGCTAAAGCTTGACAGGTTCATTTTGATGATTATATTATGTATATCCCTATTACTTCTACTATATTACCTTTTGAGTTCCTGTCTATGTTGAAAAGTTCCCCTTGACTATAGTTTTGAACATGATATGGAGACAGACCCTGCATTTTTGTACAATTGCCTGTGCTTCTTAGTCCATGAGTTACCAATATTTTTGATTTCTGAACTTTGTCTGATTTTGAGATCGTAATTGCCATTGTCGAATACCTGGTCGAAGATATTTCTCAGCCAAGTTTTCTAGTCTTTTTCTTAATCTTTTGAAGATGATAGAATGACTGAATGGCATCTAACCATTTTTATTGTCTATTTATTGATCCTTCAGTATTTGACATTTTTGATTTCCTTTTTCCAGGTTGCACAGCGTTTGGAGAAGTTCAAAACTACGATCTTCACACAAATGAGTATGCTTGCCATCAAACACGGAGCAATAAACCTTGGACAGGGCTTCCCCAACTTTGACGGTCCTGAATTTGTGAAAGAAGCGGCCATTGAAGCCATTAAAGCCGGGAAAAACCAATATGCCCGCGGATATGGAGTTCCTGAACTCAACTCTGCTATCTCTGAAAGGTTCAAAAAAGATACCGGACTTGTGGTGGACCCAGAAAAGGAAGTTACCGTCACCTCAGGATGCACCGAAGCAATTGCTGCGACCATGTTGGGCTTAATAAATCCCGGTGATGAAGTGATTGTATTCGCTCCATTCTACGATTCTTATGAAGCCACCCTGTCAATGGCCGGTGCCAAAATCAAATGCATCACATTACGACCCCCAAAATTTTCGGTGCCTCTTGATGAGCTCAAGTCGACAATCTCAAAGCGTACTCGAGCTGTTCTCATAAACACCCCACACAATCCCACGGGGAAAATGTTCACTAGGGAAGAACTCAACACGATTGCATCTCTATGCATTGAGAATGACGTGTTGGTTTTCACCGATGAAGTTTATGACAAGTTGGCTTTTGAAATGGACCACATTTCTATGGCTTCTCTTCCTGGAATGTACGAGCGGACCGTTACCTTGAATTCATTGGGAAAGACATTCTCTTTAACAGGTTGGAAGATTGGGTGGGCCATAGCTCCCCCGCACCTGACTTGGGGTGTGCGTCAAGCACACTCATTCCTCACTTTTGCCACGTGCACTCCAATGCAGCATGCGGCTGCAGCGGCTCTTAGAGCCCCCGAGTCTTACTACGAGGAGCTAAAGAGGGATTACTCAGCAAAGAAGGCGATTTTGGTCGAAGGACTAAAGGCTGTTGGTTTCAAGGTACACCCCTCAAGTGGAACCTATTTTGTGGTGGTCGATCACACCCCATTTGGGCAAGAAAATGATGTTGCATTTTGTGAGTATCTGATCAAGGAAGTCGGGGTGGTAGCGATTCCGACGAGTGTGTTTTACTTGAACCCGGAAGATGGAAAGAATCTTGTGAGGTTTACTTTCTGCAAAGATGAGGGCACGCTAAGGAGTGCAGTTGAAAGGATGAAAGAGAAGCTATTGAGGAAGTGAAGATCCGAAATGGATATTGTTTGACCCCGGATCTATTGTGCACCAAATAGATTTACGTTGTTTAGCGATAAGCATTCGGTACTAGAGGTAATTTCTTTTTTTCTTTCTCCAAGGCCAGTTTATGTGAATTGATATACATTTTGAATAAATTGAAATGAAGTAGCAAATTTACTCATTGAAATCATTTTTATTTACTTAAGATAGTTGGAAAACATCAGCACAGGGAGTGAGTTGGCAGATTACTATAAGCATTGTTTGCTTCACTTTGGTAGTGTTTGTTTTGAAGGATTAAGGGGTGGGATTGGACCATTATTGTTTGGTTTAAAATTTTTACACCGGACTGTTAGTTCCAAATTTATTAGACTATTGCATTCCATGGGGGTGGGACACAAATGGAGGGATAGGGGATATGAGATTAGGTGGTGAAATAACTATTTTGACCATCTACTATTTAATTATATATTATATTTAGTAAAATTTAATAAAATTTAAATGTCTCAATTTAAAAATAAAATAATTTTATTTAATTTTTATTTATGTTTTATTTATTTAATTTTTTAAAATAATTTTTAATAGATATTTTATTGATGTTTTATTTTAAAATTTTGTTTATATTTTATTTAAATTTTAATAGATGTTTTATTTAATTTTATTATTTTTTAAAATAAATTTATTTAAAATTTTAATTAAAAAAATAACATATATTTTTATTGATATTTTATTTAGGGACATTTACATACAAGTCTCATATTGTGAATTTATACTCCATTAAGTCCTAGATAAGATTATTTGCTCTTTCAAGTCCCATTAATTTTTAATAAACTAATTTATCCTTAATTTACTCTTCTAAGTCTTCCATCACTGCCAGACGTCTTACTACATGCTTGGTGTGAAAAGTTGATGTCTTCATTCTCTCTCTTACTTTTAGACCCACTCTCCAATAACAACAACCAAACATGCCGTTCTCTCTCATTTGTTTTCTATTTTTTTTTTTATTTATTTATTTTTTTTTTCAGACTCCCTCTTTCACATATAAAAAATAGAGCCCAAGCATTTTGACTTTGGTTCTCTCCTTATCTATCTTAACACCATCAACACCTGCCTCGACTCCCACACCATCATCGTTCTTTTCCACCATGCCAAATCAAAAAAATTTCATTGTGCAATTTTCAATTTTCAATTTTTTCATTCTCAGTTTTGGAATTTTCAATAGTTGTGCAAAAACTAAGAAATTTTCATAAACAATGGTGGTGTAAAATTGAGAAATTTTTCAATTTTTTCTAGTTTTAAATTTGAGAATATTATCAGTTTAAAACTGGAAAAATGATAATATTTTTAGTTTTAACACTAGAAAAATTGAAAATTTTCTCAATTTTATTGGATATTTTTGCAAACTAAAATCATTCTCAAATTTAAATTGAGAACATTCTCAGTTTTGGAATTGAGAATATCTCAATTCTTACCTACAAACCAGATCTCCTGCTCTGTTTTGAACCCTATAATTGAGCAATCAAGCATTTTAACGGTTGGAGTTACACACACACACAAAGTTGTTGCAAATTGAAGTGATCAAGGAAGAGAATAGATCGAAACGAAAGTGTAAAATGTTGAGGCATCACAACTACTATCCCAAATCCCATCGCTCTCTCTCTATATATACATATATAGTTGTGTATACACAATTATCTATATATATATATATATATTGGTTCAGATGTCTTCTATTCGTCCAGATCTGACCACCAAAGTCTACCCAAAACCCTACACTTCATCATCATCGGACGAGATCAACCATTTCGATCTCTTGCCCGATTCTATCCTGCTCCTGATCTTCAACAAGATCGGCGATGTCAAAGCCCTAGGTCGCTGCTGCGTCATTTCTCGCCGCTTTTACACCCTGGTCCCACAGGTCGAAAATGTTGTTGTTCGTGTCGATTGCGTGATCTCCGACGACGATGCTTCTTCTGCCTCTAGATCCTCTGATAAGTCTTGCGAAGCTTTCTCGAAACTGTTTCGGTTCGTTCTCGGTGGAATCATCAAGCCACTCCAAGCTCTAGGCCAGTTCTTGGGTCCCAAGAGATCGAACTCGATTTCTTCTTCTTCTTCTTCTTCTTCTTCTTCTTCGCTTTCGGTTGGTACTGGAGCTTCAGCTGATGATGAACTCGATTAGGGTGGTGTGACACATCATTCGCCTACTCAAGTTTTGAAGAATTTCAATGAAATTCGGTGTCTCCGAATCGAGCTTCCCAGTGGTGAATTAGGTATCGATGAAGGTGTGTTGTTCAAAAGGGCATGAACGTCAATTGCATTTCAAAATGGGACTTGTGCGTCCAAAAACTATTGCACAGGACTTGAGCTACCACAACTACTATCATTAGGACTTTTAAGTAATTAATCTTTTTATGTATTTAATTTTTTTAAAATAAATTTATTTAATTGTGTAAAAAATAAAATAAAATAAATTTTTATTTAATCTAGTTAAAAATAATTAAAATATTAAAGATATGTTTAATATTGTTATTACTTAATAAATAATTAAAAAGGGTAAAATAGTCATTTGAACATTTATCTTTTTCCATAATATTCCAAATAAACATAGGATTCATATCTTATCCAACTAAATAGTCTTTTCTTGACCTCTAATCCCATGACTAAACAAATATAGGATACAAATTTAGTCTAACCAAATAGTCCGGGGACAATGTATCCCAAAACTAAAAGTCCAATGAATTCCATTCTCCTTTATCCAGTCCGTTTAAACAAACACACCCAAATGCGTATAGCCACTTGTGTTTACTATCACGGGCTTTATGCATAAATAGATCAATATATATTGTTGTGTTTCCATATGAAAAATTGTATTGTGATGCATCTCAAATTTTATTAATATATTTAAAATATATAAACTTAATAGTGTGAAATTTAAAACTGTACTCAGAATTATACCAATATCGATACATATCATCCTAAATGATACACCATCTTCAAGGTTAGTCAAAGTAATTGATTTGAAGGTCGCTCACATGAATAGCCTCACTACCCTAAAGGACTACATTGTAGCCTTGTAGGTGTTATTTAGGGCACCATTGAAGAGGCAGTGAATTATTGCAATGTGCTCTATTGACGAACTAGAAGCCTCGTTCTCGTGCTAGGTGATAGCGACTTGCACACCGTCAATGATCGTGCAATGATCGTGTATTTGAAATTTTGATCTGGTTCATTGTTGTGGTCTCGTACCAACAAATGTGCTTTGACCAACTCGAAAATGCTCCAATACTAGACTCCAATGTAAAATGTTCACTCAATGAAACTCAGTTCACCAGCAATACCATCAATATTGTTGCTAGTATTAGTCACATCCTTCAAGCCTTCAACATCGAAATCCACAATACCATGGAGGCCAAATTGGAGAAAAATTGGAGACAAGAAAAGATTAGAGAGAAAGAGAGAGATCCATTGAAGGGAAGGTTTAATTGTAAATGGGAATTGTTTTTGGCTAGAAGCTCTAATTGTTCATATTGCTATAACTATTTAACATTTTTCCAAAAAATTGAATTTTGATGTGGCAATAAGACAAGATCTGTTTGGTCCAGTGACATCCAAGATCCCCTAGAGTAGGATTATTAAGTAACTTTGTTACTGCATTTGACTCGTTTTTACTAAAATTTTAGAGAGATAATCTTGCCCCCTTTTTTTTGTTTTTATTTTTTTTGGTGTATGAAAAGGTGGAATCGTGGTCAAATTGCTTTCTTACAATTTGCAGAGAGGAGAAAAGAAGGTGAGAGTCATCAAATCACTTGATTATAGTCATTGAGAAAAACATTGTTCTATATTTTAATGTCAATTATATTATAAAAGCTGAGATATATAATTCATTTTAATAGATTGATTATCTTATAAATTTTTTTCATTTATAACTCAATATAGATGACAAAATAAAAAAAACTTTTTTACTGACTTTGTTCCCTTAGTATTTTTGATGGGTCTTTATTTATCCTTGCCCTCAACTTTTATTATTATTTTTTTTGTTTTATTTTGTTTTGTGGGTGGGTGTTGAGTGGCATATTAGATCCAAGAGTTTCATTAAAGGGTTCGTCTAGTCATTAAGAGTTTTATTAAAGGGTTTAAGTTTAAAATCTCATAGGTAAAATTAATTTCTTGAAATCAGTTTATATTAGACTTTTGTCCTTATTTTAAATGGGTTTTCCATTAGTGAATTGCAGGATTAGTTTCTGAATAATGGGCAAATTACATATACCTCCTTCGAGATTTAGCTAAATTACAAATACCCTCCTGAAGTTTCGAAAATTACAGATACCTTTATGAGGTTTATATTTTCATAACAAATTGTCTTCTGAAATTTATATTTTCATAACAAATTACCTCCTAATTTATTATGCAAATATAACCTTCAGGGGATATTTATAGTTTATCAAACCTCAGGAGGTATCTGTAATTTAACTAAATCTTGAGAGGGTATATGTAATTTGCCCCTGAATAATCGATCCATTAAGTTAGATATTAAATTATCAAAAAAGAATTCATTAAAATAGTTATAAAGAAACCCAATAAATATAGCTTCTACAAAGAAAGAGGTTGAGAATCGACTCATGAAAATCACCCCCACCTCCCCACAATAGGACCTCTCTCTACCCACCCACCACCCACTCTCATAGTTGATAGTTGCATCCACCGTCCAGTGATTATTTGTATTATTGTTACACCAAAGATGCTTGAGGCCTACACACGTGACACTCGATTCACATCTCTAGAGGCAAACACACATAAATGATTCATTGTACTAGCAGTATTCACACACCTATAAAATTATTTGTACCTGAAAGTTACGAATCGACCGAGCTGTTTATGTATAGTGATTCAGTTCAATTCAAATTTTGCTTGATTAGAGTTTATTTGAACTTAGTTTATTTGATAAATAAATAAATTCATAACTCAATTCTTAAGCTCATTTAATAATAAGTCGAGTTTAGATAGGTTTGTGAATACAAAATATGTTAATTTGGTTTAAAAGTAATCACTTGACAAGATTTTAATCTCAAGAAAAATTGTGAACATAGTGTTCTAGGGTTGTAAATGAACTTGAACTTAGCATATTTAAAACTCGTTAGAGTTCATTTTATTTGCTAAACATGCTCGAGCTCAATTATTTTTAGTACTCAAGCTGAATTTGAGCGCCACCAAACTTGATTCTAAGCTTATGAACACAAACAATATAATTAATATTTATTTTCAATAACATATCAAGTATATTTTTATTGACATATTTCATTTCTCTATATATGTGGTAATTTTTTTTTTTTTTGTAAATTTATATATTTGATTGATGAAATTTATTAATATTTTTTTAATCTCTTACTTTTTTAATATATATATTAATTTCAATTTAATTATTTTCATCAAATTTAAACTCGATTTTTTAACTTGACTTAACTCAACTCGTTTGTAGCTTACTACATCAACAAGGACAGAATTAGAAAAAGATTATGGGGAATCATGACTTCCATTTTTCTATGAAAAATGCTATTTGCCATAACATTTAAAATATATATATAATTTTATATATAAAATAGCCCCCAACATAAAAAATATATATATCATTTTTTTTCTCATTTTACATTCTCTTTCTATTAAACTTCTTCATCATGTTAGAAATTGCTTCTATAATATTTAATTTTTATCATATTATATACATATATATATATATATATATGTGTGTGTGTGTGTGTGTGTTAATTTCTGACCACACTGCCAATCAAGCACTCAGCTGGAGAACACTGGCAGAATAGATTAAGCCCGAACGACCTGTCACAAAAAAAAAAGATTCCGGTGGTGGTTCGTCCACCCGGGGACACTCCGACAATCAAGTCAGTAAAATATCTCTCAAAGATAATCAATAATGCTTACCTCACTAGACAGAGCATAAAAAGTATAAAAGACATACTTTAGACCCATGGGGGTGCCTCTCTTTTATAGCCAACATAATCCTAATCCCAATAGAAGCCTAGCTCCAATGGACTTAGGATTACTGCTAATCTTAGACTCCCAGTAGGATTAGGATAAACTCTCTAAGAGTCTTATCTTTACCCAAACTGAAGTCTTCTCTCATTTTAGGATTCTTGTCCCTTATCCGCTTATCTCGGATTCCGATATCTTCGGAGATAATCTCGGCCTAGCCGAGATCACTTCGGCGTCATGACCCAGACACGTGGCACCTCGGCTGATACGTCGGTATCACCTTGGCCACGTGTCGGTACTCCGAAAATGTATCCCCACAACTGCCCCCTAGGTTCTATTACCTCGGCATTCTGAGGTGATGGAACCTATATCATTTCTTTCATTTAGCACGTCGACTAAGCTCGCTTCATCATCTATTGCCGAAGTCATAACTCGTCGGCTCAATATAACCAAGACCTATAGTCTGCTTTCATAAATGCTTTAGAACCAACGACCTAGTTCGTTCAAGTTTCTCAATCAAAATCGTTCTCCTAGTCGAGGTATTTGCTTCATTGAATCAAGAACTCCAAGAGTTTCAGCATGCATATGAGTTGGTACGCACAGTTTTTTAACCGTTTTCACCGTGTGTCTTTCCCTTACTGGACCGAATCTGATCAAGTCGCATCATTTTTGCGCATGCCGTCTGACAATCACGTCGTCCAAGGCACCATAATTGCCATTTTTCATGTTTTTGATCAAAATCAAAATTTTCTCTCTCAAATCCTTTATTACTGCTTTTATGAAGCTTTCTGCAATCAATTTCACTCTCTTTCTTCGGTGAGGCTTTCATTGTACTTTTTGCTCACTACCACCGTCTGACACCAGTGTACTTCACACCGGCCTTTTTGTAATCTAAACAACCATTCTTCAATGTTTAGGTTGAAGTGCCTTCTTTCCTTTTCTGAATGCATTCTTTAATAATTTGCATGTCTTCAAAATACACCTTAATTGTGCAATCTCCTCGGGATGTAATACCTCGGCTGTACCCAATAATCGGTTTACCTCAGCCTCGGCTTAACACTTGAAAATATTTTCGCAAGTGTTATTTACAACTCGATACTTCACTCTTAGCAAGACTTCTGTCTTCAAATTTCTTCCAAGTCTTGACAATATGGTAATCTCAACAAGTATGTAGATATTTCTTTCAACATAACCTTGGCTTAACTTGGAAATTTCAATCAAAATTTCAACAAGTGTCAAACCACTCTTCTTTTAACATAACCTCGGTTAACTTCAACTTGTAAACTTTTCTCATGTTTTAAAACACGATCTCGGTTTTAACTGCAACTTGTAAACTTTTCTCAAGTTTAAACAAGTGTTAAACATCTTCTCAATTTAACTTCAACTTGTAAAATTTTCATAAGTTTCAACAAGTGTTAAACATGATCTCGGTTTAACTTCAACTTGTAAACTTTTCACAAGTTTCAACAAGTGTTAAACATCATCTCGGTTTAACTTCAACTTGTAAACTTTTCTCAAGTTTCAACAAGTGTTAAACATCATCTCGGTTTAACTTCAACTTGTAAACTTTTCACAAGTTTTAACAAGTGTTAAACATGATCTCAGTTTAACTTCAACTTGTAAACTTTTTTCAAGTTTCAACAAGTGTTAAACATTATCTCGGTTTAACTTCAACTTGTAAACTTTTCTCAAGTTTCAACAAGTGTTAAACATGATCTCAGTTTAACTTCAACTTGTAAACTTTTCTCAAGTTTCAATAAGTGTTAAACCAATCTTAGCTTGTGAAATTCCAACTCCAAAGTATCATTCTTCAGTCCTTTGCCCCCTAATGTGAACTTAAGTTCCACTTGGGCTCTAATTAGGTACGTGGCTTTGACCTTGATATTGCTCTATGGGTAGGGGATCTGCCTTCTGCATGGCTTCCATATACTCCTTTATGGAAAAAATTCTTTAACTTAGGCCAAGTTCTTCTCTTCTCGGACTTAATCATCTAAGCCGAGATCTTGTCTTTTGGGATCTAGGATTCCAGATTTGGAATCTGGGATCTGCTCACTTGGGCTAAGTTTTTGTCTTCTCGTGTCTAGTATTATCTCAGCTTTGCTTTGGCGAACTATTTCTCCTCTCTTGTTTGGACACCTTTGTCCCTGGCGTGGCTTCCTCGGCTCTAGCATACTTTTCTATCCTGGCCATCAGCTCCTCCATGCTTTTTGGTAATGTCTTTGCCAGTGATTTTCGAAGCAGGCAGTCATCCTTCAAGTCGTTTTTAAACGATATGACCGCCACCTTTTGGTTGCATCCTGGTATTCGGTTCAATACCTCATAATATCTTTTAGCATAGGCCCTAAGACTTTTATCCTCGCCGATCTTCAGGGCCATTAGGGCATCTACGCTCAATGGCTGTAGCTTGTTTGTTACAAACCTGGCCACAAACATCTCGGCCAGGCCTTCCCAGGTTTTCACAGTTTCCTTCGGCAACTTGTGAAACCAGTCTGATGCAGTTTCCCCGAATGATGAGGGGAACACTTTGTAGAGCAACGGCTCGTTCTCAGAGTATAACGCCATCGCGTTCAGGTATAATCCGACGTGAAAGTTGGGGTCCGACTTCCTATCGTACATCTGGAACCTCGGCATACTGAATCTCTTCGGAACCTCAACTTTGTCTAATTCTTTCGAGAACGGCGTTCTCGGCTTGATCGGAGAGGTTACCTCGGCATCTTGTTGCTTCCTCTGTAGGTGATCTCCCAGATCCTCTTTGGTTCGTCCAAGGGCTTGGCTATCTCCGGATTTCAGCCTTTTTGGTGCACTACTTTCAGCTTCTTGGTGAGTCCTCTTCGACCCCTCTCCATGAGTTGTGTCGAAACACAGTGCCTGCCTCTGAACATGCTGATGTCCTTTGGGGTCTGCCTCCTTTGTGTGATGCGTCCTCCGTGATTCTTCTCTTCTTGACTCTCTTCGTCCGACCTCCTTGGAAGGTCGGTGAGAGTGTCTTTCGCTCCCGTTGTGCTGAAGGGCTACGGGGATTGTTTTCTGCCCTCCCTTTTGGGCATTGGCCGCTGGAATTGGTATGTCCTGCAATGGGAACAGTGGCTGCATGACATTATTTTGCATCATGAAATTGACGACCGACTGCAGGTCTGCCAATTTGTTTGCCATCTCTTTTGCCTCTTCGTCGCTCCATAGGCATCTATTCTTCCATACCTGGAGGTCGTCTTCGTTGTAGTAGCTACTTCGATCTGGTTTCTTTGGTGAGTCGCCAGTCTGGCCAACGTCTTTCACTCCGTGATTCTGGTCACGAGTTTCTGCGTTGCATTCGTCTCCTGTGATATCAAGGTCAATAGGTCTCCCACTCCCAGCAGTAGTGTCATTCCTAATTTTTTTCCTTCTGTCCGTTATTGGCCATCTATTCTACTTTCTTTTCCATAGACGGCACTAAATTGTGTGGGTGATTTTCCGACCACACTGCCAATCAAGCACTCAGTTGGAGAACACTAGCAGAATAGATTAAGCCCAAATGACCTGTCACAAAAAGAAGAGATTCTAGCGGTGGTTCATCCACTCGGGGGCATTCCGACGATCAAGTCAGTAAAATATCTCTCAAAGATAACCAATAGTGCTTAACTCACTAGACAGAGCATAAAAAGCATAAAAGACATACCTTAGACCCATGGGGGTGCCTCTATTTTATAGCCAACATAATTCAAACCCCAATAGAAGTCTAGCTCCAATGGACTTAGGATTACTGCTAATCTTGGACTTCCAGTAGGATTAGGATAAACTCTCTAAGAGTCTTATCTTTACCCAAACTGAAGTCTTCTCTCATTCTAGGATTTTTGTCCCTTATCCGCTTATCTCGGATTCCGATATCTTCGGAGATAACCTCGGCCTAGCCGAAATCACCTCGGCGTCATGACCCGGACACGTGACACCTCGGCTGATACGTCGGCATCACCTTGGCTATGTGTCGGTACTCCGAAAATGTATCCCCACAATATATATATGTATTTTTATATATAATGAAATATTTTTATTCATCTATTGCCCCTTAATGCTGTGTTTGGTTGGGGAAAGAAGAAGAGGAAAAAAAAGGAAAAAAAAAAGGAAAATGAAAAAAAAAAAAAAAATATAAAATACATTTCACATTCTTTTTCTTTTTCCTTTCTCTTTCTAAATCCCTTCCCAAATCTTCTAACCAAACACAACATAAATGAAATCCTCATTCTGTTCTTACATATAAACCACATTACCTTAACATTTCCCATGACCTAAAAGTTGTACAATGATGAATGAAACATATGAAGCTTCATAACTGTTGGCCTATTAGGAGAAGAATAATGATGAATGAAACATATGAAGCTTCACAACTGTTGGCCTATTAAGAGAAGAATAATGATAGAGAGCTTGAATTTTGAAATTATAAAGAGAGTTTTAGTGATGCGGTAAGGGAAAAGAAAGAAAAAAAATATAGACACATATATTACATCACATGTGAGCTTCACTCCTTGCCGTATCACTAGAATTCTTTTTAAAATTTTAAAATTAGAACTCTTATGCCATGTTTGGTTTGAATTTGTAGAGTGATTTTGAGAAAAATTTTCAAAAAAATTTGTTTGGTTTGTAAATTTTTTAAAACAATTTTCAAAATTACTTTCTCTCTCTTGCCTATTAATTAATCACTTTTTCTCTCTTTTCTCTCATTTCTAGTGGTGTTTTGGGAAGTTGGTAAAAAGTTGACTTTTTGACTTTTTGACTTTTTTGGCAAAAAACTGGGTTGTTTTGGATAAAAAAAATTGATTTTTTTGGCTAAAAAAGCTAAAAAGCCAAAAAGTTGACTTTTTTGGTGTGTTCCCAAAATTACTTTTTCTTTTACACATATCTACTCAATTATAATAAAATATCAAATTATTCTAAACTTCCAAATTCCAAAACTACTTTTAAAATACACAATCAAACAAATCAAAAAAATTTCTAAACTTTCTACCCAAAATAATTTTTAAAAATTACTCTCCCAAAACCAAACCAAACATAACCTCAATCTTTATTATTAGGAGAATTAAGCTTACAAAAAACAAGGGTAAAAAACAATTGGGTGAGTTTTCACCATCACTTCACATCCTTGTTGTCTTGTTGTAACATTTTACAAAAATCTTCACGTTTCCAATCTTTCGTTGATAAGAATCAAATGAGGTTACTAATCAGTTATTCACCAATTATGGAAAAAATGTTCAATATGATATCTATTCTTAAATCACAATCAGCTTGTTTGGTTTTAATTTTTAGAAAATTTAATATTTTATTTTTCATATTTTAATATTTTTAATAATTTTTTTAAATATTTTAAGTAAATTTTTTTTTTTAATTTTCAAACATACCTAATATAAATACACTTAAAAAAAATATAATATTTGTGAATTTTTTTTGGAAGACTTATTTATAAGTTTATTTTCAGACACTTATGGTAAGCTAAGTCCTGTGTAATTTCTTATAGAGTTTCAAGTCCTGTTTAGATAGGGATGTATTCCACAAAATCCTACATAAACGTAATATGATGTGACACTTACATAAACGTAACGTAACGTAATGTGACACCTATATAAACGTAACGTAACGTGTCACGTTATGTTTCACAAATTTAATGAGTTTTTGTTTTTTTAAATTGAATGTGAAAATGTTGCTGGTTTATGTTGGTGTCACGTTATGTTTATGTAGGTGTCACGCTACGTTTATGTAGATATGATTTATGACAACATTCAATTGCTTATAGGTGTCGCATTACGTTTATGTAAGTGTCACGTAACGTATAGGAAATTGCATGTTACCATATATCATAGGTGTCACGTTACGTTTATGTAGGTGTCACGTTACGTTACGTTTATATAGATATAATCTATGGTAACATTCAATTTCCTATATATGGTTTTACTATTATTTATGATATTAATAACTAATATTGAGGGTAAATGTGTCAACAAACTTCCCACAGGACTTATGGGAACATAAATTTTTTAGTACGACTATATGTAGCATAAGTCTCCCTAATAGGATTTATAAATAATTTTTCATTTTTTTAAAAAAATACACTAAATACCAAAAAATATATATAAAAAAATAAAAGTTCAGTACATTTTTCATATTTTTGTTTATTTATTAATTTTTAAAAATATTTTTTCGCAAATATTCTACTATTTAGATACATCTAAGTAAGGTGCATATAAAAAAGTAAAAAAATTGTTTAAAATTTAAAAAACATTCACTAAAAACCAGAAAACACAAAAAATAAAAAAAAACTCAATTTTAAAAAAATTGAATTCAGAAAACTAAAACCAAATATATTGAATAGTAGTAATAAAATTTATTTAAAAACTCTTTGTGCTAAGATTTTTTTTCTTTAATGAATCACAATAATCCTTTTTCATTCTTGTAAATTATTAACCACATATCTAGGGGTAGACCTAACATTTTGGTAGTATGTACAAAATTTTATCAAGAAAGTATTATTATTATTATTCTTCTTCTCCCTTTATTTTATTTTATTTTATTTTTTTTGTTGTGCAATTTGATCAAAAATATCAAGAGATATGACAAAGAGAGGAATTTTTTGTTTTAAAAAAAAAATAAGTGATAAAAATTGAAGGAAAAAAAAATTAATAGAGAGACAATTTCAATATATATATAGAAGCAAACTCATGTATTATGATTTATAATATTTTAAAAAAGCTTATTTAGGATGAGATTAATCTAAACTCATATGTTTTAGATGGATTAAGAATGAATAATTTTTTTGGATTTGTTACACTTTCTACTCCTAAACTATCACTAAATTATCTATTTTCTTTTTTTAGTAACTTTTTGACTTTTTGACTAAAATGTGATGTAAAATAAACTAGTATGTTTGAGATGACTTTTTAATTTTTTACGAAAAGATGTGCAAAAAGTAGAGAGAAAAAAGAATATTTGACTTTTTGGTATAAATTATTAATTTTTTGATTTTTTTTAGTAACTTTTTGACTAAAACAATCACTTGCCAAACGAGGCCTTAGTCACTGGACTATCGACTTAGTTTGCTTAGTCCATAAAATATATAAATTAAAATCTATTTAGTTCTTAAATTATCGATTGAATCTATTAAGTCCTTAAAGTATTTAATTCAAACTTATTTAGTCCTTAAAAAAATTATAAAAATAAAATATAAGCCATAAGTATTATAAATTAATAAAATACCCTATCAAGTTGAGATTTTATTTAAAAAAATCTTAAATTTCAATTTTGTCTTTAAAAAGTATTTTTTTTTCTTTATGTTTTTAAATTAGTATTAGAGTTTGATTCTCAATCTTGCCAATAAAATTATACGGGTATTAAACATATTGATGAAATAGAACTGAATAATTTGAATAATAACACTTCGCTACAAATTATAATAGAACAAAATGATACTTTACATATTTATTTATATATATAATGAAATAATTTTATTCATCTATTGCCCCTATAATAATGAAATCCTCATTATGTTCTTACGCATAAACCACGTTACCTTAACATTTCCCATGACCTAAAAGTTGTACAATGATGAATGAAACATATGGAGCTTCATAACTGATGGCCTATCAAGACGATAATAATGATCGAGAGTTTTAATTTTGAAATTATAAAAAGAGTTCTAATGATGTAATGAGAGAAAAGAATAAAAAAAAATAAAAATATAAGTATACATATCATATCACATGTGAGTCTCACTTATTATCATATCACTAAAACTCTTTTTAAAACTTCAAAATTAAAGTTCTCAATCTTTATTCTAAAGAGAATTAAGCTTACAACAAAAAAAAAAAAAAAAAAAAGGATAAAAAACAATTGGGTGAGTTTTCATCATCACTTCACATCCTTATTGTCTTGTTGTAACATTTTGCAAAGAGAATCTTCACGTTTCAATTCTTTCGTTGATAAGAATCAAATGAGGTAATTAATCAGTTATTCACCGATTATGGAAAAAATGTTCAATATAATATCTACTCTAAAATCACAATCAGCTTGTTTGGTTCTAGTTTTCAGAAAATAATTTTTTTAAATTTCTAGATTTTTATTTTTCATATTTTAATGTTTTCAATAAATTTTTTAAAATATTTTAAGCAATTTTTTTTTAAATTTTTTTAGACACCCCTAACATAAATACACTTAAAAAATATAATATTTATGATTTTTTTTTTATAAAAAAATACACTAAATACCAAAAAATATAAACAAAAAAAAATAAAAATTCAATATATTTTTTGTATTTTGTGTATTTATTAATTTTTTCAAATATTTTACTAATTAGATACATCTAAGTAAAGTGTATCTAAAAAAAATAAAAAAATTGCTTAAAGTTTAAAAATATTCACTAAAAACAAAAAAACACAAAAACATAAAAAATTAAATTTTTAAAAAATTAAATTCAAAAAACTGAAACTAAACACACCGAATAGTAGTGATAAAATTTATTCAAAAACTCTTTGTGCTAAGATTTATTTTCTTTAATGAATCACAATAATCCCTTTTTCATCCTTGTAAATTATTAACCACATATCTAGGGGTAGACCTAACATGTTGGTGTAGTAGTAGGTATAAAATTTTATCAAGAGAGTATTCTTCTTCCTCTTCTTTGGCCCTGTTTGGTAGGATTTATTTTTAATTTATTTTAATTTTTAGCTTAATTTAAACTATTTTGATGTATTTGATTCAGCTTAACAATACAGCTTATAACTTTTTGTAAGTCAAAAATCAACTTATTCTTTGAGTGGGGGATGAGAAGCTTAATTTATAAGTAAAAAATCAGCTTATATTTACAGTTATAAGCTATAAGCTGTTATGCTAGAAGTTATAATCACTTTCCCACAACTCTACCAAACGGGGCCTTCTTCTTCTTCTTCCTATTTTAATTAATTAATTAATTAATTAATTATTATTATTTTTTGGGTGCAATTTGATCAAAAAGATCAAGAGATATGACAAAGAGAGGAAATTTTTTTTAAAAAAAAATGAGTGATAAAAATTGAAGGAAAAAAATAATAATAGAGAGACAATTTCAATATATATATATATATATAAGCAAACTCATGTATTATGATTTATAATATCTGAAAAAAGCTTATTTAGGATGAGATTAATCTAAACTCATATGTTTTAGATGGATTAAGAATGAATAATTTTTTTGGGTTTATTACACTTTAATTATCTATTTAGTTACTAAACTATCGATTTAGTTTGCTTAGTCCATGAAATATATAAATTAAAATCTATTTAGTTTTTAAATTATTGATTGAATCTATTAAGTCCTTAAACTTATTCAGTCCCTAAAAGAATTATAAAAATAAAATATACGCAATAAGTATTATAAATTAGTAAAAGACCCTATCAAGTTAAGATTTTATTTCAAAAAAAATCTTAAATTTCAATTTTGTCTTTAAAAAGTATTTTTTTTTCTCTCTGTTTTAAATTAATATCAAAGTTTGGTTCTCAGTCTTACCAATAAAATTATATGAGTATTAAACATTATGATGAAATAGAACTAAATAATTTGAATAATAACATTTCGCTACAAATTATAATAGAACAAAATGATATATTAATTAAGTTATAAAAAGAATTTAACGAGAAAAATTAAAAAACAATCAATAAAAAATTATAAATGAAATTTGGTATATAATACTAGATAAAAGGCTTATATTTTAAGTAGATAGGATTTTTTTACTAATTTATAATACTTGTGAGCTTATATTTTATTTTTGTAATCCTTAGAGCATCTCCAGCCCTTCTATTTCCCATCCTTAGAGCATCTCCGAAGCCTCTCTTATTTTGTTACTATAGCTAGCTAAAATCGAAAAATCATCTCTCAATGACCTCTTGGGTTGGCTAGCTACTTTTTTTTTTTACTCTCACTTCGCGCCAGCCAGAGAGACAAGATTCTATTAGTAGCCTCTCAATTTTTTAGGAAAATTTTTAGTAGGTATTCTGATCTATGAAAGAATGAGGATGGATTGAGAGGATGGATTGAGAAGTGCTACTTTCATGGGAATTCTAAACAATTTCTAGAAATCGTGGATGCGAATCAGAAACAAACACTCTTGTTTTGGTACTCGATGAAGGGGGTTGGTAGTGCCTATGAGTGTGATGATGGTCTTCATCAGTTTTGTAAAGAGGGGTAGCGATGCTTTTCAAGACCAAGGTGGGTGTTAAAAAAAAAATGCCCCAATGATGAAAGCCTACAGCTGTTATTGATAACTCTTCTTTGTTATTCTTTATCAGCACCATCAACATCCCCCATGTGTTAATGTGGTTTTAAGAGATGCCCACAAGGTGTTTGATGAAATGCTCTAAATTATGGGAAGTGCCACATTTTTGTATTAATTCTGTGCTTGTATTTATTAATATTTTAAAGGAAATAGTTAAAGTGGAGAGCGTTGTTGGGATGTGTATTGAAAAAATGGTTAGCTAAACTAATAAAGTGAAACTTTGGGTAGCTAATTTGAGGATGGTTGCTGGAGATGCTCTTATAGGTATTAAATAGATTTAAAAAAAAAAAAATTTAAGAACTTAGTCTCAATCGATAGTTTAAGAACCAAATAAATAATTTGGTAATAGTTTAAGGGTAAAATGTGTAATAAATCCAAATTTTTTTAAGGATAAATTACATTGACATCTCCCGAGGTTTGGTCCAATTACATCTCATCCCTTGACGTTTTAGAAATCACATTTTTATCCCTATAATTAATAGTCTCATTTTACAAACTCCCTTATATAAAATTCAACGACTCTTGATAGAAAAATATAAGAAATTATATTGCAAAAAAAAATAAAACAAATGAAAGAGAAAAAAAAAATAAAAAAGTAAAGTAAAATAAAAAAAAAAAATTTAATATTTTTATTCCGTTTAAATAATTATAATGATAAAAAAATTAGTATAATTTCTTAAATGTCAAGAGTATTAAACCCAAATTTCAAAATGTGAAAGTGTAATTTGTGCCAACCTGCAACAAATAAAATGAAAAAAAAAAAAGGCCAAATGATTGGACGACCATTTCTTCCCGTCAATACCGCGAATTCCCAAAGAAGCCCCATCACCATAGATCCTCATCCAACGGCCCAAATTAAACCCAAGTGGCTCCTCCCAAAGCCACCAGAAATTGTTAAAACCCGGTCTAATCCCCCCAATTTCTCTCTCTCTCTCTCTCTCTCGCCTTGCACTTTTTCTCTCTCTAATGGACACTCTCCTCCCTCTTCCTCTCTCTCTCTCTCTCTCTCTCTCTCTCTGTTCTGTTTTTGTTCAGTTGGTAGCTGCTAACTTGCGCACAGACAACTGCCTATCCTGCGCAGCCTGAGATGTCGCCGGCGGTGGTTTATGTGATAAGAATATCAAAGCTACATCATGATGGCCCACTAGGGAGGATAAGATCTGACGGTCAATAGATCAAGAGAGTGTAGTGGGACCCACATAAATGGACGGTCAGCAGAGCACGGCGAAGCTGAAGAGGACACAGTCCTCTCTCCTCCGCTCATCTCCGACCATCAGATCCTCAATCCAAACCCTATCTTCCGTAAACGAGATCAGACAAGACGAAGAAGACGAAGAGGAGCAAAAGCCCCACAAACCCGGTTCATCCCCGGTTCGCCGCCATTCTCGCCGGTTCGCCCCGTTTCTCGCCCTCCTCTCCCTCTCTCTGCACCCTCTTCCTCTATTTCGGCAGAGACGACATACCCACCTCGGAAAACCTCCTCTTAGCACTGATTTTCGTCGCCATCGCTCTCTTCTTCGCTGGCAAAAACAAGGGTCTGATTCATCAAAGCTTTTTGTTTCTCTCCAAGCGACTTGGGTTCTCGCAGAACAACCACAAACCGGTCCAATGGTTCATCGGCGAGTCGATTTTATCGAAAAAAGACCGAAAATCGAAGCGAATTGTAAGAGAAGGAGTTGAATTTTACAGCAATGGTGATTTCTATGAAGGGGAGTTTCACAAGGGGAGGTGTAATGGGAGTGAAGTGTACAATTACTTTGTGAATGGGAGGTATGAGGGAGATTGGGTTGATGGGAGGTATGATGGGTATGGGATTGAGAGCTGGGCGAGAGGTAGCCGGTTTCGAGGACAGTATCGGCAAGGTCTCCGGCATGGTTATGGAGTTTATAGGTTTTACACAGGGGATGCTTATGCAGGGGAGTGGTGTAATGGGTAGAGCCATGGTGTTGGAATGCAGAGTTGCTCCGATGGAAGCAGTTATGTTGGTGAATTCAAGTGTGGAGTCAAGCACGGCCTCGGTTCTTATCATTTTAGGTGAATTCTTCAACTTCGATTCGACTCTGTTTTTGATCTGTTTTCTTACAATATATAATTTTTTGTTTGGTGATCTGTTTTCGAAAATTAAACTACCCTTTTTTCAGAAAATATTATGGGAAGTTAGTTTGTAATTTTCAAAAATTTGTGTTGACACAAAAATGAAAACGAAGAATAGACGGGAAGATATACTATTTCAACATTGTTAATGATTAATATAACAATGGAATTTATTGTGTTATGTTCATGATTGTATGTGAATATGATTGTTTTGATCTGTGTAACTTGAGAGGAATACTTTTTTTTTTTTTTTTTTTGGGGGGTGGGGGAAATGTTTTGTGATTTCAGATGTTGTTTTGAAATCAGTTTCATACAAAGATGAAAGATTTCATCTTTGTTTAGTTCGTGTCATTTGATGAAAGTTTCTTGATATATGATATGAGTTTTTAGTTTTTAATTTGTACCCAAGATTTCATTTTTCTTGATTTGATCTTGATGAATACAATGTAGACTTTTTAATTATAAAATATAAATTAAAAAAGAAAATGCAGAGACATCATATATAGGAAATGGAATTTTCTGTTACAAATCCGTTGTGTTCATGTATTTACTTGTCATTGTAAGGCATTTTAATAATCAATTTATATCATCAAAAAATATAGTTGTAGTAGTTGGTGTTAAATTTGTTGACTTTGTTCAGTTTCTTGATGTCATCGTGTTCGGAAAATTGTAACAGAGTAGAAAATATCGATTGATTGCTTTTTTTCTTTTTCTTTAATAGTTTCTAAAACCTATTTATTCTTCTTCATTTTCTTACTTTTCAAATTGCTTGTCATGGGTAAGATTTGAGATCTGTTCCTAAGTGAAAACATGTAATTCTGTTGAAGTAATTGAATGTTTTATATTCTTTTGACCCTATTTAGAGCAGTTTAATAATGCACTTATGTCATCCAAAATATAGTTGTAGTAGGTGCTAATTTTGTCGATTTTGACTTGCATGGTTCCCTTGATGTCATCTTGTTTGGAAAACTTAACAGAGGAGGAAATATCGACTGATTGCTCATTGTTTCTTTAATTGTTTAATTTTGTTGAGGAAAGTTAATGTTGATATGTCTTTATGATTGGTTTTGTAGAAATGGGGATAGATATGCTGGGGAATACTTTGGGGACAAAATCCACGGCTTTGGTGTTTATCACTTTGCTAATGGCCACTGTTACGAGGGGTCATGGCATGAAGGCCGTAAGCAAGGATATGGCATGTATTCATTCCGAAACAGAGATACAAGGTGTGGCGAATGGGACTGTGGCAATCTTAAGATGCCTCTACCCCCACTGACTGATGCCGTCCTTCGAGCAGTTCAGGTATTCTCCAAACATTCTCATCTGATTCATTTTCTGCAGAAAATATTTTCTGTTAAATTGACTTGTTTTCTTTTGTTTGGATTTTGCATGGAAAATTATCCGTTGTTTGGTTGGTCTGGATTCGGCATAATCTGAATCTAATACAGTTATAAAAAAAATCTAAATCTGAACTTGATCTGATTATGACAATTTCAATAAGCGATCATCTGAATATGAATCTGGTCTATTTAGGCTTCCTATTTGAAAACCTGACCCGACCTGATTTATTATAACTCTCCATTTGTTTATTTGAATTTCACATTCTTTTTTGGATTTTTCTGGTTGTCAGCCATTACTTTTGTATTATAATATACATATAAAAACTAAAACATTAAAATCGGATTGAATCCGATCAGACAATAAATAATTAGATGAATCAGATTGGGACGGATCCAGAATTATCATTATGAGGATGCGAAAGTATGTTTGGTGTGCAAACCCTTATAATTTTAAATTATTTTAAAATTTTCAATATAATATTTGATATTTTTCAAATTTTTGGGGGTGTGGTTGTCCCATCCGCACCCCTCTAGATCATTCTTAATTTTATATGATTATCAGATCAAATATTTGTTAATGAATTCTGATTTTATGGATCGGATTCAAATTAAATCCGATCCTTGCTAAGTGCAAGATAAATGGTCTCATTTTTTGTGTCACAATTTGCAGGCAGCTAGAAAAACAGCTGAGAATGCAATTCACCTTCAGCGAGTGGATGAACAAGTGAATAAGGCGGTCCTGGCTGCAAACAGAGCTGCCACTGCTGCTAGAGTTGCTGCTGTCAGAGCCGTTCAAAACAGAATGGATGGCAAATTTTGTGATACTGACATCTAAATTTACTAAATTGTTACTTCGACAATGAACCAACCACCCCAGTAAGCACAAGCTCATCTGAGGTTGAAAGAGGAGTGTGTTCTGAGTTTGGTTGATCACACTGTAACTTTGTATATAAATCCATATGTACAGTAATGGAAGATGAGTTTTTCAGAGCTGCTTCTTCTTCTTCTTCTTCTTTTTATTTTTTTAATTATTTTTTATTGTATATCTTGATCTGGATTATGTGATATCATTGTTTGGGATGGACCATGAAGCTCCATTATTGTTGTATTTTGCAAAACAATAATGAGATCATAGGTTTGATCACACAGTCTCTTTTACAGAATCATCATTGTCCACAACACAACTGGTATAGCAAGGCCTTGCCTCCAAATTTTAGAGATTGCTACGTTCTGTGTTGATGTTAGTTTTCTGTTTATATTCTTAAATATTTTGAAATTGAAACTAAAAAACTTGCCACTTCTAAAAAAACAAAAACAAAAAACAAAAAAAAAAAAAAAAAGTTTTTTTAAACTTTATTAATTTTACAAAACATAAAAAGTGTAGTTTTTCATGTTCTGTAAATAATTTTTCATTATATTTTCCTTCCCCTCTCCCACTGTTGGCCACCATTTCAAGGCTATCACCTCTTGCCTGTGATCCCATTTTCTTATTTTTAAAACAATAAACTTTTTAGAACATATGTTTATTGAACACATTTTTATTTTTGTTTCTATAAAATAATAATAATAATTAACAGTAAGTGTTACCCAACAATTGTTACCTTTCAAAGAAAAGAAATTTACTACTCTCTTTGAAAAATATGCATGTTAGGTGCATCCCCCTTTTTAGTCATTAGATTTTATTGATTATACCCAACATTATGTCTTAACTAACAAGTAGGTGAGATTATAATTTAAATAGTTCCGGATCACAATTTGTGATGGCTAGATTCTAAAGTTCAGGTTGAGTTTGGAATAATACTTGTATCTTTATTATGTAGTGTACGCTTAACTTAAACTGATCCGCTCTATGTCTATCCTTAAATTGTAGATATATGTAACTTTCGTTCCATATATACTAAGTAAATATTCAAACTAAATTTCGGAGATGGTAGGGGAGTGGAGAATAAAACTTTTATGAGTTAAGATGCATGATTGTGTATATTCAGCACTATGTGCAGAGGTAAAAATTATCATACAAGTTTGGAAATCACAACTTAGTTACATGTCCGTTTAATAATATTTTATGATTTGTCGGGCTATATATTTCTTATTTTTTAAATCATCTAAGCATCTAATTTGTTATTATTAAGTGGATATATAACCAATGTAATATTTCCGGGACACAAGATAATTATTCAAACAAAGGAGCTTCCTTCATAAGTTGCTAACTGATCCATGTCCATCCCTATGTCCTAAGATATGTCGACATAAGTATCGTGAGAGAGACGTGAAGAATCTTGGCACCATAAAAGCTTTGCTCATTTCTTTCAAACACACCCCCAACACACAGTGGACTTAAAAGTACTTGTATTTTCCAAAATATTCATCATCAACTCCTTTGAAATCTTTATGTATTTGGGTTTGATTTTGTTTGTAGTTGTATGTGGCAAATAAAAAAAACAAACAAGTTGGGACATATTAAAACAAACCAAAAAATGGAAGTTATTAGTTTAAGTAATATATTTGATTACTTAAACTAATGAAGGAGCCATGTGCTTCCTTCTTGATGTACGATAATGCGTGGGATTGTGTCATTATGCTTGCAACAAGCACATGGTGTGGTTGTGGTTGTGGTGGGGTTCTTGGTAAAAAATCTCTTAACTTTTCAAGCATGTTTGATCCACAGTCTTTGTTTCATCAATTTTTAAAGATGAAAATAAAAATCTAAAAAATAAATATTAAATATAATTTTAAAAATAGATGGTTGATTTTTTAAAAATGTAATAAAATTGTGTGACTACGATTATCAAACCAGCTTGATTTTTGTATAAATAATCTCTACATAAAGAATTACAAAATAAATAAATTGAATTATTAAAATGAACCTATGGTGGGTTCACAAAAGCCTAACAATATTGTCCAATCTTCTCCTCCAATTGGAGAGAAATTAGATGGTTCTTTTTTTTTTTTTAACATGCATATTCATGATTAGTTCTTTATTAAAAATAATAAAAATAAAATGATATCTTGCAATGTACCTAATAATATTTAACACTAAAATTTTTTGATAGTATATACCTTTCTTTTTTTAACCCATGTTTAAGAAAAATTATTAGGTGCTCTTAGGACATCACATGACAATGCTCTCGCTAATTATAAAATGTCATATTCCCTGTTATTCTTCTATCACCCTCACGCAAAATTATAGACTACATTCTTTTCACTAATCACAATACTCTTAAAACACTACCTATGTCCTAAAACTACCAAATAATCTCTCCACGTTCAAACACCCCTCGCCTCTCTCTATTTTTAAACTTCCAAGTTGCAACTACTCCACATGCATGTCACAAAAGTAAATCACATCCAGAAAGGTACTGTTTAATAAGATTATTTTGGGGTCAGCATGGAGATTATTTATGCTATTCTTTGACTAATCCAAACTATGGGTTTGGTTTGAAAACCAATACCTATAAAGGGACTACCTCAGCCATGACCAAGCCCTCTTGTTAGTTTCATTTAATCAATAAATATTATACAAAGAGAGACACAAACAAATATGTGTCACAATTTAGTTTGTATATATGTACAAAGAGAAAGAATGGGGAATGCATTAAAATTATTCTCTCTTTTTTTTTTAAATTTTTTTTTTTTTTTTTTTTGCATATAATGTCATGTAGCATGTCGCTACTATTACTATAGAAAAAGAATTAATTTTGGTTGTTATTATGGTTAGGATTAAAAAAGTGTTAGTTTTCTTCTTTTGCATGGAAGGGATCAATCTCTGACCTCTGTGGGAGGATGCTTGAATTAATTATTTCTAGGGTTTTGTTTCATATTTTTGAATCTCTGATCTGGTCAACATACTTTAGGGGAATTCCTATGAGATGTTTGTTTGAGAAGTGAGATGCAATCAATGATTCAACTAATTCATTAACCATTCCTGTATACCCTTTTAGTTTCACAAATCTCACTGTCACCATAATAAATTCCTTCTCATTACTAAACAACTAAATTGAAAAGTCATGAGTCAATCTTTACCTTTTAATTTATTTATTTATTTTTTTTTTTTTGAAGTTGTTTAATTCTTGGGGCTCTTTCTACGTTTTTGTAAAAATAACATTTTTAAGAACTTTTTAAATTGCTAAGAATTAATTCTTAAACCCAATTTCTTATGTTTAAAAGGATTGTCCCCTTCTAATAGTTTAATTTTTTAATTTGATAATAAAAATGCTCTCTTGTTTTGGGGGATTCTCACCTTCATTGTTTAGACATGCACTCAAATTTTTGTTGAAGTTGCAATTTTCCTTGTGCAATCTCAACCACTCTATCTCTCCCTATTTTATAAAATCCAAAAAATTTAATCAATATTTAAAATTAAAAATTGTAGCGTACATGCAATAATTAGATGAAAGATTCTTCTAAGCTAGTTAATGGAATTTTTAGAAGTTTGTGTACTACATTGATATAATTTGATTTTGAAATTTGAAAGTTCTCGTATTATTTATTTTATTTTAAAATTTTAAATCTATTCAACTCTGAAAAAAACTTGTGTGTATTGATTAAGTCTCTGCTTTATTGCTAATGAAAGTCTAATCTAGTTGTGTCATTTACATTTGCAGTTGTATTGTTTCACTAAAAGATGCAAAGCATAAGAGTGTTAAAAATAATGATATTGTACGGGAAAGAAATGTACCTTCTCGTATAATCCTGTTGATCAAGTTTGCGTTCCTCCGTACGACGTCGCTTTGTCACCTGAAAATACAAACGTGAGCTAGCCGGCGGGTGTGTGCCGGAAACCTCTCCGATGCCTAAGTCAGAAAGCAAGACAAGTAGGCAAAAGCTCAATGTGGTCAGGGAGCAAAAGTTGCATTATCTCTCCAAAGGTGATATTGGTGAGCTTATATAGGTTTCGCGTGGCACAATCCTGGTAGGACTCTTATTCCTCCATGTGCAGAGTCCTCCTAGGATTACTCCTCCTTACGTAGAGTCCCCCTAGGACTCATACTCTTGGAAGATAATGCTTATCCTCCAACACCCTCCTCACTGCTTAAATCAAGTGAGATGGTTCTTCTCGTGGCCGAACTACTTTCAGGACCGAAGTAACTATTACTTCGGCCCTTATTTTACTCTCCCTCACCTCGGCTTTCCTATACTAAGACCGAGCTATCCATAAGGGAATTAAAACCGAGCTTTTCTGCAAACCATAGCTTACTTCGGTCTCTCACATGCTACAACCGAAGTAATCACGAAGACAAAACATTTGAGCTATTCCACTCAACCGAGTAGAACCAAGTCCTCCAAAAACGCTATTCACCACGGTCATGGTCTATCTTCAAAGCTACTTCTCCAAACCGGAGTAACTTATACGGCCCTATCTGCGCAAGCCTTTTTATTTCGGCCCTAAGGCCCAACACCCAGATCGGCCCAATTGTATATAAATTACCCTCTCAGATATGATAATCACATTTTGTTTATTTTATTTCTTATGTCAACATTGTATTAATAATAAATATAAGTTATAGGACCCCTTAAATCAATACAATATAAATATATGAAATGATAAATGAAATATAATAAAAAAATATATTATTATATTATTGTGAAAAGAATGACAGTTGTAGAGCAAATGTTATTTTTGGTTATTTTGAAAAGTTGACTTTTTGACTTTTTTTTATTTTTTTTGAAAAATCGTATAAAAAAATAGAGAGGTGATGTAATCCATAATAGTTTAAAAGCCCAAAATTGCCCTTCCAAAAGACCATTTTGTATGACATTGTTTGAATGTTTAATCGATTAAAAAGACTTTTTTGTACATTTAGACCTCGTTTGGCAACATTACATTTTAGCTTAAAAATAAAAAAAATCATTAAAAAAGTAAAAAATTCAACAAATTATACAAAAAAAAAAAGATTTTATTTTCTCTGTACTTTTTGCACATCTTTTCATAAAAAATTAAAAAATTATCTCAAACATATTAATTTTTTTATCTCATATTTTAATCAAAAAATTAAAAAATTATTAAAATAGTGTGTTTGCAAACGAGACCTTACAATGAGAGTCTTTTGCTTTATCAGAATTATTAAAGTGCTCCCCTTAATTTTTCACTTCTCATAAGTACAAAAATAATCAAACATACAGTAAACTCAACTAACCATAAATCATTTTGTTATGGCTCCGTTTCGCATGTTTGTTTGGGCTAATTTAGTTATATAAGATAAAATTGATTATTTTAGTAAAATAGAACAAAATATCACATGTAAACCATAATTATTTTATTTTTTCTTTCACAAAAGTCAAAAAAAACAAAAAGTCTATCCCAAACGAAATTTTTAAGTCCCAGACTAAAATAGCTAAAAAGCCAAAAGGCAAAAAAACCAACTCACATCCCAAACAAATGCTATGTTAATTTAATTGTTCAAATTAACTCTCATTAATATTAATCTAACAATTAACAATTGACGTTCATCGATCAAAATAAAATAAAATTTAATCGTTCAAGTTCAAAATATAAGCAAAACTATGTTGTTTTGAATTGTGTAGTTTAAATAAAAAAATAAATTTTAATATATTTGTGGTATTAATTTTGGGTCTTGTTAATATTGTTAAGAAAATTTTTAAAAAATTATATATTTTTTTACTGTACTCACTCTTATGCAGAATATGTTATATTAATATGTGTATTAAAAATACACGTTAACAAAATCTTTAAATTTTTTACTTGGGCTAATGAAATATGTCATTTGCTGACATGTCTTATTGTAGTAAAAGTTATAATAAAAAAAGAATGACAAATGATCAAAGTTTGTTCTTATTTTTTGATAATTATTAACAGGCGGATTAGCTTTCCATAATTATATGAACGTGAAAACTGGGTCGCTTGTGTTAGAAGCTAGAAAAAACACCATAAGTAGTGTAATTGAAAATGTCAGAACTCAAATCCAAAGGTCATGACGAATTGTAATGTTGTAATGTAATCACTAATTGTCATAAAATTGAAAACACAAGCACTGGAAAACCATCATGGTGTTGCCACAATAATGAACCCTTTCCATATTTTTGGCGCCTATTTTAAGCTCTATGTCAACACTGGAACATGCGTGTTATTTGGATCTGTAGAGTGCACTACTAATTTTATTATAATAATCTCAAAATTCTAATAGAAAATGAAAAATCTCAAAATTTAAACGAGTAACTATTACTTAGAATCATCAACTCAACTTTTGTTTTGTTTTGTTTTGTTTGTTTGTTTGTTTTTTTTTTTTTTCTTTTTTGTGAACAAAACACCATGTGAACTTATTCTAAAAATACCAAATAATTTCTCTTATAAAACATACGTAAAATTCTCCATGTTGAACAAGTTGAGCCTGTTGAAAAGTAAATTACAAGATTGGTGGTTGTTAGGCATTAATTAGCTTACACATCAATGCTAGTCCAAAGATGGAAAGTCTCAACTAAACACAAGTCAAATAGCAAACCATGAATAGTTAGGTGATCAAAATTTGAATTTGCGCAATTGCAGCTTGTCATATTCTAAACATATAACATTCTTCTATTACCCATCTTTTATACCCTTGTTTTCTTAGAATTTGAGGTATTATCTATAGCTACAAACTATCATTAGATGCTACCCACCTTAAATTTGAATTAAGGATTTTTTGTCTTCAAATTTTTTATCCATTTATATTAATGTATTACTAGACGTAACATTAAATGAGAATTTCGAAATATAAGAATATGTGTGTGTGTGTGTGTGTGTGTGTTTTGTCACTATATTGAGATAGAAAGACAAAGTGATTTGAAAACATAAGAGTTTTTGCCTTAAGTTTGGCTCCAAATTGGACTCGTTTGGAAACAGACTTTTTTAGTAACTTTTTAGCTTTTTAATTAAAGTGTGATGCAAAAAAATTAGTATGTTTGGGATGACTTTTTGACTTTTTACGAAAAGATGTGCAAAAAGTAAAGAGAAAAGAGAATCTTTGATTTTTTGATATGAGTTGTTGACTTTTTAATTTTTTTAATAATTTTTTGACTTTTTAACTAACATGGACACTTTCCAAACGAGGCCAGTTGATATTAGAATTGTGAAGTGATCCGAAAGAATTTAGCTCACTTGTTACCTTCACTGCTCCTTTCTTTCTATACTTTCACTAACATAAATCATCCCTAAATTAATAAAATCAAGAAAATAAAGAATGAAACATACAAGATAACAAGTGATCCTAGATTCCATCCTAAACAAAACACCCAAATTGACTTTTCTATGTTAAAAAATTTGAAGAAAGGTCATTCCCCCAAGTCATATTGTGATGGGGACATCAAAGATACTTTGAAAATTTTCATGTTAATGACTTTCTCTTTATCATAAAAGTTCATTTTTAATTTTTAATCTATTTAAAATTATTTATCTTTTACATTTTTTACACATAAAAAAATAAAAAAATTAATTTTTAACTAACTTTTCAAACCGCTCCCCGTCTGCCCTTGTTTTAGAATTTTAAATCTTTTGTTTGTGGTTATGACTCTGGTTAAGTCACCTAACTTGAGCCATCTTTGTTGACTTCTATGAAGGTGTCGGCCTAATGAGGTAGAGGTCAGGTCAGTTAATGAGATCACAGATATCTCCTTCCTAAGTTTCTCCCACCTAAATCATATTCAAGGCCAGAGAAAAGATTGCGCCTATATCATTAAAACCTTTATTTGACTTTTTTGTTATGTATATATCTATGTTCTTTGAAACTTATGTAAAATAGTCTTTGTAATTAATTACCTTAAAGAATTATGTTTAAATAAGGTTTCAAGGCTAAAACCAAGAGACCATCTACCTTTTCAAATTAATAAGAACCGTAGATGGGGATAAACCAAGCTTTATCAAGCTAACATTTTTCGGTTAAACGACTTACAATAAATTATAAATCAATTTGGTGCTGCTTTTGATAATTTATGAAAAAAAATTAAACCCATTTGATTAGATAAATTGTTACATAAATTTTTACTTGTGTAAATATCCAAAAAATTCTCAAAAGTTATATAATTAAGATAAAAGAGATGAGAGTTTTTGTCCATATGTATGTACGGGTTTTTAATAAAATAAAAAGAAATTACAGATTGTAACTTAAGAAAATTTTAATTTTTATCAGTCAAATAAGTTGAAAAATTCAAATAATTATAATTTAGAATTGTAACCAAACAACATTAGTCAAATTTTTAAACAAAAAAATTAAACAAGTTGACTTATGAGTACTCAAACGAAATCTTTATCACTTGCAACGTGGTCTTGTACATAAAGACTTTTTGTCACATTCTTAAATAAATATGGAAAAAAAATGAAAGAGGATTAGACTTTGTAAAATTGTTAATCGACTCAGCGATAAATTTAAATTGTTAGATAGAGGGATAATTTTATTTTTTATATTCTCAATACGTTGGGGGTGAGCATGGTCTGGAATGGATTAGATTCGGGTAAAACCAGGACCAATCCGTTATCTACAGTTCCTGAAAAATTAGAATCAATCCAATCCGTTTAAATTATGGAACCAATCCGAACCAATCTATTTAAACACAGATTGGATCGATTTAAGACTACGGATTCACATAATTAAATAACAAAAAAAATATATATATAACACTTTAATTTTATAAGAACATAAACATAGTGCTATATTAGTTCCACAATAGTAACATGTTTTTTTATAATAGCAACATACTGTTCTAAAATTTAAACAACCATAAGAAAACTGGTTTCATCATAAAAATTTAGACCATTATAAATTAAAACTAAAAACTAACGAATAAAAATAATAAAAGAAGATATTATACGGGTTTAGGTTTGAGTTTAAGTTTTATATAGAATAAGAGAAGACACTATGAGGGAGGATGTATAATAAAAATATAGACTATTTGCATACGGTCCGGATCGATTCCAATCTAGAAACGTGGAGTTCAATCCGGAACCAATCCGTGGACTACGAATTTTTAATTCTTCAATCCGAAACCGAATCACGGATTCAAAAAACCAATCCAAATCTATCGAATTGGACTAGACTAGATCGGATTACGGATTTCACGGATTCCTCACTCAGCCCTACAATACACTCTGTCATTTGTGTATGTCTACTTCATAAACACATCTATCATATACAAATATTATAATTATTTGGTAAATGGGGAATTTTGAACACAGGACGGTGAGTTTCATATGCAAAATCTATTGCTAGCTGTTAATCACCAAATTATTTAAAAGCTTATAGGTTTGACAGCTGCTATTACATATTTATGGCCAATATGTTTATATAATATTTGATTATTTAGTTTGGAATCAGTGTTGAGGTGGGTAGAGTCGGATCTAGCTAAATTTTAGGGTTCAATTATATTCTCATAGAACTTGGGATTAGCACTTAAAAGTCAGTTTAACCTAAGTTATATTTAGAAAAAAATTCCGAAAGTGGAGGTCTAAAGCCAATGTTTCTATTCTTATAGATAATTCTCTTGGATATTCTAGACTATTCCATTTGAGGTGTTGGGGGAGTATATAGAATGCCCTCAACGTTTGATCGTACACACTTGGATAGAGGTAGACAAAGGTGGGAGAAGTATCTAGAGTGTTCTTCACCGTTAAGATCATAGACACAAGGATAGATCAATACATTGGTTGTATTTTTGGGGAGAAGTATCTACAATGTTCTTCATTGTTTAAATTATAGACACTAAAGATAAATCAGGACCATTGTTGTATTTTTGAATGCCTATATAAGGGTGAACCTCATTTGCCCAAATCATCTAAGCAATCTTCTAAACTTTCAAATTCTCTATAGTGAAGTGTGAAGTGTATGAGAGGATAATCTTTCGTCTAAAATCAATTAGGGTTAGTATTGTGTACTCACCCTCCCTCCATTCCTCTATATTTCAACCACTCGAACCTAGTACATGGATAGAGTCTCACCATTGTGTTCTTTATTTACTTATATTTAGGGCTGGTTTGGGGTGTCCTAAAAAAAAACTTTTTTTTTTTTTTACTAAAAAAAAAAAAAAAAAAAAAAAGTTTGGGTTTGTTTTTTTTTTTTTTTTTTAAAAAAAATGTATTAAAAAATGTATAAATAATTGTATAGGGAAATAGTAATAAAGTAATAGTATAGGCGTGCGATTGGAGTGGGTGGGAGGTGATTGGCTACTTTTTGGCTATTATGTTTATGCATTATGTTGGTTGGTTTGTTTGATTTAACATGTATCTCGAATTTGTTTTTTTCAATCGTTGAACTCGGTCGTGTCGTCGTTGTGTATATATCGTCAAAATTTTCAAAAAATTTGATTATCCATCGATCGATTTATTTTCTTATTTTTTTTTTTCAATTTTTTATAATCCATTTTTAATTTTTATTTTTTTTTTGATTTGACACGATTCGTAGTTTATTTCATCCGATCAGATTTTTTTTGATTATCAAACGATCTCTACTATTTTTTAAAAATTCGGATTATCAAATTTATTACCACACGGCCAGCCCATTTTTTAACACGTTGTGTTTTTTCAAAAACCCAATAATTTTTTTTCAATTCCTTTTTTAAGCTTTTTGCCATATCTTTGCCTTTTATATTTTTTTTTTTTTTTTTTTTTTTTAAATTTTTTTTTTTTTTTTTTTTTTTTTTAGTTTTTTTATTTTTTGGATTTTGTTTTTAAGTTTTATATTTATATATAAATAGATACATACAAAATCAAGGACAAAGCCTCCGTCTTTATCCTCTTTTGCCAAAACCCCATTTTCAGCACATTCTCTCTCTAGAGACACCATAACAAACCGCTTGAATCTTTCTTCATTTCTCTTTCATTTCAGCTGGGAGTGGAGACTCCTTTTCTTTCTCTTCCTTTCTTGAGAATAACGATCGAGCTTGGTCTTTTCTCCCATCGCCAAGACCATCGCCATTGCTACTCTTGACTAAGCGCCGACACTAGCTTTCTTGTGACATTATTGCTTCTTGCTTGCCTTGCTTGACTGTCCTAGCCAATTTCGCATGGCCTGCGCACTCATTGTCTAACACCTGCGACATCACCGTTGCTACTAGCCATGACCAAACAGCGCCGACTACATTGCCCACTCAATGCGACATTGGTCTGCCCAGCTGCTTTCTTGTGCATTGCTCGTGGTTGCTGCCACTGGTTTTACCGCCGGCGTCAACATTTGCCTACTCTAGCGTTGTCTCTCGCCAATTTGAATCTACATTGCCCGAAATCTGATTTTGCTTTCTTGGATCCGTGGGTAAACTCTGCTCAAGTCTATCTCTCATCTCTTGGTAAGCACAAAATCCTCATTCTCTTGATTTTCTGGTTTCAAAATCTGGATAATCCTTGTTCAACATGCTCTTCTCCTTCTTGTAAGTTTGGATCTGTGAGTAAGCCTTGAAGACACTTGTGATTTTGCTTTTGACAATAGTTTGTGGCATTTGCTTGTATGTATGAGATTTAAATTGACGTTAAGCCTCCTAATTTTGAACACAATACATCCGTTGAGAATGCTAATCATTTGCTGAACTATTGTTATAAAATTTGTTGAGAATAGTAAGACCATTTTCTAGAAGCCAATCAAACAAGTTGTTGTGGAAACCATTTTGCCAAAATCTTTTAAGGGAATTGGACTAATATTGTTGACTTTGCTTTCTAAGCAATCAAAAACTGATGCCAATGAACCCGTGATGCCAAATAGAAAAGAATGTTGCACTTCAATTTATTGCTACTTCATTTAACTTGGGCTACTCCATTTGTAGAACAAACAAGCCTTGAGGTTGCATTCTTGTAGTCATGTGAATTCTACCCTCCATATTTAGCATAAATAAAATATTGATGTCACCAAGGGAGAATGACATTGAGAGATAGCATGTAACATGCGAGAGTGTTGTTATTGCTAGCCAGAACAAGGATGTTGCTGTAATTTTCATTGACTTCGTTGTAAAGAGTAAACCCATGTATACTGATTATTGGCTTTGCTAGGAATGCTGAATAATAGTATCGGCCTCATAAAATTAATCTTATCATTGTTTGTTGAAATCCGAACAAATGAATTTATTAACCTATCATGCTACACATAAGTCTCGTTCATTGAATATTTGACCACTGTTGTTTTGGAAATAATGGATGTTGTTCTTGAATTCTTAGACGTAAATTTTGTTGATAATACTAGAGTACCATACTTGAGCTTCGTATAATTGATGAACAAATTTTCGATGCCCGAGCTTCCTAAACACTTTGTTTGAGACGATAATGTTTGTAATAAATCATAAAGTCGTGTATTGTTATTTGTTGAATTTGTGGATACTTCAAGCAATAAATGGTTGATGCCAACATTTTATATTTAAATCCTTGATGATTTGTGTTGACTCAACTCTGATAGTCTGAATTTGATATGGTTGGCTTTTACTTGTTACCTATGTTGTTACCAAGGCGGCACTCCTCCTTTGCAACTGAGCGAGGAGGGGAACATCTGACAGATGGGGAGGCATCCTTAGTCACAATAGGTCGGTAACGACACACACATAGGACAAGATCACAAAAGTGATCAGAAAGCTCATTCTCATCATTATCTATAGCTGCTACTGGAGGGTTTTGAATCTTCACGAGCTGGCGGACAAAGAAAGAGTGTCATTTGAGTCTGAGTCCAACCTGGTAGGGGCAACATGGCCAATATCCACGGTACCAAGAACATCAACAACTGCAGGATTAAAAAACGGAATAGGGTCCTGTACAACAAGAAAAGTAAATAGTGTTTATTTAAGAAGATATAGCCACAAAAAGGAAAGTAACCACGAATTAGCAGAAGAACTAAAAATGTCTATCTAGTACCTGATGGAGCCTTTTAGAAAGGCAAGAAGTAAAAGGACTAGCATCGGAAGCCTGCTTATAGGCCATTATCTTAAGGCGGGTCATCCGAGGACTAGAAACCTAGTTCAAAAGGACTAGCTTCGGAATAGCAACCGCCAAGGTAGTAGTAGACGTCCGAGCAAGAGAGTCAGCCAGAGTGGATGAAGCGAAGAAGCTCTCATACATATGATCAGACTTCTGACTCTCAAATAACCGAAGAGTTGAGTCTTTCTTATAAATCAATGAAGGCAGACATATAGTTGGTTTACTCTAGACAAACTCAATGAAGGCATCAATGTTCTTCCGTCAATATCTTCTGAAAGAGGGAGTGAAACCCCCTACTCGACTCAAACTCAGTAATGTCAAAGAGCTAGATGCAGGAAACAAGGCGTGTAAAAGTGTAGACGTCCCCGCACGTCCCGGGAAGGAAATCTCGTTTTGTTCATTTGGGCTCACTACAGTTTAGGACTCAATGTCACGGTCAGGTATCTAATCTCGTAGAGTGCAATGCAAGACCGATGAATCATCAAAGAATCCAAATCCAGCAAATCGTTTTTGAAAACAGATTTTTTGAAAGAAGTGCCAAACATGGACTGCTTTGCCAGATACAGAGTCGCCACCTAAATATTTATTTTGGGGAAATTTAGGAAACCCTGACTCGTGCCTAAGGCCACGTGTCCGTCATCACCAAAGTTGTCTTGGCTCGGGAACTTGGGTACGATTGGGAAAGGTCACTTCGTGAGCACCCCCGCTTGCCCGATCAAAGATCGACCACTACTAAACATGATATCGAGTTTTTGAAAACACATGCGTTCTTATTCTGATTTATTAGCCTAGGATTATTATGTGATGCACACAGCATACAAGTATAGACCGGGTCGCCTGAATTGAAAGAAAACATTTCATGTTTGTTTTTGAAAGATGGTTTGCTACTCGCAAGTAGGCTTAAAAATGCAGATTTTGCCACCCTCGAGTGGGCTTAGAAAAAGAAGGTTTTGCCACTATCTAGTGGGCTTAAAACTCACAGTCGATGATTTGTTCTAATTCAAATAACCCAATCTTCACCCACAGGCATTCAGGCAGTTATATCACATAAGCATATAGCCTCATGGTAAGCATGCTATCATGACAATCACTCACACACATGCAAGGATGCTAAAGCATAAAACTTACCTAGTACTCCGAACCAAAACAGAAACCAGTTAGTAATCAATGCATGATCCTAGTTCATGCTAAGGTGGCTAATGTAACACATACAGGTATGCGACTAAGACAAGCTTGACTATTCTAAGATGGCATATGATGATGCTACAGCTAACACGTATTCAACTTAGAATTGAAATACAATGCAGTTAGTATGATTTGTGCAGGCATGCATACTGTCTGAATGAATGCAAACATGCAAGTATAAGTATACTAATTGAAACATGCCCTAATCTAACCATCATAAGCTGGTAAATAAAAAGAAAAAAGACGTGGGGTTGGAAGACATACATCACACACATGCACACTTATTACAATTGTGCCCTCGCTCGGAGGGTCCGAATAAATAATACAGTCCGAATAAATAATTACAGTCTGCATAAATACAAAATCCTAATTAATTAACAAATTTAACTAGGAAAGCAGTAAACTAGCACGCAAATCTATGGACCACCTCAGCTCTGTTCCAAATGATGAATGATGCATGCTTGAGTCGCCTTACGCGGAAATCCATTGCGATGCCCCAATTAGCCTCTGTTTACAATTAAGCCTGGAATATTGCGCGAAGCCCCAAAAGACTGTCGGTTTCTGCTTTGCTGCAACAGAGAGCGAGAAAGGGACATGGCAAAGTATTTTCACGTATGTATGCTTGATTACTCTTCAGGGAGTGTAGTCCTCGATCCTTGTGCCATCAATCACGCATCTCGATGCATGATGGCCGAGGAGTCGAATTGCACGACTCGATGTGAAATGAATGCACATGAAAACACAACAAGACCTAAACTCCATCATGGGTAATCCGGAGTGTCAGCGACCAGGAATTGAGACACGTTTCATCACTCGGAGTACGAAACGTCCCTCGTTTCCCGTGCTTGGGCTAACTCTTATCCCAAACACGATGCAAATGAGATGGCATACACAATGCGACCAACATACAACCTAGCATACGCAATACTATGAAATGGCATACACAATGCTCGATGTAACATGGCATACACAATGCTCTAACATGCAACCTAGCATACGCAATGCTATGAACCGAAATGGCATACACAATGCTCGATGGACTTACACCAACATGAGTGGACCTCAGCCACACTCACATCAGTGGCCATAAGATGAAAATGAGACAACCGAAATGCGTGCACATATGCACGCAAATTGAGGACCGAACCTAAGGCATTAAATGCCACTCTGCCAAAGCATGGCAAGGATGAAGCATGACATTCAAACATGTAAATTTCAGCACTGAAACATGATGCTAAATGGTCCCAAAACATGGAAATATGGCACCCGATGCATGAAATAAGCCTTGAAACTCAAAACTAGTCCAATGCATTGAACCACAAGTATACAAAGCAAGCATGATTTGATCATGAAGTCTAAAGACAGAGCCAAGGCAGTCCCAAAACATGCACATTTCCAATTTAAGGCATGGCCAAAAGATGCTAACATGATGGACTAAAATAGCATGCAACATTGGCTAGCAAACATGGTTTACATGGCATGTATATGAAGCGTATGAGAACTCATCAAACCAGTTAAAAACAATGAATAAAATATGTCAAAATATGTCCAAATAATCACTGAAATGTAGTCAATGCATGCAAAAATGATGAGCTCCTTTAGAGGGTCATACAAGGGGTTATTAAGCACATACAAGGTAGACATGTAACATGGCAAAACCACATCTGGAAATGGATTATGACAGCCCTAAACCTCACCAAATTGGCCCAGAAATCAGTCTCGGAAACGTGCAAAGAAAGGCCTCTTTGGAAGGTCTTGAACGGGATTTCTCTACACATGCAACATAGACATAAAATATGGCCAAAAGGACCTCAGACAGAGCCAAGGCAGACCTTAAAACTCACATAATAGGGCCTGGAAAGTGACTTCAAAACATGCAAGATGGAGCCTCTTTTGAAGGCCAATAAGGCCAACAAACAAATCAAGGAGAGAGGGGGTCACCCCCCTCTAATTTGGGCTCTCAAAACAGCATTTAAACAACTAAAAATCCACTGGATTTCAGTGGTTAAAAGGCCAAACCAAGCATGCAACAAAAGCTTAGATGCAAGGCTCAAAACAAAAGGCAATCAAGCATACAAGGAAGCATATGATCTCAAACAGAAAAATGCTCTTAAACAAACATCAAGAGGAGCTCAAAAAAAGACTTTTTCTAGTTTATAGAAAATCTTGAAAATGTTCACAAGTAAGGCTAAAATAGGATGCAAAAATAGCCCTAAAAGAGAGATTGAACAAACAAGGAAATAGATGACATCAAACAACAAAGTGTCCTTAATCAAAGTTGAAGAGAGACTCAAAATAAGACATTTTACAGTTTGGGTCGGAGCCCAGAAATGCTTGAAAATAGGGCTAACCAATGGAGCAAAAAAATGCAAGTTTAAGGGAAATAGGTACTTACCCTTGAAGAGCAGCAAAGCAAGAGCTTTTGGACCAAGTTGGTGAACCTTCAACCTCTATAAATCAGTCCCAAGGTGTTGGAATGGATGGTGGAGGTGGTAGGCTATGAGGTGTAGTGTAAATGACCAAGAACAAGGGTGTTTTGAGCTTAGATGAGAGAGATATGGAGGGTTGTATCTATATGCTCCAGCTGGTTTTTTTCTAACCCTTGCAAATGGTGATGGAGGCTTGGCTTTATAGAGGGAGAGAGATAAGGCTTCTTGGAGAAGCCAAGAGAGAGAGATTCAAAGCTTCTAAGGGAAGCTTGACCAAAGGGGTCAAGCTTCTTGAGGAAGCTAAACCAAAATGGTCAAGCTTCCCCAAGAAGCTTGACCAAAAAGGCCAAACTCTCCTTGAAACCAAGTAAAGGGGTGAAAACCACCTTAAATGGACCAAAAACCAGGGCAGCCCCTCGGATAGAGGGACAGGTGCAAAACAACTAGCACAGCTGGAATGCACCTAAGGAGACAAACTTGGCCGACCAGGTTCAAAAGGCCAAAGTGGCCGGCCAGCCACCTCCCCTGGTCGCCCGACCAGGGGTCAAGAAAAATTACTGGTCGGCCACCCCAAAAAGGTAGCCTCCCAGATGAGTGCAACACAACTGTGTGGTCAAAAACCAGAAAATGTGACCCATGAGAGAGAAAAACCAGCTTTTTAGAGGGGTTCAAAAGGGTCAGGGACAATTACTAGTCAGCCTACCCATATTGGTGCCCTCCCAGGTGTGTACAACACAATGATATGGTGGAAAGTCAGAAAAAGTGGCCCGGGAATGGGAAAAACCAGCTTTCTAGTAAGAAAAATGGGCGACGAAGAGCAATGAAGAGAAAAAGCTGGTTTTTTAGAAAAATTGCTGGTCTCCCATCCTTCTACAACCTATCTAACAATGAAAACAAGGTCCTTGCCAAAAATGGACCAAGACGAATTCAAAATGAAGGTTCGGAGGCCAAAACGCGCAGTTTGGGGCCCTGAAAATAGGCTGTTAGGCACCAGAAGTGGCGTATGACTACGAAGGTGGTCTCTCGGGCCACAGTGTCCCTCAAAAGGGAGGAAACAAGGTGTGTGCCAAAAATCGGAGCAATCGGAGGTAGTTAAGCGGTCCCAAACCAAGACACATGGCCGACGGCTCCAAAAACCGAGAACCGGGCTCCAAACGGGAAAAATGGCCTACGACCACGAAACGTAGCCTACGGCCACTGAAAGATGATCTACGAGACCTCTCCCTCCCTTCGGGAAGAGAAAACAAAGAAAACAGGGCCTGGTTCGCAAACCGAGGCAAAACACAAAAGAGTCTAGAAGTCCGGAGGCAAGGCTCGTAGCCGAGACTCTGAAACCTTAGAGCGAGCACAATATGCAACATCACCGAGCGCTCAGTTGGTGACGTCTGAGTCTTAAGGTCGGTCAAAAATGGGGTGTCTATAACAAGTCCACGAGTAAAGCACCCGTAGCTTTTCGAAAAAGACAATAAAGGAGGTGCTGGCCCCAGGACACACTGGTCAAATCCAAATTGGCATGCTACTCTGTTAGGTTTGTAGATGGTGCTACCAAGGCCTTCCTCATGCCATACGGTAGCGAGCTAGGATAGACCATTACCAACATATCAACAAGGTGTACAGAAATACCCTTTAGCAAGGGAAATGACATTAGTCGAGAGGAAGCATGGAAAATAAGTGACATCGCTATAGGGGCGAGCCACAAAGCGCCGAGGATAAGAGTCACCTTTCTATTTTTTTCCATGTTTTTTCAAAAAAAAAGTAAAAAAAATCAACTTTTAACCAATTTTCCAAAACAACCAAAACTAACATTTGCTCTACAACTGTCATTCTTTTCACAATAATATAATAATATATATATTTTATTATATTTCATTTAACATTTCATATGTTTATAGTGTATTGATTTAAGGGGTCCTATAACTTATATTTATTATTAATACAGTGTTGACATAAGAAATAAAATAAACAAAATGTGATTATCATATCATTATTTTTAGCACTCTTATGCTTTGCATCTTTTAGTGAAGCAATACAACTGCAAATGTAAATGTAAATGTAAATGACACAACTAGATTCGACTTTCATTAGCAATAAAGCAGAGACTTAATCAATACACACAAGCTTTTTTTGGAGTTTAATTGATTTAGAACTCTTATCCTCGGTGCTTTGTGGCTCGCCTCTGTGTATGCCCACCGGTGGGTGTAGTGATGCCACTTATTTTTCATGTTTCCTCCCGACTAGTGTCATTTCCCTTGCCAAAAGGCATTTCTGTGAACCTTGTTGATATGTTGGTAACGGTTTGCCCCAGCTCGCTATCATATGGCATGAAAAGGCCTTGGTAGCGCCGTCTACAAACTTGACAGAGTAGCATGCCAATTTGGATTTGACCAGTGTGTCCTGGGCCGGCACCTCATTTATTGTCTTTTTCAAAAAGTTACGGGCGTTTTACTCGTGGACTTGTACATACCTTGCTTTTTGCACCTGGCTCTTTGACACTACCAGGTTTGAGTTGGGTAGGAGGTTTCACTCCCTCTTTTAGGAGATATTGGTGGAAGAACATTGATGCCTTCATTGAGTTTGTCTAGAGTAAACCAACTATATGTTTGCCTTCGTTGATTTATAAGAAAGACTCAACTCTTCAGTTGCCTGAGAGTCGGAAGTCTGATCATATATATGAGAGCTTCTTCGCTTCATCTACTCCGGCTGACCCTTTTGCTTACTATCTTGGCGATTGTTGTCTTGGAGCCAGTCCCTCTGAACTGGGTTTCTGGTCCTTGGACGACTTGGCTTAAGATAATGGCCCATAAACAGGCTTCCGATGCCAATCTTTTTACTCTTTGCCTTTCTAAAAGGCTCCATCAGGTACTAGATAGACACTTTTAGTTCTTCTGCTGAATTGTGGTTATTTTCCTTTTTGCGGCGATATCTTCTTAAATAAACACTATTTACTTTTCTTGTCATATAGGACCCTATTTCGTCTTTTGATCCTACGGTTGTTGATGTTCTTGGTACAACAGATATTGGCAATGTTGCCCTTACTGGGTTGCACTCAGACCCAGATGACACTCTTCTTTTGTCCGCCAGGCTCGTGAAGATTCGAACGCCTCTAGTAGCAGCTATAGATGATGATGATGATGAGCTTTCCGATCACTTTTGTGATCTTGTCCTGCATGTGTGTCGTCACCAACCTATTGTGACTAAGGATGCCTCCTCATCTGTCAGATGTTCCCTTCCTCGCTCAGTTGCAAAGGAGGAGCGCCGTCTTAGTAACAACATAGGTAACAAGTAGAAGCCAACCATATCAAATTCAGACTATCAGAGTTGTGTCAACACAAATCATCAAAGATTAAATATAAAATTTCGACATCAACCATTTATTGCTCGAAGTATCCACAAATTCAACAAATAACAATACATGACTTTATGATTTATTACAAACATTGTCGTCTTAAGCAAAGCATTCAGGAGGCTCAAGCATTAGAAATTTGTTCATTAATTATACAAAGCTCAAGTATGGTACTCTGGTATTATCAACAAAATTTACGTCTAAGAATTCAAGCACAACATCCATTATTTTCAAAACAACAGTGGTCAAATATTCAATGAACGAGATTTATGTATAGCATAATAGATCAATAAATTCATTTGTCTGGATTCCAACAAACAATGATAAGATCAGTTTTATGAGGCCAATACTATTATTCAGCATTCCTAGCAAAGCCAATAATCAGTATACATGGGTTTACTCTTTACAGTGAAGTCAATGACAATTACAGCAACATCCTTGTTCTAGCTAGCAACAACAACACTCGCATGTTACATGCTCTCTCTCAACGTCATTCTCCCTTGGCGACATCAATATTTTATTTATGCTACATATAGAGGGCAGAATTCATATGACTACAAGAATGCAACCTCAAGGTTTGTTTGTTCTACAAATGGAATAGCCCAAGTTATATGAAGTAACAATGAATTGAAGTGCAACATTCTTTTCTATTTGGCATCATGGGTTCATTGGCATCAGCTTTTGATTGCTTAGAAAGCAAAGTCAACAATATTGGTCCAATTTCCTTAAAAGATTTTGGCCAAAATGGTTTCCACAATAACTTGTTTGATTGGTTTCTAGAAAATGGTCTTATCGTTGTCAACAAATTTTATAATTATAGTTTAGCAAATGATTAGCATTCTCAACGGATGTATTGTATTCAAAATTAGGAGGCTCAACCTCAATTTAAATCTCATACATACAAGCAAATCCCACAAGCTATTGTCAAAAGCAAAATCACAAGTGTCTTCAAGGCTTACTCACAGATCCAAACTTACAAGAAGGAGAAGAGCATGTTGAACACGGATTACCTGGATTTTGAAACCAGAAAATCAAGAGAATGAGGATTTTGTGCTTACCAAGAGATGGGAGATAGACTTGAGTAGAGTTTACCCACGGATCCAAGAAAGCAAAATCAGATTCCGAGTAGTACAGATTTAAATTGGCGAGAGACGACGTCAGAGTAGGAAAATGTTGAGGCCAACGGTAAAACTAGTAGCAGCAACCACGAGCAGTGCACAAGAAAGCAGCTGGGCAGACCAACGTCATATTGAGTAAGCAACATGGTCAGCGCTGTTTGGTCGTGGCTAGCAGCAGCGATGATGTCACAAGTGTTGGACGAGGAGTGCGCAGGCCACGCGAGCTGGTTGGGACAAGTCGATGACGGCACAAGCAAGCAACAATGATAATGTTGCAGGAAAGCTAGTGTCAGCGCTGGTTAGTCGCAGCAATGGCAATGGTCTTCGGTGATTGCAAAGTAAAAACCAAGCTCTAACACGTTATTCTCAAGAATGGAAGAGAAAGAAAAAAGAGTCTCCATTCCCAATTGAAGTGAAAGGCAAATGGAGCAAGATTCAGGCAGTTTGGTATGGTGTCTCTAGAGGGAGAATGTGCTGAAAATGGGATTTTGGAAAAAGGGGATATGGACAGAGGCTTTATCCTTGATTTGGTATGTATATATTTATATATAAATATAAATATAAGTAAATAAAGAAGGCAAGTAATGGTCGTCTTCAAGGATGGCACCAATAAAAGCAAAGTTTTGTTTGTTGTTCTGAATAAAAAATAAGAATGGATAAAGTCTCACCATTTGGCCTACTTGTCTATTTTTAGAGTGATAATATAGAGTGGTATTTTGTATGCAATCTCGTTTTTTTTTTTTTTTTTTTTACTTGATATTGAAAAAGAAAACAATTGATAAATGCAAATTCAAGAAATATATATAAAAAAATCACCATCTTCCATACCAGCACACTAATGGTTTCTAGATCAACTTCTCAGTCAGAATCATGATGAGTTCAAGAAATTGAAATCAAAACACATATGAGAAATAGAAAAAGAAGAAGAAAGCAATTGATAAATGCAAATTCAGGAAATAATCGCATTTGGCTATGGCTTCTGAATCAGTATTGGAGTTTGTGTCGAAGATTAACGGTGACAAAGAAGTGGACATGTTGTGCATCGGGATACCGCTACAACTGCGATTTTCATCATTTCAGACTCTTCGAGGACCTAGTCTGTCGAAGTGTACTCATATGAATCCATCACTCGAATCAAAATCAAAGACAAGAACCCTTATTGAGAATCTGAAATTGTTTATTAAACCTTAAATTCTAAACCACTTTTCAAATTTTCTCTAATTTGGTTGGGAGAGATTTCGAATTGAGTGATAAATTGTAAAAAACCAAAACATAAATACCATAAGATAATTTTGTATGCCCTTAAACACAACCCCATGAGTTTATGATGTGATAAAAGTCTATTATGTATTTACTTTCATATACTAATTAAAGTAAACAAATTCTGTTCAAGCAAGAAATAAATGTCATATAATGTGTTATAATTGTATTGCACATGGATTTGAAATTAAGACTTGTTTATATTATGAATAAGTTTGAATTCAACATGAATTTGAAATTAGGCCTTTTTTTCATTGTTATATATAGAGACTTTAAATAATTAAAAAATTAAAAAAATATATTTTTATTAAATTTCAATTATTGGGAAGGCGGTGAGATTTGAACACACGATCTTTTAACTACTCTGATGCCATATTGAATTGTTAACTACTACTAGGGGTGACTTTACATGCACAGGTGGGGGTTCAATTGAACACCCTGGAATATATATATATATATATGTAACTCAGCCTAAAACTTTATGTTGAACATCTTAGCCCACTTTATTGAATACCTAGTTCACTTTCTTAAACACCCAACTTAACCAAATCGATAACCCTTTAATCAATATATAAAGTAATTATTCATTGTCCCAAAGGCATTCACGTGGCAATACTATGAATGACTTAGATTGATTTGTGACAATGTCACTGTAGCACTTGTATCCTTTAAAACTTTTAGGAAGTGTATTTGAATCCTTTATTTTATTTTGGAAATTTTTAGTATTGTTGTATCTTGGTTTTTGAGAAGTACAAATCGATTTAAACTTGTTGCAATTGTTCGTTCATGCTTGTTTACGTTGAAAAGTTGTTTAGGAACCTAAAAATCTTGTTCTGGGGTCGACACCAATTTTGGTGGTGTCGACACTTGCCTTTTATTGTTGACCTCAATTGTTGACACCAGTCTAGGAAGGGTCGACCTTTGTTTATTGCTGAATCTGGAATTGGCTGCTGAAATTTAAGGTCAACACCAAGGGTTTCAAAGGTCAACCCTTGCCTGCTGCACACATTAGTGTCTCAGCTTTTCTTCCTGAAGGGTCGACACCTCTATCTGAAGGGTGGACCCTTGTGTGTAATTTTTAGATTTTTGGGTCGGTTTGGGCCCTATTTTTGGGGGGTTTTGACTTGTTCTTTTCATTTGAATTTGAGGCTATTGTTCTATTAGTGCCTAGCTACTATGAATAGGTTCCAAAACACTTTCCTCTCATTACTTTTTCTCTCAAACCATGACTTCTCTCTTCTCTCTCTAAACTTAACTTTTTCATACTTAGATCTTTAGATCTACTCACCTAGAGCCATCTTTTCACCTTGGTCCTTTGGGAAAGGTTATAAATCTTGTGATTCGAGTAGTTCGTGGTTTAAATGTCACGATGATTTTGGGTTATCTCCTCTTCGCTTCAAGAGGTAGGGATTTCTTGCTCCTCTTCAATGCTTTGTCTATAAATAGATATGTGGTAAATTTTCTTGCATAAAATCCATTTATATTGGAGTTCTTTTTAAAAAATCATATGAGAGATATTTAGGGTTTGTTACTTGGCGGTTGGAAATCATTATATAAATTGTTGTTTAGGTTCTTTGGAGAGTAGTTTAGCATGTTGATGTTGGAGAGAGAAAAAAATCTAATTTAATATTATAGACTTAAAGGATTAATGATGAGAGAAAGTTGTGTAATATTTTGTGCTTGATGGATTGTGTAATTGTGTTAATTGATAAAAGGGTGGATTAACCATGGTATTAGAATTATTCTTGATTAATTATGTTAAATTGAGTTGAGCTGTGGCTTTGAAATTCATGGATTTTAGTTTTCTAAAATAAAGGGAATCGATTTTGGTTTTGCAAAACAAAGAGAATGATTTAGTTTTGTAAATTAAAGAGGATGGATTATGGATGAAGATTTGAACATGTTAACTTGGAAAATAAAAGAGATGATTTTCATAAGAGAAAGAAACCATGGTATATTGTAAATCTAGAATCGATGCTTGGGGATGGATTTTAAAGCTTTTGAATATCATTATTATTATTATTGTTGGGACTTAAGGTCAAGTAAACATCAGATTATTGTATTATGTGTGTTTAAATATTTATGCTTAGAGGTTTTATCCTTGGTTATTGGTGGGGGATGATGTTGTGATATTGAATAGATTATGTGTATGTAGTATACTCGGGTTATTTATCTTTGTTGAATTATGTGATGGTTGGGAATGTGTTTGCGTTTCGTATGAGAGGTACCATTACTTTCCAGCTAGCGCCGGAGAATTGGCCGTACTTAGAATGAGAGGTACTAGTACCTTCCAGCTAGCGCTTGGAGAACTTGGCAAAGGTGCTATTACCTTCCCGCAGGTGCCTGGTAAATTGGCAGAAATATCATTACCTTCCAGCTTGTGTCTGGTAAATTGGCATTTCGTTATGGAACGGTATATCATTGGCTTACCGTGCTTAAGGCAGGTAAAACAAAACTTATTTATCATTATTTTCTCAGTGTATCTGTGTATATTATGGGTTATGATGATTATGGTTCAACAAGGCCGAGTTGTCTCATTTGTTGAGTAGATAGTTATTGATTGCTTGTTGTTTTCCTTTCATATTAGATGTATATATGTAAAAATATGAATGTGTTGGAATCGGATGTAGGTATTGTATTGAAATTGTGAATAATGTGAAGGACGTCTTATACTTGTGAAGATGTTTTAAAAAAGCAAACCAGGTGTAAGTCTGGAAAGTGGGAGAAAGCGTAATGGGTTTTGTGAAATTGTTTTTAGGAATTTGTTATTGTAATATGAATTTTGGGAAAAGGTAACAAGAAGAAAGAAAAGTGAATTGCCTATATTGTTGAATGAAATAAATGATTTTGAGAAAAGTTCTTATATAAGTATATTTTTGTATAAACCGTCACATTATGTACATGATATGATATAAAGCATTCATGATTATAGCTATCTGTACGTTGTTATTGTTTAGGATCATATTAAGATCCCTATTAGACTTTATGTCTATTCCATGTTGCTAATCCTTTTTCAAGAATGTCGAGAAGTGTTTCAAGATTGAAGATCTTCTTTATGTGTTGGCCATGAGACCTTTTATTTGTGGGCAGAATACCATAGATGTAAAAGGGTTAATTTTTTTTTTTTTAAATTTAAAATATGTAAACCTACGAGCAATTTATTTATTTTTAACTCATGTTGCATTCACTTCATATTCGAGTGAGAGAACCTTTAATAATAGTACTCATTATTGTATTGAATTTTCGCGCATGATCTCTGAAATTGTGTTATAATAAAGGATTTGATAATGGTATCCGTTGGTATAAAAAGTAGGGCGTGACAGTCACATGGGACATAGAATAATTTTTACAACATATATGTTTTGTGAAGTGAACACACAATATATTTTGGAGCTTCGTCATACAGTGAAGTACTTTTTTTGACAAAATTAAGTAATTTTGCAATTCCCAACAAGTGTACTACTTAAATGCTAATGTAGATCAACAGTTTTATAATTTATCTCAATCTGAATTAAAGGAGCTTTATTTATTTATTATTTATTATTTTTATAGTGATAAAAACAAAATATATTTATGTAAATTTGAGTATCTACATTTTATTTTTTGAAACAATGAAATCAATATATTAAAATTTTATTTTATTTATTTATATGTGTGTGATTTGAAAAGTCTAAAAAAATTTAATTCTTAAATGTCTATCCTAAAAAAAAGTCATGAAATACCCACCGTGAACAATTTGGAAAAAAATCCTGAAGTTGTCACTGATTACTACAACTCATCTAAAAAGTCAAATTATTAGAGAAATTGATAATTTTATTATTTATATTATATTTTCAAAACTATAATTTAACATTTGAGATGACGGTAACTTACTAAAAATCAAGGTTGGGTATTTGCCTTAAGCTCTCTTACACTATATGCAGAAGATTACGAAGGTTAAGGATGTTATAAGAGTATTTATATCATCAATAAAATAATTCTCAATAAAATAAAATAAAATAATAGTTTGAAAATTTATGATTTATTAAATAAAGTGTAAGCGACAAAGAATATTAAATAAGTTTCATGCCTATGATTTATTTATATCTATTATATCGATTTAGTCTAAAAAATATGACGTTTAAGATTAATTGTTTTTAGTTGACCAATTTTGAATAGTTTTAAAAATAAATGTGAGAATTATTATGAATTAGTTCCATCATGTTTTCTTTTATTATTTTTTAGGATTAGTTACAATTTATCCCTTTTATTATTATTGAATGTCATCTTACCTTTTTCACTTTTAAAATCATGTATTTGGATTTTTCAATTATGAAAAATCATACAAAGACACCTTTTTGGAGGGGCGAAAATGAAGCAATTTTAATGGTGTTTTGGAAAATTGATAAAAAGTTAATTTTTTGACTTTTTTGGTGATTTTTTTTGGCAAAAAAATTGATTTCTTTGGCTAAAAAAATTTTAAAGTTAAAAAGCTGGTTTTTTTAGCTTCTTCCCAAAATGCATTGAGTGATTTATATGTACAATTGTAAAGTTGAGAAGGGTCGAGTGATAATTAGTTATAATTGGGCGGAGTAAAGTTTAATTAACCTTTTTTTATTATTATTATCTATTTATTATTAATTTTGTTCTAGAGTGATTGAAGATGATAGTTTTGGATAATGAAACAATGAGCAAAAGACGAGATGAGATGTCTAGAGATTGTTGAAAGTAGGGGCTTATGGACAGTCACAGGAACTTCACAATGGGCTTGTTCGGTATTGTTCCTTTGGAAAGTTGGACTGACTTTTTTATTTTTTAACTTTCCTAGTTTAGGTTAAAAAATTTGTTTGGATTAATTTTTTTGACTTTTATGAAAAAAAAAGTAAAATAATTATAATTTTAATGTGACATGTTATTTTATTGACTTTTTAACTTATTTTGTCTTTTTGCGACTAATTTAGCCAAAAAACCAACCCAACCCAACCTAACCCAACCCAACCCAACCCAACCCAATTGCCAAACGACACCAGTGTATTGTAAATTAAAAGTTGATAATTAAAAAATAAAAATTAAAAGTAGCTCTCTTTAGTTTTTAGATAATTAAAATTTTTAGCTTGTTTAAGTTATATCTGCTTTCTAAGCTGTAAGCAGAAATTGCATCACAAAACAAGTTAAAAGTTAATAATCATAAAGTAAAAATTAATAAAAGTATCTCTCTTCAGCCTTTAAATAATTAAAATTTTTAAACGTATTTAAGCCATATCTGTTTTATAAGTTGTAAGCAGAAATTATACCACTAAACAATCTAAAACAAACTCTCAAAGGAAAATAAGTTATAAATAATTCAAATAAACTGCACCTCGCAATTTCAATGTATGGACCAAAGAGTAAATGTACAGTCATGCTTAAAATATTGATTATCATAACTAACATATATTTATTTGGGTTTATGAGCGTAGTTCTAATGAAGAGTTGAAATTAGGATTAGGTTTATTAACAAAGAATTTGGGCATAAACATTTCAATGCAAGCCCATTAGGTTGAGAATGGCCCATGGGCTAGCCACTGAACTATCACTAAAAGAAGTGTCATTGGTTTAAAGTCTGCCATTTTAAAATATGTAATTAAAAAGCCAAGACTTACCAATCAAATGATTAACTAGACTTATTTCTTACTACTTAAAAATATAAAATCTAACAAATAAAAAATATTAAATAAAAAATCATTAAATTTATATTCATAAATTTATTCATAAAATAAATTTGTCACTATAATTTATATTTATAAAAATTTAATAAAATAAAAAAATCTTAAATAAATTATTTTATCACTTAATAAAAATATCAAAAGGACTTAAAAGTAGGAAATATTGAAGTCCTAAAAGGTCTTTACCAATCAGTCCTATTAACTGTACATTTTTTACGAGTCTTAACTAATAAATTTAACACTATACAAATAAAAAAATTATAAATTGCTCAACTATAAATTTATTCAAAAAAAAAAAAGAAAATAAATTTATCACTATAAATTTATTTATAAAAATAAAAGAGATAATAAATTTATCTTTATCATAATAAATTTATCAATAGGACTTAAATGGTAAATAAGTCTCAAGTACCTGACCTATGCAATTCTAAAACCATTTTATTTCAGTTTTAAAGTTAACAGTTGAATTATTATTATTATTATTATTACTATTATTGCCTATGTACAGCAACATCATGGCACAAAATCACAGAATACAACCTTCCTCATTAAAAAACAAGAAATGACAATGAAAGTGAACCAATAATTTTTGGTGTAAATTGTCACATTTTTTTTTTCTTCTTAAAATACCAAAAACATTATAACTGTTCTAAATTATTTTAATTCTTTCAAATAAAATTTCTATAATTATCATAAACAATTACTTCAAATAACTATTTTTTAAAATTTTACACGTGAAATGTGTGCTTACTTCTAGTTGGATAAAATACTAACATAAATAAAATATGTCTCATCATGTGCACCAAAACTATATTACGTAGTTGAATCCAACATAAGTGTAATATTAGTTATTGGGAATTTCTAAAAGGGTGTGTGTCAACCTTTGTAGTTTTTAGTTATTATGTTGTTAATTATGAGTTAATTATATATATTATGAAGTTAGTTATAACTTTTTGTGATATTGATTATGATATTATTTTGGTTATAATCCAAAAACTCTTTGGTTATGCCCAATGTGATGTTTAGTTAGAATTCATTTTTTTAAAGGTTAAATTTCAATAACATAAATTAATATGACACTTATTGGGCTTTTGTGGGCCTATCACAGAACCTACATCAATAATCCGAACCGTTTAATGTATAGTGTTCGTTAAGTATTTCATTCATGCAAAAAATCAAGTTAATCAAATATTAATAGCCACTTGATCTATTCAAATTTATGTCAATGATAAGTATGATTTCAAAAATAAATTGTTGACATAAATGTGATCTGATCAATTGGCTATTGATATCCTATCAACATGATTTTTACAAATATGAAAAACTCAACGAGTTTTACATATTAAATAGTTAAATCATCGAGACGAATACAAAATAAATCTAAAATAAGCCAAACTAAACCATCCAATTAGAATAACTAATTGGAGAGATTCTAGTCCCAATTAATATACATGTGCATATTATGTGCAGTTACTCATCTAGCATTGTTTGTTTGTTTGTTTTTTTCCACAGATAACAAGGTATTTAGAACTGTAAAAATGGCATGCGGCCTGTGGATGGCGCAAAGCTCGCTTGCAGCCCGGGATAGGCTCGGGCCCAAGCCCGAGCCCAACCGAGACTTTGGGCCTGAGTCATCATTTGAAAATTGGCCCCGGTCCATCGGTCCACTTAATACCTTGCCCGAGGCTCAGCCCACCTAACTTGCCCAAAACTCAGTATCTTTTTTAGTGAAAAATAATAAAATTTTGATAAAAAAAATTTAAAAAAACAAAAAAAAAATGTTCAGGCCCATCCAAGTTTGAGCCTAGACCCAGGCCCACCGACCCCGTCCAAGGTTCAAATATCCCCTGGGCTTGGGCCTGGGCCTAATTTTTTGAACCCGCAGCCCGGCCCAGCTCGAATTTTGGCTAGAACTCATGAGGCCCGACATGGGTTGGGCCAAATTTACACCCTTAAAGATAACTGAAGTTTGGGTGTGTTTCAACTAATTTTAAGATTTTTAAAATGAGATATTTAATAATAAATCCCAAGTATTCTAATTAATCCCAAATTTTTTTTATTAATCTGTTAAGTCTTATTAGTGGATGATTTCTTTCCATGTGGTCTTATTTTTTATTTTGATAGTGTTTTGGTAGACAGTTATGCCCTTTTATTAATGTGACATGTATGATGTGATACTCCAATATGGCAGATATTAATATCACACTCCAATGATGTGATACTCTAAAAAAATTAAAAATTCTTTAGTGTACTTTTTCTAAATGTGACAACGTGACAAGTATGATATGATACTCCAAAACTTTTATTATAAAAAAAATAATTCATCCTTAGTATACTTTTTCAAACGTGACAATGGCTGGTATGATGTGACACCTCAAAAAAAATATTCTTATTGTACTTTTCTCAAACGTGACAACATAACAGGTATGATATGATACTTCAAAAAAAAAAAAAAAAAAAACTCTTTGGTGTAATTTTTTCAAACATGACAGCGTGACATGTATAATGTGACACTTCAAAAAAAATTAAAAATTTCTTAGTGTATTTTTCTCAAACGTAACCACGTGGCGAGTATGATGTGACATTCTAAAAAAAATTAAAAACTCTTTAATATACTTTTTCCAAACATGACATGTGATACTCTAACGTAGTGGATATGACGTGACAATATAAAAAAATTAAAAACTGTTTAGTGTACTTTTTCCAAATGTGACACTTTAATGTGGCGAGTATGATATGACACTTAAAAACTCCTTAGTGTACTTTTTTTTTCTAAATGTGACACTCCAATGTGACGGGCAAATGAGTCATTACACATCCAAAATGACTAAATGGATCCAAAAAAAAAAAAAATATGAGACTATATAGATTACAAGTCCAAAATATAGGCTCTGTTTGGTAGAGTTATGAAAAAGTGATTATAGATTATAGCTTATAGCTGTGAACATAAACAGTTAACCTGTTTGGTGCAGCTGTGAGATTATGGATTTAAGCAGCAGAGTAGTGTTTGGTTGGTAAGCTAAAAAATAACGTTTTGTTGCGTAATTGTCATTTTTGCCCTTAAATGATATAAAAATAATTATTTTGTCATTTTTTACAGTTTTAATTTAAAAAAAATTATTTTATCAATAAAAGTTAATATAATTAGTATTACAAAAATTATTATTTTCATTAATAGTAGCAATTAGTATAAAATTATTTCATTTTTTCATTATAAATTAATTAGTGTCAATTAATTGCTTAATTTAGCATTAATTAATACTAAAATTATTAATTAGTATCGATTAATATAAAATTTATTTCATTAATGGCTAAAATACTTAATTATTATTATTATTTTTATTAAAAAAAACATTGAAAACCCTAGCTTCGGCAGGCACAACGGCAACGTGGCGATGTTAGGATTTGAGATCGCCTCGTACGGCTGATTGCGATGGGGGATGACGATGGAGACATAGAGAGAGAGAAAGAGACTAAGAACAACGTAAATCGCGAGGACGACGTTGGTTCAAATCACGGTGGCGACGAACCAACGCCGGAAAGAGAAAGAGACAGAAAGAGAACAGAGCGACGAACCAACACTGGAGAGAGATAGAGAGAGAGAACAGAGTAATGAACCAACACCAGAGAGAGAGAGATAGAGAGAGAATAGTTCAAAATCCTAGTCGGAAATTGTCATCGGAAATCGCCTCTCAGGCCACCCGAAATCGCCTTTCACTCTCTCTCTGGACATGAAAAGTGTTTGATTGTTAGATTTATATATCGGTATTTTGGTAATTTTTGAAATTTTGGAGGGACATTTAAGTCATTTCACCCTTCCACAACCAACTACGTACATAAGCTGGAAAAAAAAAGCACCTCAAACTCAGCTTACAACTTTTAACTCAAAATCAATTAATTTAAGGTATAAACTATCTCTCATAACCTCAAACAAACACTCTAAAATAACTTATTTTATGTCAAAAACTGATTTAAACTGAAATTAAGCGCTGCTACACAGGCACATAAGACTTGTTGGTCAATACCCCTTTTAAAATTAACCGAACAAACATATAGTGCCATGTAGTTGACTCGAATTTAAGACTAGCATTGTTTGACAAGAACCTAACCGCGATCCAAAAAATTGCTCCAAGGAGAGATTCTAACGTCTCGTGCTGTGTAAGTTAGCCGTTACCATTCCCTCCAAATTTAAACAGACAAAAAGAATAACAAAACCTCTCAACGAGATTGAGAAGCCTTTGCCCAGTACATCACTCATCCTTTCCTCTCTAATCAAGAAACAGAATCGATGAAGAAACGCCAACCCAAATTGCCTTTCACAGAGAAAAAAGAAAGTGAAATCTCTTTCTGCAACTCCAAAAAGCTATTCTTTCTTCCATTACCCCATTCTTTATACACTACATATATCAACCCATTTCAATTTCTCTTCTACTTTTCATTCTTTCAACACAAAACAGTGAAACCCATTTCAATTTCAAAGATCTCACTCAATCCCATTCATGTCTTTGAGCCCTCCTCGCGAGACCAATAATGGAAACAGAAACTACCCGCTCTACTGGTGTTACCAGTGCCACAGGACTGTCAGGATTGCATCCGAAAACCCATCTGATATCGCCTGCCCTCGCTGTTTCGGACAGTTTCTGTATGAAATTGACAGAGCCAGACCTGTGGTTGCTGTTGATGATTTCACCCAATTCGATCCCTCCCCGGAGGCCCGTATATTGGAAGCACTTTCTCTCATGTTTAATCCTTTGATTGGGCAGCAAAATCGCCCTATCGAGCCGAGACAGAGTCCTTTACCGGATATTCGATTTCGTGCCCCTTGGGAGCGACGAAATGATTTCCATGGAAGAGATCATAGGTTGCCGGACAGTGGAATTCGGGGCTGGCATTGGCCTTGGCCGTGGAGGCGAAACCGGGTTTTTGATGATGATTGGGGATCGGAAACTGGAATTCTCGCTCGTTCCCGGCCCTGGATTATCCTCAGGCCTGCTGGTCCTCTACCTATTCAACAAAATTCCCAAGAGGAAGGTTTGATACCTCGGACGGTTAATCCTCGGGATTACTTTATTGGGCCGGGGTTAAGCGAGTTGTTCGAACAACTGACACAGAATGACCGACACGGTCCTCCCCCAGCACCCGATTCAGCTATCAATGCCTTGCCGATTGTGAAAATCACGCCGGACCATTTGGTTAATGATTCGCATTGCCCTGTTTGCAAGGAGGAATTTAAGGTCGGTGGTGATGCGAAGGAACTTCCTTGCAAGCACATATATCATTCTGATTGTATTGATCCTTGGTTGAAGCTTCACAACTCATGTCCTGTTTGTCGGCATGAGCTGCCAGTTGCAGTTGAGAGCAGAGTTGAAGATAACAATGAAGCTGAGGATTCAACTGATGGAGGACGAGTTAGGGACAGATGGTGGTGGAGGTTGAGACAGTTAGCCTCGTTATGGCCCTTCCACTCAAGGTATCGACCATTTAATCCCCACGGCGGTAACATTACTACTCATGGCGGTGAGAGTTAAGTTTTCTTAGCTTTGACATAGCTGTGCAAGTTTTAATCCGTGAAATTTATGATTCTATTCTGGTTCATCTTCCAAATGTAGCAAGTAGATTGTATCTGTTAGAAATTAAGAGCCCAACTAGCAATGAAGATGATATTAGCAGGCTGAATGGAAAAAGTTTGTCTGTAACTTTGAAAAACTTAAATTAAATTTGTTTCTTGAGAAGGCATTGATATCTATTTTTGAGGGATGGGAACAATATCTCCTCTTTATTAAGTAACATTAATTCTAGAAGGCGATTTGTTCATGAAGAAAACCTAATGTTAATAGAAACTCAAAATAGTAGATCAAATGTCCAATGAATAATCAATAAGTGCAAGTAAATGGTATTCTTGATGAAATATATTGACATTGTTGTATCAAGTTTTATGCATCGATCACTACTATATATCTCTTCCATGAACTCCATCGAAAGATATTCAGTTTTCTTCATTCTTGTTGCGAGTTGGAATGACAAAATGAAATTGTGTTTGTAATCAAAAGAATAATGGAAGGAAGTTGGAAAGAATTGAACTTTCAAGAGGGATATATTCAAAAGAAATTGCCTAATCTTAACGCATATACATCACACTGTTGTTTTCACCATTAACTCAATGAAGTGAATCCTTACATAGAGCAGAAAACCCTAGCAGGTTGTTGGCAAAAGTGATTGCAGGAAACATGCTTGTCTTAGGAAGATGAAAACCTAGCAGTCTGTTGGCAAAATTAATAGCATAGAACACCAAATCGATGCACTTGCTTGTCTTAGGAAGATGATCTTTTGACATAAATTTTTAGTAGGATCAATCAAACTATAGTCTTTGACTGCTATTTAGTTCATTATAACCTCTATGATTGTTTTTGTTCTGAACTCTTCATGTGATCTTTGCCTGTTTGCAGCAGCTAACTCACTGTGGGGCTCTTGCTTTATTCTTTAGCCCATAATGTTACACTCAATGCCAGAAGAAGTAATGTTCATCATTGAAACAACGGCTAACTACACACATAAATATGAATGGGCAACAGCAAAATGAAGCTACTGTATCAGTGTTGCGTTATATGGTATGTCTTTTGGCTGCTATATATTGTTAATCGCTCCATGTTACTATCATCAAATAATTCAATGGTGAGAAATGTTATATGTCATCATTTTTATTATCGTTTAATTTCACTGCATATATGGCAAGATCACTCTCCATTAAATAATTTCTTCCAAACACAAAAACCAATCCCAAGCATCCAACCGGTGATGTATTAACATTTTTGTTCAGTGATTTATTCCTTTTTCTTCAAGTCAAGATATAGGTGAATTTTCTCAATGAATGGTGTTCTTTTTTCTAATGAGGGCAATAGTTTGTTGCTGCAGGCCTTTGACTACTTCGCGTACATCAATTTCTACAAGGATCCTCCGACAAAAAGAAAAGAAAAGAAAAGAAGATTAATTTTATGTTTGGTTTTCTTCTTTTTTCTTTTTTAATATATAGAATGATTATTGTTCTGATTGATAATAAACCACTTGAAATTTGTTACTGTTGAAAGTTTAAAGTATTTCCCACTATTTTCTCTATCATTTTATGGCTATCTGGTTTTTTTTTTATTTTTTATTTTTAAATACTTGTGTGTGAAACAATTTTCTTTTGCTAAAATTGTTTTATATTCTTGCAAACTAGGGAAATGAAGAGAAAAAAAAAAAACGTTTGACAAACTGTTGATGATTTTTTTTTTTTTTTTTTTTTTTAAGAATATCTCATTTTAGGAGTGTAAATTTGGCCCGACCTTCGCTTGGACTCAGGCCGGCCCATATCGGGCCATGTGAACTCCTGTCAAAATGCAGGCCGGGCCACAAACTAGAAAATTAGGCCCAGGCCCAGCGGTAGTTGGGCCTTGGGCG